>OY728156.1:909277581-909902581 GCA_963277665.1 Viscum album
ATTAAACACAATATATTCACTTTTAAATCATGCCCATAAGTTTTACTAAGTGGAGTTGAGAGACAAGCCACCTACCTCAAAGGTTTTTCCGAAAACCAACAATGGACGAAGAACACTCTAGCAACCAGGTTGATTCTCCACAAAAATGGACTTAGATTTCTTATCCTATCACAAAAAAGACCAAATATCATCATATTTGGCATACACAATCTTAGATCTACCAAAAATGGTCATATATTTGAGAAAGAAATAGAAGAGGAGAAATAGATTAAGTAGATCTAAAGAAACATGACAAGAAAGATGAAGAATGTTACTTACCACAAGAATCATGCTTTCAAATGCCAAGGGAAAGATCAGTTCCTAAATGATTGAGATAGGTTCCCCAAAATTAAATGGAGAGAAATATAGAATTAGTGCTATTTATAATGAAAAATGAGAAATTAGGAGCGAAAATGAGTAAGATCCTAAAAAATAGGATCTTAAGTTTTCCCTACGCACAGTTAGTCCACAAGGTTAGGAAAATTGTGTGCTAACCATGTGTTTGCCACTATCCCAAAACTAAATGTGTGCATGGTTTCTCCTAGGAGCTCTATAAAGTTTGGAAAAATAGTGCACAGACCGTGCACCTCTCTTTAGGCCCCAAAAAATTCATAAAAGTTTACCAAACTCTCTGATCCTCTACCCTTACATTTTATAACCATGAAAAGCATCAAGTAAGGGTTAAATAATATAAACCAAGGGTACTAAAACAACCATAATAACCAGAACATACATAACCCAAATATTCTCAAGAAGAATCCCAAATGAATATAGAATGGGGATCTCCATCTCTACCACCCAGCTAAGAATGATGAGTCTACATGTAGATCTAAATATCCATCTATGATACACAAAATCATGAAAAAACATATAGAAATACATATAGAGGGGTCCACACCTCATTGTGGAACTCCACAATCAAGGGAGCCATAACTCTAGTCAAGTTTTCCAAGAAACCTCACCATAATCTATGTGGTGGAGTCTGCATATCGCCACTACACTCCATAGTTGAGGGAGCCAAAAATACAATAGAGGAACCACTCCCCATTGAATCTTGAAGATGGGGGAGTATCACTCCATAGATAGAGTATCCAGAACTTTCTATAGTATGGGAGAATATTGACTCTACCAATGTAAAGAGAATGGGGGACCTGTGCCTTTGTACAACAATGAAGTACTGACCCCAACATCTTTCTAATCACTCCTGATCACTACCACCAGTCAATAATTATTAAAAGAAGAGTCATGATCATAACACCTCATGTCACACCTCTGATGCTGAAAGGAAGGACACCATCATGTTCTACATGAAAAAATACTCAGGATAGCTTTTCGATGAAATAAAATACATGTATGTCATAATTTTTATGAATGCACTAGGCTCATTATCAGTGTAATAGGATAAAACATAAATCAACCGACATGTCATTGTAAATGGACATGAATGTTCAAACAGATCACGCCATTGTGATCCTTGTGAAAAAACACCTAGGATATGCTATTTACTTACCCCAAATAAACACTAGGTGAAAATAAAACACATTTAATCATATCATGTAAGAAAGGAACTTTGTGTTCGTGAGACATGAGTTCAAATTAGGCACCCAAAATTTGTCTAGAATCAACTTCCTAAATTTGAGGGTCATGATGCTGCTCATGTCTTGTCAATCCGACATTACATGAAGAAGCTACACCAAAAAATTAGATTCCATAATAATAACAAAAATAGAACTAATAATATTTAATATCATTATTATTATAAAATATATTCAAATGATTAAAATGGGGAGGAAAATCCAATGCATAGAACCCATTTTTCTCAATGCATGTTGACCACCCCCTTTTCTCTCTCTAATATCCTATATTTTATCTATTTTTTTGTTCTATACTTATTATAATATATAATATGATATAATGGTATATATTCCCTAATACAGTGATGTATGTACTGGAGGTACCCCTCCTCTGGTGTCTTAACTTCTTCTCTATTGAAATAAATTCATTAAAAATTATTATTTAATTAATCCAAATTTTATCATCTCTCTATGTTAAACATAGTGACAAGTGAACCAATAATACTTGGTTGCTCTATTGGTGTGGAATTCTACTCAGAGGCCACCCTACCAGTTGCCTAAAACCCATGACACCAATGGCTTGTCCACTACATGCCACCATTTCTTGGACCCCCTCCAACTCGCACTGCATCTCACACAACTCATGCCAGGGGCTGACTCAATATTTAGAGAACCACCACATGCATGCAACACTGATCCTTGATGCCTAGATTTACTATAATACCTCACTCCACATCATGGAAATGTCACACCATTGATCCCAAATTTTAACCTGTGTTGATGATTCATTGTGGTAAAGATCAATCATGTAATGGTCGTCCACCAGGTATTGGTAAAATCATTGGAAAAACAAAATAAATGAGGACAATCGCACATAGAACATAGAGATAAATGAATAAAACACAAACATGGGGAATAAAACTCATGTAATGTTCATGTTGGCATAAATCTGTTGTTTTGAAGATAAAGAATGAAGATAATTATCAAAAAATAATAAAATAATACCAATTTTAATTTGTAGGAAGATTAAGCAATATCCAAAAATCAACCATCGATATGTGAATCATTATTTTTTGAATATTTAACTTGTGTTCGATATAGGGAAAATAAATTAGGATAAAATCTCTGAAAAAACATCATACTTGGAGAACAGATTGATCTTTGGTGAAGAACATGCTCACTAGGGATGTCATTGAAGATCCCACTATGTTCATCATCCATCTTGTGAGTTTCCTTGATTTCCTTCATCGATCCAAATTCCCAATTTTTCAATGCCAATGAAGATATCCTTCTACTCATCTATATTATTCTAGTGTTATACAGATAAACCTATTGTTTTATCATAATATCATTTAAATAGAGAGTGAATTAGGTTTATTTCATTAAATAAATAAATAAATTAAATTAATAAAGTAACTTAATGCACCTGCCAATGGCTACCCTCAACCGAATGTTCGACTCTGACCAACTTTATGTCGCGCTAAGGGAAAAAAACAAATTTTAGAATCAACCGTAGTATCATATTTCTCATCCAAGGTTACATTTTAGATTTATTCCATTATTTTCAGAAAACCTCTTATACATGACATAATAAATATATTAATATTTTTAATATATCAATACTGAGGATATTTGGGCCCCAGAATCTCAAGCTGAATTAATGCCTAACTTTGAAAATATTCATATAAATATTCCAAGTTCTTACATAGAACAAACATAGTCATTACACTCCCCCACCTTTATGGATTTTTGTCCAAAAATCGAAAAACCTACTAGACAGGTGAAGATACTGAGCTCTCAATTGAGTTTCTAATTCCCATGAGATCTCGTAATACTATAAAAAATGTCCATTAACAGTAGTTTTTTAATGTACTAGCAGCAGTTTAAACCATTTCCTGATAATATAGTTACAATTTTTAAAACTGCTATGTATTGCATGATCACTGGTCTTTTAGCGGTGGTTTATTTAATTTCATGTAGGTTTTTATTTATTTCATTTTTAAAACACTTCATGGTGGTTTCTTGTTTATTTATCATTGGGTTTTTTATAAAAAAATATATGGGGGGAATATAAATAAAATGGAAATAACCGCCATTGAACATAATACAGGCGGTTTAGCATAACCGTCTCTAAATATATTTAAATTGAAACAGTTACTAAAAACCATAGATAAATCAAAATTAAAAAAAAATATTTAATAAAAAACTGTAAATATAAAAATAACTAATGTGCAATAAAATAAAACATGAATATAAGATAAACCCATCATGCATACATCATACATCCACAATTATATATACAAACATCCACAGTCATTATAATATCAATCTCAGTCAACCCATACATCTGTCAACAAATACCTCAGCCATCAATATATATATATATATATATATATATAATATGTCGAAGAACAACCCATGATCAATAAAAATCTATATCACGACCTTCACTACATCTGTATGCCACCACATCATCTCATCAACTATATAAAAAAAGAAAAATAAACTTAATAAATTATAATTACAGTAGAATAATTGATAAAATTTTAAAATACCAAAGAAACTAAGAAACATCATGAAAACCTTCTAAAGAATGTCATGGATCAGAGTAGTCAACCTCCTACCTACTACCGACATATGCCATGTACAATGAATACCAGAACATTTAAGAAAAGAATTGTGAAAGAGAAAAGAAAAAGAATATATTCAGAATGTTGCACATAAAATTTGATATATATTTTTAATCAAATAGAATAAATTTTAACATAAAAAATAATATATAATGAAAAAAACTTTGAAAACATAAAATTATCTATTTAAGATATGATTCAACACTTGAAACTGAAAAGGGAAAAGAAAATATTCTAATTAATTTTTAAATCAATGTTTAGAGTTCTTTAAATTTACTTAATAAAAATTTTTAAAGACTTTGATATCACAACATGTCCTATATTTCAACGAAAACTCAGTAGTGGTTTTCACATGATTTCATGTCTATATGAGGTCATTTTTATGGGTTTTATTGTTCCACACATGTTTTAGTGTTTTAAAACAATATTTTTTTACATCCATCATGAGAAAACCATAATTCGGAATGAAGTGACTTCGGTAAATAAATTTTAAAATTAAATATATGGTTATTTTCTCATGATTTCAAGGAAATATAATTTCATTTTTCTGATTTTGATCCCCCAACACTTTTTTTAAAGGATTTTGTACATTTTAGAAGTGTTTACTGAGTAATTATGACCACACCTCAAATCATATTGATGTTTTGTCTATGTTTACAAAAAAAAAAAATAACTCATCGGCGGTTTTCCCATGATTTTACATCAATATGAGGTCGTTTTATTTGGTTTTTACCATTCCACACACGTTTTAGTGTTTTAAAATACTAAAAATGTGTTTATGACCATCCTGGGAAAACCGTAATTTGGAATGATATGAAATCAGTTTCTACATTTCAGAATTAAATCTATAGTCATTGGACTATGATTTTAATGTAATATAATGTCATTTTCGTAGTTTTTACCCCTCAACACATGTTTTTAAATGATTTTCTACCATTAATAAGTGTTTACCGAGTCATTCTGACCACACCACATGTCGAATTGACATGTTGTCTATGGGTACACATAAAAAATAAGCCATAGATGGTTTTATCATGATTTCTCATCAATATGAGGTCATTTTGTATCCTTTTGACCATTCCATGCACATTTTAGTGTTTTAAACACTAAAATCCATTTATAGACATTCTGGGAAAACTATAATTTGAAGTATGTTCTATGAGTTCCTACATTTCATAATTCAATCTATGATGATTTTCCCATGATTTCGAGGAATTATGAAGTTTTTTCCTAGTTTTGAACCCCTAACACAAGTTTTTAAAGGTTTTTCTACCTTTAATATGTGTTTACTATTTTATTTTGGTCACACCACGTTTTGGATTGATGTTTTGTCTATGGATACACATCCAAAATAACTAATTGGTGGTTTTATCATGTTTTCACATCAATATGAGGTCTTTTTTCCATCGTTTTAACTATTCCACACATGTTTTAGTGTTTTAAAAAACTAAAAACCCATTTATATCTGAAAGGCACTATCATGGGTGCTTTCAAATGATGTTTAGTTTCAGGTTACTTAGGTGCAACAAAGTGGCTGATCGAGGTTGTCTTTCAAAGGAGTAAGTAAATTAAAACAACTTCTTAAAGGTATTCTAAAAATAAAATAAAAGAGAATAAAAAAAATACTTGAAATTATGAGGGGGGGGGGTTTTATCATTTATAAAACTAGAAGAAGTTTGATGGAAGAAGATTTCATTTTTTTGTTTTTAATTTTGAAATGAAATTCGATACAACAAGAAGATGTTTTTTAGAAAATATTTAAAATACGTAGTCAATATAACTCTACCTCTTCATTTAATTATTAATCATTATCATTTAAATTATTATCCACTTAATTATTATCCCCTAATTTTTTAACCCCTGAACCCTATGATAATTAACTTTACCATAAATATGAAGAGAAATAAACCCTAGGCTATCTTTGAAACATGAAATCGCAGCACCCTGCTTTGATTTATGTTCAAAGGATAGATTATAGTCAGTGGAAAATTAAGGCACATGTACATTCTATAAAATTAGGATGAATTTATCATAGTTATTATATTTGAACTCTAAAAATTTATCCCATTTGGTCTTGTTTTATCGATTAAGTTTGCGCTCTCACAATTTACACAATAATCAACCTCGCGTGTTTTTGTGTTAATTGTTCAACTGCTTGCTTAGTTTCTTATAATTTAAAGACTCAATTCATGGATCATATTAAGTGGATTAAATTAGATCATTTATTCAAAATAATTAAATTAATAGGGTATAAGATAGATCAATCACTAAAAAAACTACTCTTCCGTGGGCAGTGTGGTCATTGTGGAGACTTTTTGCACGAGCAAAGAATTGAAAGGGAAGAACCCAATATAGTCTCCACTCTTGATTTAAAACCAAATAGAATGAGTAAAGAAGAATATAATTAAACAAAATATAATAAAATAGAATAAATAAAATAATAACAAATAAGTTTATTACACAAATGAAAACATTACAACATGAAGAAGAGAAGAAGGCTTCGATGAGGGGATCCTTGCTTCAAGATCCAACCCTCTTAAAATGGTTGGATAATTTGGGTGAAACTAATTCTCCACTTCCTTAAATATTCTAATTAAAATCTCCAACCCCTCAAAATAAGAAAACACTAATTTATAGAGTGTAGAAGAGGCTAGGTTTAAAGTGGTTTCAAGTGTAAATGGGGAATCTCAGCCAAATATTTTATGCCAACTTGAACCACCAATTTGACCAAAAATCTCGTGAATCACATGTCCTTCCATAAGGATTATTCGTGAGAAAATGAGTCCTAGAGATCCTCTCAAAATATGGGCCTAATCCAATCATGGATGAAGATATTATGACCCAAATACAAAACCCATGTCCAATCAGGCGAGTCTAGCCTGACTTTGATTTCATGGCCCATTTGCACCAATAAAATGCATGATTTAGCTCCAATATCCTAAATGAAAGTTGTAGAAAATTATTTCAGGAAAAAAATTTAAAAATATTAAGTTCAATTAAATCAAATAAAATTATTTATATTCGAAATACAACAGTGAATTTTTAAAGGGTAAAACTGGAATTTTCATCAAATTTTCAAATGAATGATCTAATTCAAAATATTCCATAAATGAACATAGTTACCACAATGTGAGGAAATTATATCATTTATTATCAATAAAATATACAATAAAATTGTTTTTTATTAACTCCCCCACACTTACCATTTTGCACTCCCAGGAAAAACCTCAGATCATGTATTCTGAAAAATTGTGACAAGTAAACATCAATATCAAATCAAAAAAATTTAAAACACATATCCTTGTGATCAAAAAATTCCACACCAAGAAAAAAAAGTTATCATGCCTCATAAAAAACTATTATTTCAATTTATCCATTTGTATCATTCAATATATTTCCACTTCATTTATCCTACCATGCACACAACACTTACCTCACTTGAATTTTCTTTTATCACACAAATGTCAATTTCTTAGCATTATCTTTCTCATAAAAACTCATACAAGGGTCACCATAGGCTTGATAAATTACTAAATTTCCACTTTATGTGAGTCAAGGATATATGTTTATCATGAGGACTTTTTAGGGTTGTTATGTGGATTTCAGTTGGTATGATTTAGATGTGAAAAATTCTGAGGCTGAATGAGGAGGGCTTGACTCTTTTTGAAGAAAAATTACATTAATATAATTTTCACTTAAATATGGTCTCCTCATCAATACCCATGGAATTGATTCATGTCCATAGTCATGAAAAATAAAGGAATATTTACACCATTCAATATTTCAGTAGTAAAAATGTCAATCTTCTCAAATATTATTTTCTTGAAAGCTCCAGATAGGAACAACTTTCTCCCTCTATTAGAAGCTCAAGAAAGGCACAACTTCACTTATCCTGAAAGCTATAGAAAAGGCAAAACCTTCAATATAATTATTTTCTTCAGCATAAAACACATCTCTTAAGAATTTAATTTCCTCCCAAATTATCACAGAATGTCGTAGCACAACACAAGACAACTTCCCCCACACTTAAGTTCAACTTGATTATGAAATTTCACTTTAAGAGTTGGTTGGATAGGGAAATTTGTCTTGTAATGTGGCTAACCTAATAGTATTTTCATGGATTCTAAGGGTTACAAGGATTAAATGTTCAAGGTAGGCTATTATAAAAAAGGATTCTTTGAAACAGGGGCTTTAATACCAAAAAATGCCTCAATAATTTAAAGCATAAGTACCTAAAACCCTCAAGTTTGGACAGGAAAAAATAAAATTCTAATTAAATCAAGCATGGGTTGATTCTCCTAAGAAATGAGTTAAATGTAAATAATATGAAAAGAATGGTTCAGAAGCCTCATAGGAAAGTGATTTAAAATATAAATACAGTGATATATGGCATGGGATTCAAAATTCAGTGTACTTTTCATGAAATTACTAAAGATTTTAACTTGAAACAAAGTCATTTTCAGCATTCATTTAAGCTCAGTTTCAAGGGATAAATTATTTCACTTATTTATATGGATTTGAAAATGGTGATGAGAATCATTTCAGCTCAAAAGTTTCAAAAACACAAAAAAAATTGAAAAATAAACACACAAAATTTGAAAAACACCCAATTTTTATTGGTTTTTTTAAAATCATTGAAAAAAAGAAAACAATTGAAATTACTAAACTAAAAGGTTCCCTCCCCACACTTAAAATATTGAATTGTCTTCAATGTTAACCCTTGTGATGATATATGCACATGAAATGAATAATTTTATATATCACAAAGAATAAATAAGTGAAAGGGTTAGGAATAGCCTGATATTATTAAGTGATGATGGGGTCATGCAGTGTGATGAAATCCACTTCATCAGTAGGAAGTTCCTCAATGTATTTCTTCAAACGTTTCCCATTGACCGTAAATCTCCTTCCCATGTCCTCTTGTGTAATCTCCACTGCACCATAAGGAAAAACATTATTCACAACATAAGGACCGGACCATCTGGAACACAACTTACCAAACATCAGCTTCAGTCATGAACTGTAGAGAATGATTTCTCTCCAATTTTAAATTCTATTTTTTGGATCATATTTTCATGATATGATTTTGATATTTCCTTATAGAGCCTTGAGTTCTTATATGAAGACAATCGAATCTTCTCAAGCTCTTGAATTTGTAGCTTCCTGTGTATTTCAGTTTGTTCCAAATCCATGTTGCATTTCTTTATATCCCAATAACCCCAATGCTCAACTTCCCCGGGTAGATGACATGCTTTCCAAAAAAACAATCCAAAATGGGGACATACCAATGGGTGTCTTTTATGTTGTCCTATAAGCCCACAATGCATCATCCAAGCATTTTCTCCAATCCTTCCTACTTGGCTGCACGATTTTCTCCAAAATTTGTTTCAACTCACGATTTGATACCTCATCCTGGCCATTTTTTTGGGGGTGGTATGGTGTTGATGTTTTGTTTGTCACCCCATACTTCTGAAGGAGGGAAGAAAAATTGCAATTGTAGAAGTGTGTCCCTTGGTCACTAATGATGGCCTTTGGTGCTCCAAACCTATAAAAAATCTATGTCTTGACAAAGTCCACTAAAACATGAGAATAATCAGTCCGAGTGGCCTTAGCCTCCACCCATTTACTCACATAATCAATAGTGACTAAAATATATAAAAAACCAAAGGAACTAGGAAAGATAACCATAAAATCGATGCCCCATACATCAAAAATATCACAGAATATTATGGGTTGTTGGGGCATCTCATGTCTCCTAGAAATATTATCAGTGGTTTGGCAGTGTGAGAATAACTTAAAAAAAACATGAGCATCATGGAATAAGCTAAGACAATATAATCTAGAGTCCAAAACTTTTCTAGCTGTCTGTTAGGGTCCAAAGTGTCCACTGCAAGCAAGTGTATGACAAAAATGTAAAATAGACTCCAACTCATGATCAAGAACACACCTCCTAATAACTTGGTCACTACACATGCACCATAGGTATGGATCATCCCAAACATAAAATATTAAATCCCTCTTTAACTTTTAGACTTGATGTTTCTTTAAATTTGTAGGGATTTCAGAGGAAACAAGGTAGTTTACTAAATCCGCATACCAAGGATGCGTACCTGAGATGGAATAAAGATTCTCATCAGGGAAAGTGTCTCGAAGTGGTACCTGGTCCAAGGTTTAATCCTATAGTGTCTGAGTAAGCCTACTCATGTGGTCCACCACCAAGTTTTCTAACCCCTTATTGTCCTTTATCTCAATATCAAATTTCTGAAGAAGGAGAATCCATTAGATAAGTCCAGGCTTTGTGTCTGGATTCTTCAAGAGGTACCTCAGAGCTACATGGTCAAAAAAAAAAAACTAATTTATATCCCAATAAATATGAAAAGAATTTATCTAAAGTGAATATGATAGCAAGAAAATCCTTTTATGTGGTTGTGTAGTTTTCTTGGGTTGAATCCAGTGTCCTCGATGCATAGGAAATCACATGTGAATGTCCCTTCACCTTCTGAGATAAGACAGATCCAACTGCGAAGTTGGAGGTGTCACACATAATCTCAAAAGGAAGCTCCCACTATGGGGGCTGTATGATTAGTGGAGTGGTCATACACTTATTTATCTCATCAAAGGAAGTCTTCCAAGAATCATCAAACACCAAATCAGAATCCTTTTGAAGTAATCGTGACATAGGAAGAGCAATCTTAGTAAAATGTTTGATGAAGCACTGATAAAATCCCGCATTCCCTAGGAAAGATATAACATCTTGCACACATGAAGTATATGGTAAGGATAAAATAATATATACCTTATATCTATTAACCTTTATACCATGTTTTGACACTACATTCCCTAAGACAATGCCATGCTCTATGATGAAATGACACTTTTCAATGTTCAAGACCAGATTATTCTCCCTACAATGATTCAACACCTTTCCCAAACTACTTAGACAATCATCAAATGAGGATCCATAAACTGTAAAATCATCCATAAATACCTTCATGTAGGTATCAATAAAACCATAAAAATACTCACCATGCACCTCTGAAAGGTACCTGGGGCATTGCAAAGTTCAAATGTAATCCTTCACTAGGAAAATGTACCGAATGGAAAAATGAATGTTGTCTTATCCTGATCCTCTGGAGAAATATGAACATGAAAATATCCAGAAAATCCATCCAAGAAACAATAATATGTCTTCCCAGCTAGTTTCTCAAGCATTTGATCAACAAATTAGATGGGGGAATGGTCCTTGCGAGTGGACTGATTTAGTTTCCTATAATCAATACACACATGCCAACTATTTTTCACCCTCATCGGAACTAACTCATCATTCTAATTTTTAACAATTATACCTCCAATTTTCCTAGAAAAAACCTGAATAGTACTTACCCACTAATAATATGAAATGGGAAATATTATACCTACCTCGAGCAATTTTTCAACTTCTTTTTTAAAAACTTACAAAAGGGTTGGATTGAGTCTTTTTTATAGCTACCTAACCGGTTTAGCCCCATCCTCCAAAAGAATCTTATGCATGAAAATAGAGGGGCTAATACCTGATATGTCAGCCAAGGTCCACCCAATTTCCCTGATGTTCTCCCTAAAAAGATTCAAAGTTTTTTCTTCATGTTCAAAAGGGAGATTGTTAGAAATGATAACAGGTAATTTCTCACCACTCTACAAGTATGAGTATTTGAGATTTGGTGGAAATGGCTTGAGTTCTAGTGTAGGGTGGTGGTGTATGGATAGAGAAATTGAAGGAACTGAAATATGGGCACAAAGAGAATCAATATTAGAATATATATCATCACAATCAGAGAATAAAACCTCAAATCCATCAACATAATCAACAACCATGTCATAACCAGAGTTCATTTGATCAAAATCAGAATATGAATCCATTTCAAAATCAAATCTAAGAGATATTTGTTCATTATAAATGAATGTGGAAGTGCTATTAGAGATCAAACTAGAACCAATACTCATAATCTCCCTAAGCATAGGACAAACAAATTCCATGGGGTTTTTATTTAGTGGTTTGAAATGGGAGATAACAAATGAAAAATGGTCCTCTGAGGGGTACTTCATGGAGTCCATAACATTAAATATCACAACTTCATCCCCAAACTCCATTGAAAGTGTACCCTCATTGACATTTATGATAGTTTTTTGCAGTTTTGAGGAAGGTTCTACCTAAGATAATGGGAGCATGAGAATTTATAATCTTCTTCTATGTTAAGCACATAGAAATATGCTGGAAATACGATGTCTCTTACCGATACAAGTACATCCTCAAGGACTCCCATTGGATATTTTGTATCTCTATTTGCCAAATGCACCACTACTCTCATCATATTCAACTCACCAACCTATAAAGAAGAGAATACAGAGTGATACATCACATTTATGGAATCTCCCAAATCACGAATAGCATCAGAAAAGTGAAACTCTCCTATGGTGCATGGGATAGTGAATGTCCTTTGATCCTTGCACTTTTTTGGCATTGCTAGAGTTACTATAATGAGTGATGACACATTCCTTATGAGATTGATCCTCTCATTTCCTTTGATCCCTCTTCGATTGGTATAAAGTTCTTTTATGAATTTTTCATACCTTGGGATTTTCTTGATTGCTTCAAGTAGAGGGATGTTGATCTCAACATGCTTGAATGTGTCCAAAACTACTTTTTTGCATCGCCTCTGCATCCATATTCTTGGTTTGTACAAATCTATTTGGAAATGGAAGGGGTTTAAGAGGAACATCATCAATATTTTTCTTACCTTTATCTTTCTCCTTGGGTTGCTCGTTAGTTGGTATGGAATGAGGCTTCTATGGAGTTGAGGTGAATCCCGGTGGAACGATAGGTGTGGATGTATCAGTTGTGTGATTACCACTTCTCAATGTGATGACACTGAAATTCCCTTTGGGATTTGGAGTAGGTTGGGATGATATATTTCTAGAATTCTTACTTTCTAATTTATGGAGGGTAGTGTAAATTTAGCTCATTTGAGTCTTTAACTCCCTTAACTCTGAACCTTGAATGTTTAGATCATTAGGTTGATTAAGAACAATTTTCTTCAAAAGGTCATCAGTTTTAGAATCTAACTTGGATGGGGGATTCCCTTGTTGTTGGATTGTTGATGTTTGGGCTTCAAATCTTCTTTGGGGTTGTTGTAAACCCTACTGGTAAGGTGGAGGCTACTGAAAGTTTTGTTGAAAAGGGGGACTTTGTTGTTGTCCAGAGCCATACCTCATGTCTGATTATTTCTTCCACCCTTGGTTGTATGTTATAGAAAAGGAATCAAGCTTATTTTGGAGATATGGTTGTTTTTGCTGCTGATATGGTCTCCCAGGAAACATTACTTCACAATCTTCTATTTCTTGTAGTTGGGGGTAACAGTCAGTTGGGTGGCTTGTCTCAGTGCAAATGCCAAAAGGCCTTAAAGGAGGGGATTGTGATGTATTTTGTGCCAAAGAAATTTTCCTCACCATAGTGTTAAATTATTCTAACTTGGTATCAATCAAATGACTCTCAAGAGAATAAGGACTTACCTAATGCACTCCCCTTACATGTTGAGTACCTCGATCGCCAAATTGTTGGGAGTTTTGGGCCATCTTGTCAATAAATGCATGTGAAGCTACTGGTTTTTTTCCCACAAATGCTCCTCCAGCCATGGAATCCACCATGCTCCTCTCCATAGGTGTGAGTCCTTCATAGAAGTTTTGGATGGGGAGTTTCTCACTAATTTGGTGATGTGGGCAACTTGCACACAACTTCTTGAATCGCTCCTAGTACTCATACATTGACTCCCCTTGTTCTTGCTTGATCCTAGATATCTCCTTATGAATAGAATTGGTCCTTAATGACGAAAAAAAATCTCTACAATAAAAGACATTTCAAATCATTCTAACATGTTACATCTTTAGGTTGTAAATAATACATACAATATTTTGCATCTCCATCAAGTGAGAATGTGAATGCTCTTAGTTTTATTTGATCTTCAGAAAAATTTCTTAGTTTTACGGCTGAGAAAAACAAATTAAATTATTTAAGGTTTTTATTGGGATCCTCACCAGAGAATCCATGAAAATTTGGAAGACGGTGAATTAATCTAGATTTTAGTTCAAAGTCTGATTTAATATTCAAGTATGTAGTACAATTTGGTTTATAGTTAATATCAAGTGAATCCAATTATTGAATGGTTATATTAAGTTCATTTTTATTGTATTTCGCCATTGGTTATTGTTTTATGCTTGAAATAGAAGTGTTTTCAATTTCAGTGTTCTGGGAGTGGAGTAATTTTCTTACTAGTTGAATGTTAAAACTTCCTGTAGAATGGGAATGTCTTATTTGATCCCTAAGGATGCGTTCAATCTCAGGGTCAATATCTAAGAGATCTTAGGGATTAGTTAATTTCATAAATAAAATAAAAATGAAAAGAAGGAAAGTGGACCATAGTAAAATAAAAATGAGAAGTTTGAGTCGATGGTCCAAAAAGAAGAAGAATAAAATAAAAGAAGAAGAAAAAATTCAGATTAGGAAAAGAAGGAAGAAATAAGCAAATAAGTGAATAAAATGTAAAATAAAATAAATAACTCTAATTTGTTGAAATAATTACTTTCCATCCCTACAATTATGCTAATTTGAAAGGCTCTATCGTGGGCTCTTTCAAATGATGTTCGGTTTCAGGTTACTTAGGTGCATCAAAGTGGTCGACCATGGTCGTCTCTCAAAGGAGGAAGTAAATTAAAATAACTTCTTAAAGGTATTATAAAAATAAAATAAAAGATAATAAAAACACTACTTTAAAGGATGGGTTTTTTTATAATTTATAAAACTAGAAGAAGTTTTCTGGAAGAAGATTTCATTTTTTTATTTTTAATTTTGAAATCAAATTCGACGCAACAAGATGATGTTTTTTTAGAAAATATTTAAAAGAAATAATATATCTAACTATACCTATTAATTTACTTATTAATAATTATCATTTAAATTATTATAGACTCAATTATGATCCCAAAATTTGTTAACCCCTGAACCCTACGATAATTAACTTTACCACAAATATGAAGAGAATTAAACCCTAGGCTATCTTCGAAACATGCAATCGCAACACCCTGCTTTGATTGATGTTCTGAGGATAGATTATAGTCAGTGGTAAATTAAGGCACATTTCCATTCTAAAAAATGAGTTTAATTGAGCTTAGGGATTATATTTTAACTCTACAAATTTATACCGTGTGGTATTGTTTTACCGATTAAGTTTTCACTCTCTTAATTTACACAATACTCAACCTCACGCGTTTTTGTGTTAATTGTTCAATTGCTTGATTAGTTTCTTATAATTTAAAAACTCAATTCATGGATCATATTAAGTGAATTAAAGTATTTCAATGATTCAAGATAATTATTTTAATAGATCAGAATATTGATTGATCACTAAGAGAACTACTATTCCATGGGCGGTGTGGTCATCATGGAGACGTTTTGCATGAGCAAAGGATTGAAAGGGTAAAACCCAAACTCATCTCCACTATTGATTCCAACCCAAATAGTATGAGTAAAGAAGAAGATAATTGAAAAATACAGAATAAAAGATAATAAAAAAAATGAATAACAAAGAATTTTACTACACAAATGAAAACATTACAACCTGAAGAAGAGAAGAAGACTTCAATGAGGTGATCTTTGCTTCAAGAGCTTCCCCTCTTACAATGGTTGGAGAATTTGGGTTAAACCAATTCTCCTCTGCCTTTAATATACTAATTTACATCCCCAACCCCTACAAATGATAAAAACACTAATTTATAGAGTGGAGGGTAGGTGAGGTTTAAAGTGTCAATGAGGAATCTCATCCAAATATTTTATGCCAACTTGCACTGCCCATTTGACCACCAAAATGCGTGAATCATTTGTCCTTCTAGAATTATGATTCATGTGAAAACGAGTCCTCTAGAACCTCTAAAAATTTGGGCCTAATAAAAGCACGGATGAAGAAGTTATGACCCAAATACATAACCCATGTCCAATTTGGCGAGTCCAGCCCCACTTTGACTTCATGACCCATTTACACCAAACAAATGCATGATTTAGCTTCAATGTCCTAAATTAAAGTTTTATAAAACTATTTCAGGAATACATTTAAAAAATATTAAGTTCAATTAATTAAAATAAATTTTTAATGTTCGAAATACTACAGTGAATTTTATAGGGTAAAACTGTAATTTTCATCAAATTTTCAAATGAATGATCTAATCCAAAATATTACATAAATGAACATAGTTACCACAATGTGAGAAAATTATCATTTATTATCAATAAAATATTCAATAAAATTGTGTTTTATCAATAGCCATCCGGAGAAAACCGTAACTCAGAATGATGTGCCATTTGTTCTTACATTTCAAAATTCAATATACAATCACTGTACCCTAATTTTAGATAAATTTGACATTGGTTTCCGAATTTTGACCCCCCAAATACTTCTTTTTAAAGGATTTTTTACCTTTAAGAAGTGTTTAATGAGTAATTCTGACCACACCACATTCTTTATTGACATGTTTTCTATGTGTACATGTCAAAAATAATTAATCAATGGTTTTCCCATGATTATACATCAATATGAGGTATTTTTATATGATTTTTACCATTCCATGCATTTTTAGTGTTTTAAAACACTACAAAATGTTTATGGACATCCCGAGAAAACCATAATTTGAAATGATGTTCCTTTGGTTCCGACATTTCTCAATTAAATATATTGTCATTTACCCCCTAATTTCAAGGCAATCTAACATCATTTTCCTACTTTTTATTCCTCAAAACGTGTTTTTAAAGGATTTTGTAACTTTAATAAGTTTTTAACGAGTCATTCTGACCACATCACAAATTTGATTGATGTGTTTTCTATGAATACACATCAAAAATAAATCATCGATGGTTTTCCCATGATTTCACATCAGTTTGAGGTTGTTTTATATGGATTGTTCCATTCCACACAAGTTTTAGTATTTTAAAAAACTACAAACATGTTTATAGACATCCTAAGAAAACCATAATTCCAAATAATGTGACATCAGTTTCTATATTTTGAAATTAAATCTTCAGTAAATTTCCTATGATTTCAGGTCAATACAACATCATTTTCTTGGTTTTAAAAAGTGTTTACTGAGTCATTCTGACCACACCTCATGTTGTATTAACATGTTCTCTATACGAACATGTTAAAAATAACTCATAGATGGTTTTACCATAGTTTCATAGAAATACAAGGTTGTTTTATATGGTTTTGACCATTTCATGCATGTTTTAATGTTTTAATATGATAAAAATGCATTTATGACCATCTTGGGTAAACCATAATTTGGAATGACATGCTGTTAGTTACTATATTTAAAAATTCAATCTACAGTCATTATCCCCTAATTTTAGGGCAATCCAATGTAATTTTCCTAGTTTTTAACCCCCAACACATGTTTTTAAAGGCTTTTGTACCTTTAAAAAGTGTTTACTGAGTCAAAACTTAGAAAAAAAGATTAGATTGTTTTCAAACTTGTGGATAATGATCTATAATCAATTTTTGACATATAAGAATCAATCAAACATCAATACAACACAATATGTGATTGGTATGAATTAAAATGTGTGTTTTTTTTATAAAAAGTATAATTTTAGTTTTATTTATGAATGTTGTATGTGTTATATGAAAATGTTTTAGGTTTTTTACCTAACTGATGAAAATAACAATAGAAAAATGGAATAATATAGAAGAAAAAACTAAAAACTAGGAGTAGAATCACTAAACCTTATTGAGTTACAATAGTAGGAGATGCAGGAGAAGAAAGGATGAAGGATAAAGAAGAATAAATCATTTGAAGAAGTCCACTCATCCGAGATCCAAGGAGAGACTACCCCAGGGTTGAAACCTACCAGCTACTACCAAGAAAAAATTTAAAAATGATATGTGCGCCTCCAAAACCATCACTCTTGTAATTATTAGCCCCAATTAATTACTAACATCCCCGAACCTACTACAATAGAAGAATCCCAAACTACTCATAACAAAAAATACCCACCCCACTCATAGAATAACCCTCAACCAACTAATATACATATTCCTAACAAAATGTGTGAATGATCTATGAAATTTAGAATTTACCTTGGTAGGATGAGCTATAAGGTTGGAAATTTCCTCAGGGATCATTTTGTTCATACACTGAAATATAGAAACTAAATCATGTTCCAATTTTGTCTACCCTTGATCTTGTGTTTTCCTATAAGAGTCTTGTTCTTTCACTTTTTCTTTCAATCATGCAATTTTTCTTTGTGATTCCTGATCAGTGACACTACTCAAACCCCACCTGGTGTAGCAGTAATGGATGACACTGCCCAACCAAATATAGTTGATGGAGTAGGCCCAAAACCCATCCCCTATACATGCCTGTGATGCTCCTTCCCTAATAAAATTTCAACTGCATTTTTCTGGGAATCTGATGATGATTGTGAAGGGTTCACATCCCTGAATTCTTGAATTTTAAAATGTTAATAAAAAAATATAAACAATTATTGTTTAAAAATATATAAACTTCAAAATATTATCTAATTAATAAATTTTTTATTACTATTTATTTTTATTTCATTATTATAAAACAATAATAATGAATATTATATTATAATATTAAACAAGCCTTACCAATTAATTGGGTCCGTATTTATGTATCAAATGATGCTAAATTTGAATTATTTGATCTACATAGATAGCCCCATTTAATTGGGTTTAAGTCTTGTTAGTTTTTATAATATATTTTTCATTATTATATTTTTATAGTAATGAAATAATATGAAATGGTAATGAAAAGTACTTACTTCAATGTCTTTATTAGGGTCATTTACAAAACCACCATCGTGTTTCCAATGAAATTTAAACCACATCTTTGTTCAGAAAATAGAGTGACCTAATTCATTATCCTTTATAAAAAAATATACACAAGTTAGAAAAAAACCTTGAGTTATAATAAAATTATATGAATAATAATGAATAAATTACAAACCAAATTTATTCTTTTTCTTGAAAAAATATTAGACCCAATGATGTAAGGAATGAATTGATTCTCATGATTCACAATATATTTTTTATATAAGTCCTATAAAAAATAACAACATTAATAAAAAATTATAATTTTATTGTGTTTATGTTATTTATATACTATAAAATATGCAGTTAACTCCTGAGATACATCTCTTTTAATATCGACAAAGCGATTCCATTGATCATGATAAATTCCTTCAGGAAAATTCTCATACATCTTTCATGAGCGTAGATAAGTGTCATTAAACTTATTCCATAATCTCTATTTAAAATATCTCCATTTCTTACCCAAAATTTTCAAAGTCCATGGGTGTGAAATGGAGTCAGGGACATAAAAATAAAAAAATATAGAAATAAAAAACATAACACTTTATATGTATATTAAAAAAATTTACTCATGTATTTTAAATTAGTTAAAAATTAATGTTAAATTAATATTACCTTTACTTGAGTATCAAAGACATCATTTTTCCAAGATGTAGGAATACGTATCCAATCTTTATAATTAATGGGAAAACTCACTATCTCGGAAGCAAGATGTGCAAGAATATTTCTATATATTCTGAAAACGTCATCGATAGGCACCCTGAACTCATCAAATGGAATGATGATCTTGAAGTCATTCAGGTTCGATACATATTTTGTGTTCATATTTTTATCCCTTATATGGCTGTCCTATTTTTTTTACAAATGAATTAAAAAATTAATAAAATATATAATTGTTTTGAAAAATGACATATATACCAATAAAGTTAACTCTCCAGTATCCCATATATGTAGGGGTGACCAACTGCTCCATCACTAAAGGTGAATCAGGTGGTGAGATACCAATGACATATGGGTAAATGGATAGCTCTCTAGTAGTATCAAGTATAACAAAATCACTAGGATCCATAAAAGATGATGGTAGTTGTGGTGTGCTCCAAGATACTGATCATATAGGATGTAATTTTTTTTATCATCTTTCTTACACTTCAAATGGTTAAGGTATATTAAATGTATAAAAAATGAAAAACTAAAATATTTTTATAAGAAAAAACCAGAACAATGTATATATGCATGAAACACTTATCAATGATAAATTGTAATATATTTTTATTACCAATTTATACATTCAATTATCTCCATCTTCATTATCTTCATTGTTATCAAACTCCATTATGACGGGTCATTCATTTAACCCTCTCTTGCAAGTTCTATTGTTTCAATATTTTTAGGAAAAAATATTCAATGTTTTGTGGTTAATGAGGTTTACTATCACAAAGCACCAATTGATCTTCATCACCCATATCATATAAGTCTCTCTAATTTAAGTGTACAAAAACAATCAAAACTTCATGTATTTCATCATCCACATAATAAACCATATTTTCCTATAAATTCAATATAAATAGATCATTATCCACACAATCAATAATATCCATCAAGCGATAGAAGTTGATAGAAGTAAAATGCAACAAATCTTTCATTCTACCCCTATAAATGTTGAACCACTTGTATTTTAATAAGACAACCAAAAACTTTCCAAGATAGTTTAATTCAATTATATAATTAATCTTTCCATTGTATCCCACATCTATAAATGTAAATACACCACTATTTTGAGTTTTCAAGTTCTTTTCATGATAAATTGTATGAAACCTAAAGCCATGAATATTGTAGGCATCAAATCTCTTAGTATACTTATAGGACCCCAAGACAAAAACTTCAAATCATTTGATATTTCAAATTGATTTTCAATATTCATTATCTAGAAAAAAAGATATTAGGTGTTACTTTTAACATATACAAAATAAATACACATCAATAATATAAATATGAGTATATACTTACACAATAGCAGAACCATTCACCAATATCCTTATTATCAAATTTTTTTTAATTCTAGTTCATTTCGATCTTGACCCCTTAGTCACCTCTTTTTTTCTATCTCAATTCTTTAATAAATAGATGAAAAATAACACCATTGAGTAGCACATATTTATGTGCTTATAGAAACTCCAATTTAGTCAGTGTAAAATTTGACCCCTTTCCAATTAGTCGTCCAATAGTTGGAAATACTGATGACTGATTTTCAGAATGAGTATTAGTGGAGATGTATTTATCACATCCAACATGATTGAATTTAGTCTCAATCCCATAAAAATATCTAGAAAATATTTTCAAACACTCTTAAACTATGTAACCTTTAGCAATAGAACCTTCTAGTTTAGATTTACTCCTCATAGAAGGTCAAATGACCTAAGTACCTAATAAAAAAATAAACATATAAAAAAATTTACACAATGATTTGATAAAACAAAATTCACCAATGAAAATGAAAATAATATAAACACACCTATCAATTGGTTACATACATTGATAGTGTACTGGTCCACCAAGTATAGCTTCTTCGACCAAATGAACAATCATATGAATCAAGATTGTGAAGAATGAATAGGGAAATAAAATCTCCAAAATGAAAAAGTGTTAAAAAAAATTCTTTCTTGAAGTTTATCACGATCAGTTGGATTTAGAGTTTTTCCAAAAAGCTCTCTGAATAAGGAACAAAACTCAACTAGAACCTTGATGAATTTTTCATTTAACGTATTATTCAATGCTAATGGAAACAACTACTCCATTAAAATACGTGAGTTAGGACTTTTCAATCCATATAATTTTTTTTGTTTAAAGTCAATGTACCTTGATATATTACGCTTACAGTGGCCTCATAGTGGTTGCGCTCTCTGATTTACACGAGGCTAAGGTTTCGGCCTTGTTTTCTATTCCTTACCTCCTCCGGCATCTCAGATGGCTCGGTGAGGGCTTGCTTCGCCTTGAATACGGCTTCGTCTCGGCTATGGAATCCTCAGTCTCGGCATGGCGTGGCTGGTGGTGGACACTTCTGTTTCGTCGGCCCAGGAGAGGAATTTTCTTCATCACATCTCTGCGGGTGAAGGCCTCACCAGTGTTTCTCAGATCTTCCATGGTCTCTCTCGGCCTAGGTGCGACGTCATCCTCTACGAGAATCCTCGGCTAGAATATGTTGCAGATCTATCAGGCGGAGGACATGTGCTATTTCCTGGCTCAATGTCTGAGGGAGAAGAACTGATTCTTCTCCAGTGTGGCTTATCGTCAGCCCCAGTATGGCACAGAGGGGAGAGGGTGTTTGCTGTGTGCTTCTAGTGGTCTTGTGGTCTACTTGCAGGGTTTGGGTTCGACGCTTTACGGGGGGATCTTACGGCAGTGATGGCATTAGAGTGCCCTGTCCTTCCCCCTCAGGCTCCTTCGGTTTTACACGATCCTCTCTGGTTTTCCACGTTTTAGGTTGAAGGGTGGTCTATGGACGCGTCAGGGTCTCTGGTTTAGGTTCCAGCGGTGGGTGCCATCAGCTGAGGTTTGTTGGTTGTTTTTGATTATGTCGGTTCCTTGATATTGATTGAATTGGCTCAGGTAGTGGAAGGAATTCAGTTGAGGGATGATGCGTGGCTGTTTGCGGCTTAATGATATTCATTTTCAATGTTGTGGATTCGCTGCTCATGATGGTTTTTTTTGTGGTTGATTTTCTTGTGGTATGCCGAGTGTCGAATGGTTTGTGGTTGCGTTGCAGTGTCTGCAGAGTAGGGTGCAACGTCCGGAAAGTTTGATGTTCCTCGTTCTGGTTTCTTCATCACCCTTTGTGGGTGTCCTTTGGGTCATCTCACATCACTGGAGGTTTGGGCAAACTCCAACTGGAGTCTGCCGACAGGTTTGTGGATTTGGGATGGTGTCGACGGTGGCACCGGTGGCACGTGAGGAGGCCAGTTCTGTGGTTTGTCTAGCTTTTCTGATGTTCGTTTTTCCTGGTTCATGGTACCTCGGCCTTCTCTTGACGATTTCAGCTCCAGCTTGAAGGTTTGTTAGTTTTAATTCTTGAATGGATTGTCCATCCATTATGCTTGAATGTTTTTTGTTATGAAGTCTTTTATTGTTTTAAGTGGGGAAGTGGTGTTGTGGGGAAGTGGTGAAGTGGTGAAGTGGATAAATGGTGAATTCATGTTTGGTTTCTCACTTTTTCCTCAAAAGTGTTTGCATAATAATAAAAAACAAATTTTCCATCAGATATATTACTCGAATATCCATATGGAACATTTACATTCTTTAATGTTTGAAGTAATACATCTTTCTCATGATTTTTCATTGTAAAAATAGCTGAAGGTTACTTTCCATTATCATTTTTCCACAAACCATGCTTTATATTGATTAAATCTTAATCCTTACAAGAAATAAGGTGATCCTTCGACTTACCCTAATAATTAAGAAATATATAAAAATTAAATTTTCACAAATGGTATTTTCAATATAAATTATGTTAATATTATGACATATCAAGTTAAACTCCTGATAAGAAAGTTTGAAAAATATACTATTTTTATTCCATGGTTGTGTTCTAGCTGCTATAGATACTGTACCTCCTACCCTTTTCCCATTCTTTAATCTGATTACATTTTCCAAATTATTTAGTGAAATTCATTAATTGTACCAATATTTATGAACCAGATAACAATTTCAACGAGTTTATCATTTCAATATATCTATTAAATCATGTCTTGTTAAACATGAATTTTTTAGAAGCATCAAGAAATCAACTATGAAATATAAAACATCAATTTTAACAATAAGGTAATTATTGATGTTCAAAATCAATATTAAAAACTGGACAAGCCAAACCAGTATGAGTGTTCCAACCAGATAAATTTTCTAGTCCAGGAAGGTCACTAAATTTCTACATTAAAGTAGCATGAATTTTGAGTAGTTGTCTCATTGAAGCATCATATATTTCCATACCAACATCCCATAATTCTTGGAACAATTTTATTAGAGGTTGAAGGTATACATCAATATAATTTCCAAGAATTTTCTTCCAAGGAATAATAATTGAAATAATGAATGAATCTAGCTTCATACAAATCCATGGAGGTAGATTATATGGGGTAAAAATAACTGAAAAAATACTATAATCAGTACTTAAAGTACCAAAAGGGTTAAAACCATCAGAATCCATTCCCAAACGTACATTCCTAGGATATTTAGAAAAATATAGATATATAACATTAAACATCTTATATGATGTTGAATCTTTTGGATGTATCATAATGACATTATTACTATCTTGAGGATTCCACTTCATGTTGTATGCAGTCTTAAATGACATAAATAATCTTTTTAAGAATGATTTCAAAGGAAATTAACATAATAAATTTGGAGGATTTTTCTTCTTCAATTTCTTCCTGGGGTTGCATTGATTTATACTATCATAGTTGTTCATTGAATTCCATTTAATTTTATGATATCTTATGCATTCTTATTTATTAGACTCTCCCCCTAGTAAAGCATGAAATCATTAGGGAATGCATGTATCTTTTTATAATCAATTATAAGTTTGTTGATGACTTTTTTTATCTCATAGAATGATGCAGGGATCTTACCTTCACTGAATGCATCATGAATAAACTCTAAAATCATGGGAATTTATTTTTTTGTAATTCTATAGGGACACTTGATATTATAAAAATTTAGTAGAAAAGACGACTTCGAGTACTTGGAACAACCTTCATACAGTTCTTGTTGTCCATCTTCAACTAATTCATTAAACTCATTTTTCTATTCACTAAAGTTTTGAGAAAAATTAACCTTATCAGGATCAACTAAAGATTATTTTTATGTATTAAAATCTTGGACATTGTATTATTCAAAACCAAATGTGTCTTTTAACAAATTTTTAACTGAATTCTCCTCTACCAGGTCACATTGTATTTCATTGACAGTATTGTCATTGTTTTGAATTTCCATAAAATGTGATTCACTATGCCCATATACTTCATTTATATTTAACTATCTCTTGAATTTACAATCAAGACATGAAAATTTTATTCTACCATCCACTAATTAGTTTTAGTTGAAAAATCTAAAAATTCTTCCAAACCCTTGTCATACCGAGGTGTGTTTCGACGTAAATTAACCCAAATTTTATCCATAAGTATTATATCATCACTGTTCTCTCTTTACATTTAGATATAAAGATATACATGATTAATCAAACAAGTATAATCAAAATTAAACATCACTAAAATTCATCATTGACTATGGTAGGGTATTTATTCAACATAACACTAAATAAATGTTTTAAAATTATTGTAATTATAACCAAAGTTTATCTTAAGATTAAATTTTTGTTTGAGGGGATATCCTTTGATATTATGTCTACAATCATAAGTATATGTCCTCTATATGAAATTAAAATAACATTCACTATTTCAAAAAAATTAATACACCCTATAAAATTATTCTTGATATTATTCAAAACACTTATTGATATTAATGCAAAAAATTAAATGTTTAAGATACCCTTAAATAATTATTAACATTTGAAAATACCTTTTAAAATTGATATTAATCTAATATATTCTTGATAACACCTCATATCAATGAAATTAATAAACATCCCATAAATATTTTTGATATATACAAACACTCACAATATTGATATTAATAAAAAAGTCCTAATATTTGGGAAAAAACAATAAAAATAATGCAACTAAATATTTGTAACACCCCATAAATCATTTATAGTAACAGAATAAATTATTTCATAATAAAATTACATTTATTCAAGAACCTTATGTGTATGATTATTTTAAAATTGGATTACTACATTTGTAAGGAAAAACCAAAATTTATCACATTAAAACCAAGGAAAAATTACCATATTACTATCATAATTTAATCCTCAATAATAAACACAATATAATATTCAAGAAAAACATAATTAAACTAATGTAATCAATCATGGTTATGAAACTAAAACATATATATTTAACCACCTACTGGAGAGGGGTGGTGATGGATGGTGAGAGGTGATGGATCGGGGAAGGGGTGGTGTGGGCTCAAGGAGGGTGGGGGGGGGGGGGCTCAGGGAGAAGTGGCGAGAAGTAGTGATGGACGATCAGGGGGTGGAAAGGAAAGTTATTCCAAGGGGAAGGGGTGGTGTTTCCTCAAGGAAAAATGGAGGGAGGGGGGGGGGCTCAACAAGGGGGCGGTGAGTGGTGAGGGTTAGCGAGCAGCGAGGGGTGGAGAGCGGTGAGGGGTGGTGTGTTGTGAGGGGCAGCAAGGGGTAGGGGTGGTGTGGGATCAAGGAGAAGGGGGGGGGGAGTGGAGAGGCATCTAGGGGTAGAAATGGGGTGATAGACAGTGAGGGGTGAGGGGAAGTGCGATTTTGAGGAGAAAGGTTGGGGGGTGTTGAATTAGGGTTTTATAAAAAAATTAGTGGAAATTTCAATAAAAATTACCCTAAATGTTAAAATAAAAAATAAATAGTGGTGGTTCACATAAACCACCACTAAATTTTATTTTTTAAAATCAAATTTATTTAGCAGCAGTTCATAAAACTGCCTCTAATAAACTATCAGTTAGACCTATTTTTTGTTGTTTAAAGGTTCCCATGCCATCAAAAAACATTCTCTCGAAAGGGAAAAATGTTCATATGAAGGGTATTATCATACCAGTTCTGAAGAGACATCAAAAACCTCTAAAATGTTACTCCATCCTCAATATCCATCTCATATTGATCAACATCATACAATTAGTTGTGCACATATACCCTCATCTATGGAATTTGGAAAACAAAATGAACCCAATCTTATTACATTCATGGGGCCAAATGGTACACCCTCGTGCTAACCCATCTCAATAATTGAAAAAATGGAATATGATCCCCTGTGATAGTCTGACATCCTTGCCAAATCCCCATAACCCTTAATGAGGTGAGATCTCTCAGAACACATGATCTCCTCACCGAACTCCAAAGGCCACTATCATAAGTCCATATTGTACCCTCCACCCCTAGATAGACTAAAACTTTTATAACCATCATTAAAACCAACCTTAGTCCTACAAGAGCTCTCTCCCACTAGCTCTAACCAGTATAGCGGTGGCCCATAAGGTCTCCTATACATGACCTTAAATGGTGCTACACTAATGTTGGATTGGTAACTATTGTGATACTCAAACACTAATGATTGTAGATGATCCTTCCAACCATGGACTAGAACCAACCTGAAAACCTGAATAATTCACACCAGAACCTGAAAGATCTATTTTATCTAGCAATCTATTGGGGGGTAGAAACACTATGATCAATTGGAACCGAGTCCCAAAGGCCTCCTACATCCTCTCTAGGCCCTAGAATCTCACACCGACATAGTTTGTGGCTCAAAAAATATTCCAATAAATATTTTAAAGTCTTAAATTAAAAAAACATAGTTATTACATTAAGGGACTCAAACTACCCTTGAGAAAGTACATGGTGTTTACTAGGAGTACACAATGTGTCTTTCCTACCATGGGTCTTCCATGTACTCTGATCCATGTTTGAGTACTTCTGGCCATACCCATGTACTCTGGACATGCCTATGAACCTAGCCATGTACTGGTACTTGGTTGTGTATGAGTACTGGATCATGCCTGTGTACTATGTATTTTCCCATGTAGCTAGCTATGTCAAAGTTATACGTCCATGTACATGGTATTTACCATATAATATATCCATTCCTATGTACCTGACAATGTCTATTCCTATATTCCATAGGGTTACATGATGAGTATCCAGTCACGTGTCACACAACATGTGGTGGGTTCTACATGACATGTGATATTTTTTTTTCCTGATAAACCCTATCCGTTACAACCACGGTACCACACGACACGTTTTCTTTGGGACAAACTCCTCATATTCATTATTTTTATAGAACTCATAGTTTCTTCACACATATTCTTCCCATTCTTTTGAAACATTTGATCCAACCACAATTCTTTCTATAGAATCTAGATCTAACATTGATCGAGCCTTTCCATAAATAGTGGCCAAATTATGGCTACCCAATACCCTTGGAAAACAACTGTTGTCACACCATATTCCCAAAATGCACAAAACCATGAATATAAACAACCAATACAACATTTTAATCAATCATATTCATCATTATTCCTTAATCATTCCCTCAATATTGAACCCAAACCCATATAATTGATCAATTGTGCAAAGAACAAATGCACAATGATCAGTTTCTAGTCATTTTTCAAACTATAGACCAAATGGGATACTGATGAAAGTTTCATGAAGAAACTGGGGATAAAAGCACAAAAAAATAAGGATCAAACATTGACCATTTTTTGGGTTGGTCTTCATTTGATTATAGGTAAAGCAATAAAAACATGAAATAAAGAAGAATCCCTAAGGTAACATCAATTCATATTTATAAGAATATAATCAAACAACTGTAATCAACCATTAATAAAAAAACCAATATCGTTAGGTTAATTAATTTTCATTCTGCATGGGATAAAAAAATGGGATTGATAAAAATAAAAAAAAATCCCTACCTCGATATTGGATTGATTGCTGATGAAGATTTTTTTCATCACTATCATTGGTGAGATCCATGAGCTCTTTTGGCACACCAATTTACAAAGTATGATCCTTTGATGTTCATAAAAGAAATATTCTCCAATGGATCCTATCCCAATCACTAGTATTATACATATAACCCTATATATTTTATATAATTATGATTTTATAGAGGGATATTAATTCATGGTGATTAAATAGTAAATTAATAAATTTATTTTATCATTTGTGTTTGTGACTAATCTAATAAAATTCCCAACACCGACAAAGGTTTTTTTGCATCTAAGGTAAAACACATGTTCTATATTTAATGGTGATATCATATTTCCCATATGTAAATCCATTTTAGATTTATTACACTATTTCATAAAAATATCAATCATGTGATATAATATTTTTAATATTTTTATTAGATCAAAATCAAGCCTCCCCATGCCTTGAAATCCCACACCGACTCAGTGTCTAGCTTTGAAAATATACTTTAAAATATTCTAAATCTTTAAAAGGAAAAAAGAGTCGTTAAATTCTCTCCATCTTAAAGATTCTCATTCTTAAAAGCATAAAGTCTACTAAAAATATGAGAGTACTATTTTAGCATCTGGTTCTCTCACTCCTAGTTTCTCTCTTGAAATTTCCATACTACCACTAGACACACACCAAGGGAATCACTCACCCATGAAGGATATTCTCCTACTGATCCTCAATCTCTACTGGTAATCTACAAAGGTATCTCTATCCTCAATGTACAACTCACCCCATTCGATAACATGTGATGAGTCATGCCCATACCTCCTCAACTGTGACACATGTAAGATGCTGTGTACCCAGTCTAACTGTGGTGGTAAGGCCAACTAGTATTCTACCTCACCAGCCCTACATAGTAGTTGTAAAGGGCCGATGAACCTAGGATATAAATTTTCACCCATCCAAATATCCATAATACTCATTGAGGTGAGACCTTTAGGAACAAATGGACCCCTTATAAAACTAAAAAGTCCTCCATCATCAATTCACTTAAGAATTATGTCATCTCTGGGCAGTCTTCATCTAATCCTAGATGATATCCACCTTTTGTATTGTTTCTCACACCAACTCCAGGCTCATGTGTTAAGAATTTTCTGGGTCAGACCAACATAGTGGTGACCTACAGGGTCTCTCGTACAAGGCCTCAAATAGTTCCATAACATTGGAGGAATGATAGTTGTTGTTATAAGAAAAATCCTTGAAGGGTAGGTGATCCTCCCAACTATGACCAAAATCCAACATGGAAACCCATAAAAATTGTAAAAGAATTCCAAATTTCTAGAAGGAGGGGGTTTCTATCAAATGAAACACCTGTTATGAACCACAATCAGTCTCAACTATTCTCCATCTACTCCTGGTCCACCTAGGACCCAATCAAATGGTCTATTGTCTACATAAGACATCACATGTGTGGGAAGATACCATGTATGAATGAGTATAACAATACACAACATGACTCCCTAAAATCACCAAACATATAGTATCAAGAGATTATTCAAATCATCATCATAAAAGAATTTAAACTATAACATGATACATATTAATAATTACCCATATATACTCAAGATAAATACTAAGTCTCAAGGTAAGTTCACCACTACACTACCAACCTAAGATTCCACTCAAGACTTCAGGATAATGATCATATGAGAGAACTCACTCTATAATATTGATAACATGGATGGTTATTATCCAAGAGGTTGTTATCATCAGACTTATCCATGAATAAGTACATGTTGGAACTCAAAGGAGATCAATACACAGATAGGGGTTCACTCCTAGGGGCTATGGGGGTATACTGAACCCTATCTGGAATAACCTAGTAAGTATGGGATCAACACTTAGGTATGTTACTCACCCCAATTCCTAGAATACCCCACATAGGGAAGACGATTATGATATAGTATCCCACGCTAGGCCACATAGATAGATTCTAGAAACTCTATTAGAGACTAATATCATATATGGGATCAAATCCTATGCCTCAGACATAATGAATCACTCTACCATCATGGGGATGGACTGAGGGATTGTACCCTAAGGAAACTGTTTCAAACTGAAGAGAACAAGGGCTTCAAAATACCCTATAGAAAGTATACATTGTGTACTAGGAGTACACGGTGTGTGTTGCCTACCTTGGGTCTGCTGGTGTGATCCATACCATGACTGTATACTTTGGGGAATGAAATTATACTATGAACATGCCTGTGTACCTAGCTATGTCTGGGTACTTAGACATGTCTGAGTACTGATCCATGCCAGTGTACCAAGCTATGTCTAGGAACCTGGCCGTGTTTGAGAATCGGGCCATGACTGTGTACTCTCTCCATGAAAATATACGTGGTTGTGTCTATGACCGTGTACCCTAGGAGTAAATTTCGAGTAACTGGTCATGGTTCACATGTTTTTTAGTTGCTTCTACAAGATGTGTGATATTTTATTTTCTAAAACACCCTATCCATCATAGTCAGGGTACTACATAGAGTGTGTTTTTAGAACTACACATCGTGTATTTTGGATTTTTCCCGAATCTGAAGGTTATTCACACATTTTCATCCCATGCCTCAAAAACCTTTGATCTAGATTTTATTCTCATCATATAATCTATATTTAATGTTGATCGAGCCATGCCATTGTCTATGGATGGATTCCTTCAACCCAATCTACTCGAAAAAATCTCCCTTGTACCACATCCTTAGAACACACAAAATTGTGAAAGTGAACACCCAATCTAACATCCGAATCACCCATCATCATTGTCACACCATGATAATTAACTTAATCTGAAACCCACATGCATATAAATGATCTATTTTTCTAAATATAGAATTTATAACAATCATTTTTTGGGCATTTATCGAACCAACAACCAAATGTGATACTGATGATGGCCGCACGAAGAAAGTGATGAAAAAATCACAAATAAAAAAGTGAGGATCAATCTTAATCCATTATTTGGGTTGAAACTAATTTTATTATGATAAATTGAATTCATTAAATAAGGAAAATATATGAAGAAACATCAATTCCTATTTCTAAGAATATAATCAAACTACCATAATCAACCATCGATCCTTGAACCAATCTCATCAGGTTAATTGATTCATTTTTGACATGGGATAAAAAATCAGATTAATCCAAATAAAAAATGCCCTACCTCAAGATTGTATCAATCACTGATGAAGAATGATTCCATGTTTTTGTCATTGGAAAGATCCATGAGCTCCATTGGAACACTAATTTCTAATGTATGATCCATTAGCATTCATCCGATAGCTCTCCTCCAATGGATAAACTCTCAGTCCCTAGGGTTTTCTGGCTAACCATAGGTATTTTAAATAAGTGGTATTTTATAGAGGTATATTAGGTCACAATGATTAAACAATAATGAAATAAAAAACTAATTTATTTTATCATTTATACCCGTGAATTCTCCTTAACAAAATTCCTGATGCCAATAAAGATTATATCATGCCTAGGGTAAAACCATAATTCTGAATTTAATTTCAGTCTCAAATTTATCATTCAAGAATTTGATTGGGATCTATTACATTATTTATAAAAAGCGAGGTATGTGTAATATATTTTTTTTAATATTTTTATTATATCAAAACTGAGCCTCCTCAGGCCACAAAATCATGTGCTAACTCAGTTCATGAATTTGATAATACAATTTAAAATATTCCAAATCTTTATAAGCAAAAAATATTCATTAAATTTAACCCAAAACTATTTTTTTCACACTCTGTGATAATTTTTATGTCAAAACTTAGCACCGTTTTTGGGGAGAGAGTTTAGAAATATAACTTTTAATTTCCATGGCTAGGATCTCTAACAATAACATTTACCCTTCTAACATAGAAATAAAAAAGAACTTTGTTAACCAAAAATAGTAATTTAAACCCATAATTTTAATTTTAGAACGTTTCATTCACAAAATCAAGTGAAACTTTTAATTTTTATCTAGAGCCTTACACCATGGAAGCTAACATAAATAAGACATTGAGAGATCTATGTGCACCAAAATTCATCAACCAAAAAAATTAGATTACCATGAATACTTTATAGAGTTATTTTTAACTTAAAGTCAATGTAATACAATCACTACCAATGTTCCATGGAATTTCAAGAGAATATGCAAACAAGTATATTAAAGAGTCACATTTAACCTCTCCATTATCAATCTATGAGGAGTGGTTGAGGAACAATTCAAGTGGAGGGAATCCCTCTTATAACTTTAAGGATTCATTAAATAGTGGTTGTATAGATTGCAATAAGGAAAATAACATGGCTATAAGGACCCATAAAGATATTCACTTTAGATATTTTTCACCTCCTTATAGATGCATAACCATAAGAAAGGAAATTTGAGCCAATATTAAAGCATTATAACACCCCAATATTTTATAGTATTTATCTTTTAAATTTAATCTCTTCAATAGCTTACATTTCACCCAACACCAAGATTAAATGAACACTCATATAAAATTAAATATCATTATTTTAGTTCAAATGTTATAACCTAGCTGTTACATAGACGAGAATGAATATTATTAACCAAATTATGAAATTAATATATTATATATTTAATCAATTTTTTTACATTCATCCAAATTATTTTATAGCCATAAGATAATAATTAATCCAATTTTATTCATTAAAAGACTATATTTTTATAAAGGTAGTATTACCACCTTTTAATGCCACACCTATTCTAAAAACAAATTTTTGAAAATTTTTATATTTTAAAAAATGGAATAAATTTTTGAATTTATAATATCAAAAATATTTTAGGGTGAATTTTTGGTATTTTTCTGTGAAGTTTCGTTTTTTGATGAATAGTGGAAAATACTGTATTATAGTAAAAAAACCTGACTTTTCATATAAATAATTGATATAATTTAAATTTATTTTAAAGTCATAATAGATAAATAATAAATATATTAATATAATTTAGTTTAATGGAATAATTTTTATATTAAAATTAGATATAAAAAGATATTGAATTTTTGAACGTCCCTTTTACCCACCTTCTCGCCACGTCTGCTGGATTAGAATTAAAATTATTTTTTCCATTTCTATGAAATGAATTTTAAAAAACATAAATACATGGTTGTAATTATTATTAATTCATTTTTCTAATATAAATAACTTAATTTTTTTGAAAAGTAACTTTAGTATTTTTTACCATAGTTAAGGGAAAATCAGGTAATTAAGGGTAAAAATAATATTATGAGTTTTATAAAATTACCCCAAAACTTGTCATAATTTAATTTTATGATTTTATTTATACCAAAATCATCCTTGGATATATTTTGGGACCAATTTAAGCCATTTTAATTACTTTAATATATTTATGATATAATATTTAAAGAAAATCCATTTTTGTTATACTTTTGTTTTTAACAAGTAAAATATTTTTAATATGAGGTTATATAAGTGATATGGTAGACTATAAATAGTAGTTAGAAATATAAAATGATTATATAAATAATGAAAATTTATTTATAATTTTATAAAATAAATAATTAAATTAAGTGGTGACACAATGATGGTGTAGTAATTGATTTATTAAGGATGAATCAATTAAATGATATTAATAATATTTAAATAAAAATAATTTAAAATATTTGATACAATAAATGCTTTTTTTGGATTAATTTTACATTTTATATATGAGGTAATTTAGGTTTTTTAATTAATAAAGTTAATATGATTTTTTAAAAAGTCATGTAATAAATAATGTCAAAATTGACATAAATGAGATTTTAAAATAAATAATAATTTATTAAATGATATAAAATTCATAAAAATATATATTTCATCTCAGTAAATAGGATAATGTTAAATATTTCATAAATTATCCAATTGGGGTTCGTTTGTAATTTTATAGTAACTATATTAACCCTAAAGTGTAAAAATCCAAGTTGTCATGGTAAGAGTTAAGGGTTTAACTAAGGGTTAAATACAAAAGATAAGGTTACTTTTATGACCTAAATTTGTCTAAAAATAATTGGTTGATATTATTTCTACCCATAATCGTATTATATTTGAAATAATCCACTTTTAAACCATTTTAATTAAAAATTAATTTATATTTAATTAAATATTTTAAGAGTTTCATAAAGTGCCCATCCCTTCTCTTATAAAAGGGAACCTCTCCTTATTTTTTATTCACACATCTAAATCCATGCCCATTTAACCTTAAAAATTATCTTAATTTATCCTAGAGGCCATAATTTGGGCTGAAATCCAACCTAAGAAGTCCTTTGGTGAAAATCAAAAGGAGATACTCGAAGAGAGGTAATTGTTTTACCAATTCAATTCGATTTCTTTTCTTCTTAAACTTACTATTCTTATGTTATTTACATAATAAATTAATAAATCCAGTATTATACATATTATGAGATTTTATTATGATTATGTGACAACCATATTACTTCTTTAATGCATCCTATGAATAACAATATCACCATACGTGCATACGTGCAACTTACTGTCACTAAACCGTGGTGTAATTTTTTTCATTACCACTTTATTTGGATGGGTATAATAATGAATATAATGGATATAAATAATCAATAATACATGATTTTTCTTATTTATAACTAACATACCATCCATTTCCTTATCCCTTTACCATTAAGGGAATGATATCATAGCTCGTGCATATGTATGGCCAACCATCCCCATGACGCAATGAGATTCATCTTCCACATTAACCATTAAAGAATGATTATAAAAATATATATAATAAATAAGTATGAAATATATGAAATAATAATGATAATGGAATAATACACACACACACACATATCATTTACTTTCTTCCATTCAATATGATAAGAAAACAGAAACGACGTTCATGCGTACATACGACCTACTGTTTCCATGAACGGTGTATTCCATTATATATATTATATATATATTTATAATAAATATATATGATATATAAATAATGTTTTAAATTCTACAAGTAATTAAATAATGATATCTGTAATATGACCAGGAATAATAAGTTAAAAAAACGTACAATTAACAAAGTTATTATTATCCCAAACATTTCTTTAACTTGGAGTTGTTGATAAATAGGTAATATAAAGTCATAAATGAATCATATATGATATCATAAATAATGTATATGGTTTTTTTATAAATTAGTTACATAATTTAAACCATTATACAGGAGGTTAAAGAAAATCCAACTAAAGGAAAGTACAAGGTAAGGGTTAATTTTGCAATCTTCTTATTATCTGAGATTGTTTATATGTATCTACTGGGGCATATTTATCATCCATATCCATGTTTCTTAAAAATGTATTTCAAAATATTCTTAATATTCTTCTACAAATATCTAATGTCCTTTTTACCCATGTTTGAATTTTTACGATTTTTTTAAAGTAATCTTACGTCATTTTGAAAATGTGGTATTGTATGAATTTTTGATGGAAGGAATGTTTTTTTAACTTATGCAGCGCCAGTGGATTTTTATACTATCATGAAACCTTAAAATTTTAAAGCTCCACTTACAATATTACAAGGTTATTTTCAAAAGATTTTTTTTCCAATAAAATTGAGCGACTTTTAAATTATTTCAAAGTAAAAAGGGGTATTAATCTAATTTTTTTAATGATTTTATTAGATTATTTTCTTATATATCAAAATATTTATTGGATTTTATTCTTAATTGAGGTTTATTTATTATTATACAATCTACCATATTGTATCGAATGTTTTATGATATGTTTTACTATGGATTTTCTATTTTGATACCATTCATAGTTTATGGTTAATGTGTTAACATTTCATATGATATTTTAAATATGAATGTTTATATTGGTTATGTTTTACCTTTTTCATATGAGGAATGCATTGGACTTAGTAAGTGACAAATTGGGGATCAGTTAATGAAATCCCTATGGGTTGGGGAATAGTTAATGAAATCCATAAGGGTTGGGGACTAGTTAATGAAAGCCCTACAGGTTGGGGATAGATTAATGAAATCCCCCAAATACATCAGTAGTTCTCATGAGATAAAATAGTTTGACTTTTGACTAACATATTACCTGTTTATGTATGTTATTGGAATGAGGCCTTTATGGTATGGTAATGATGTCCTAAATTATGAATTCTCTCATTATAAAATTAATTATTAAAATTACATGTGATTATTTGACTAGTATAATATCTATTTGAATGTTTATATGAAATTATTTGATTTATTTTTTCTGTATTATGCTTAAGATTATGTTTAGAAGTTTTTTGTTTTAGTTATAAACCATTATTTAAAATTTTATGCTTATTTATGATAGATTACTCTATATTATTTACCCTTACTAAGCATTTAATCTCTCCCATTTCTTATATTTAATTTTCCTATGATTATAAGATGTGTATTATGACTGATATGCATGGTTAAGCTAGGTGAATAATGGTATTCTCATAGAATTTTCTTTGTTGTATTTTATGTTTGAAATTATAATGTAAGGTTCATATATGTGATCTATTTTCCGAGACTGATAAACTGATTGGTCCTTTAGGACTAGATACTTGTATCTATTATAATGTAATAAACCAAGGTACCAGATCTAGGCTACTGGGGTTGTTATAATTGGTATCAGATCAGGTTTAGAAACAACCTTGGAAACAAGATTTAGAAAATATGTATTAGGGAAAAAAACCCTAAAGAAGACTTTGAGGATAAGTGTAGAAGAACATTATATAATTTTTCTAAGGTCAGGATTATTTGGTTATTCCTAGAAATACATCCCTTTCTGGATACTAAAAGTGGATGTGGTTCTGGAATAGATGTACATAGGAGTAACACCTCCGACAAAGTGCATCGGGCTAGACTTTGTGTAACCTGGTACAAGACAACGAGATTTACTGTGCACCTATTTTGACACTCCTGGGGGATATGCTTAGGATAATTCACATTTTATTTTCAAACCATTATGATTTTTTTTAAAGAAATATGTCCCCAAAGAAACCATTTTTAGATTATGAGACTAGATACACATAAATCTTAAATTTATTTTAAGAATTTTTCTTATTTTTGGATTATACATTACAATATGATCTAAACCAGTGCATGTTGTCATTTAGAAATGACACCTAGTAGAATTAATATGAACTTCACCGATGAATGTGATCCAAAAATTAAGAAGGATCATATCTTTCATGGTCTCAAGACAATATTTTGAAGGGAAATAGTCTCCCAAGTATTCTCATCATATGAGGACATAATATAAAGTGATATAGGGATAGTTAAAGAGTAATCTAAGTATTATGGATTCTAAGGGAATAATGATAATAAAAGGATAGTTGGAAAAAATTTTGATAAAGGGAAGAAGAGAAAAAATTATTTTCCCACATGTGATAATTTTGGAAAGAAACACCCTGGTACTTTCTTAAAAGGAATGAGAGTTTTCTATAAGTGTGGAGTGAAAGGTCACAGTTCATGGGATTAAAAGGATAGTAAAAAGGTTTCTAATGTATAATGATTCAAATACAAGAATATGGGAAACAATGCAAATCAATGTGTCATGCATTAAATGAATATAACCCAAAGGAGGCTAATAGATCATGGTTAGGATTATGTTACTACTGATATGAAGATGAATGATTAATGCAATTATGTTTGGATGAAATAATTATGTCGTTTGAGTATTTTATCATCTATTTAATGTTTGTAATAATCATGTTATATATAAGGATTGTATTATAGTACTAATTCATTACTGATTTGGAAGAATGCATATTTTATTCAAGGTTTTAAGGTGATCAAGGTATTCATATATCTTGGAACATGAAAAGAAGATCTGTATTATATTGTTTGGGGAAAATCTGATGTTAATTTTATTTTTGGAATTTAGCGACCTTGATTATAAATTTTTGGACTATGAATTTGGAGAGATGTATTTTGATGAGTCTTAGGGTTGGAATGGATCAAGTTGAACATTGGATATTATTTTTTAGGGTTAAAGTATATTTTATCATATTGGATAACCTCTGCTAACCATTTTGGTTTTAGTAAACATTTTAAAAAAAATTAAGGAAAGACTTATAGATCTTATGATTCAATAAGTTCTTCAGGCAAGAAAAAATAATTTTTGAACACTTATTTCCAATTTTAAGTAATGAAGTAAAAATAAGATCGAATCACAACCAAAGGATGAGATTATGCTTATGATATAGAAATAAATAAATTAAGTTATTATTTAAAATAATCCTTCAACTATAGGGAAAATATCTTGAAACAAAAATTTTATCCTAGTAATTTATTTTTTGATGAATCAAATAGTCTCTTAGATCATCACATATTTAAATCTTTTTAATTGTAAACTTTATCCCGACCATGTTCTCTATCACTCTCCATTATAACATGATGGTTAGATTTATATTCCATGTCCATTTTTTTCTACATGTAACCCTAGTATGTGTTATCTCTAGTGACCTTCATACTTCCCTTGCTTTAATTTAAAGTAGAATTATCATTAATCCTTTTTTGGATGTGGGATTTAATAAAAGATATTTTGAAAATTCAAACCCTTAATTTTTAACACTGAGTTTAAATTGTGAGGACACAATTTATTAAATTAGGGGAGAACGTAAAAACCCAAGATTTTATATTATGTATCTTTTAAATTTAATCTCATCAATAGATTATGTTGCACACAACACCAATATTAAATGAAAAATGATATACAATTAAATATCATTATTTTAATATGACCATTATAACCTTATTGTTACATCGGTTGGAATGAATAATATTAAAAAAATTAAAAAAATTATATATTATATATTTAATAAAATTTATTAAAATTCATCCAAATGATTTTATAGATGGAAGATAAGAATGAATCAAATTTTATGTATTAAAATGCTATATTTTTCTAAAGATAGTATTACCGCCTTTTAATGGCACACCTATTTTAAAACGAAATTTTATAAATTTTATAAATTTTATTTTATAAAATGGAGTTAAAATTTTAATTTATAAAATCAAAATTAGTTTAGGGTGAATTTTTGGTATTTTTCTGTGAAGTTTCATTTTTGGTTGAATAGTGAAAAATACTACATTATAGTTAAAAAAATGACTTTTAGTATAAGTAATTATTATAATTTAATTTTTTAAAGTCATAATATATATAATAAATATTTTAATCCAATTTAGGTTTTTAGAAGAATTTTTATATTGAAATTAGATATAAAAATTTATTGAACTTTTGAACGTCCCTTTTACCTGCCTTCTCGCCACTTCTGTTGGATTAGCATTAAAATTAATTTTTTTTCTATTTCTGTGAATTTAATTTTAAAACATAGACAAACATGTTTTTAATTATTATAAAATTTTTGGTCTAGTATAAACGATTTAATTTTTTTAATAGAATCTCTATTATTTTTTTTCCACAATTAAAGGTAAATCAGGTTATTAAGTGTAAAAATAATATTATAATCATTATAAAATTACCATAACACCTATACTAACTTAATTTGATGAATGTTTTTTCACCAAAAACATCCTTTAGTCTATTTTATGACCACTTGGATCCACTTTTTGGACTTTAATATATTTATGATATTATATTTAAATAAAATCTAATTTTGTTATACTTTTGTTTTTAATATGTAAAATATTTTTAACATGAGGTTATATAAGTGATATGGTCGACAATAAATAGTATTTAGAAAAATAAAATGTTTATATAAATAATTTTAATTTATTTATAATTTTATAAAATAAATAATTAAATTAAATAGTGACACAATTATGATGGAGTAATTGAATTATTAAAGGAAAAATCAATTAAATGATATTAATAATATTACAATAAGTATAATTTGAAATATTTTATGCCATACACAAATTTTTTGGATTAACTTTACATATTAGGGATGATTAAATTTAGTTTTTTATAATTAATCAAGTTTTTATTATTTTTTAAAAAGTCAAGTAATAAATAGTGTTGAAGTTGAAATAAATGGGATTTTAAAATAAATAATATGTTATTAAATGATATAACATTAATAAAAATATAAATTACATAAAAATAACTATAATAATGTTAAATATTTCATTAATTATCTAATTGAGGTTATTTGGGCATTTTATAGTAACTATATTAACCCAAAAGAGCAAAAATACAAGTAGTTATGGTAAGAGTTAAAGGGTTTAACTAAGTGTCAAATCCAAAATATAAGGTTAATTTTGTGAGTAAACTGGTATAAAAATTATTATTTGAGACTATTTATACCCATACACATATTATATTCAAAATAATTTACTTCAGAGCTATTTTAAATTGAAAATTAATTTATATTAATTTAATATTTTAAGAGTTTCCTAAAGTGCCCCTCCCATCTCTTATAAAAGGGAACCTCTACTTATCTTTTTTTCACACCTATAAAACCATTTTTATCAACAAAAACTTGCCCATTTATAATTCCAACTCCCCATACTTAATCCTATAGGCCATACTTTTTGAAAAAATCCAACCTAATAAGTCCTTTTGTGCAACTCAAAATGAGATACTCGAAGAAGAGGTAATTATTTTACCAATTCAATTCAATTTATTTTATTCTTATACTTCCTCTTAATCTGTCATTTACATAATAAAGTAATAAATCCAGTATCCCATATATTATGAGATGATATTATTATTATGGTACAACCATATTCCTCCTTTTATATATCCTATTAATAACAATATCACTATGTGTGCATTCGTAAGACTTACCGTCTCTACGTTGTGGTGTAATTTTTTTTTCATTACCACTTTATTTGGATGGGTATAATGATGAATATAATGGATATAAATAATCAATATTACTTGATATTGATTCTATATAATTAAAATATCATACATTTACTTACCCCTTTACCATTAAGGGAACTATATCGTCACTCATGCGCACATACAACCTACCGTCTCCACGATGCGATGAGATTCATCTTCCACGTTATCCATTCAAGAATGATTATAAATATATATATATATATATATATAATGAATAAGTATTAAATATATGAAAAAATAATTCTATTTTAATATATATATACACACACATATATTTCATTTACTTTCTTCCAGTCAATAAGATAAGAAAACAGAAATAGCGTTTATGCGTACGTACCACCTACCATCTATATGAACAGTGTATTCCATTCCATATATATATATATATATATTGAATATATATGATATATAAATCATGTTTTACATTCTGTAAGTAATTAAATCATGATCTATGTAATAGGATAAAAAATAACAAGTCAAAACACATACGATTAACAAAACAGTTATTACCCAAAATGCTACTTTAACTTGAAATTATTAATAAATGAGTAATATAAAGTCATAAATAAATCATACATGATATCATAAATAATGGATATGGTTATGGTATATATTAATAAAATATTTTAAACCATTATATAGGAGGTTAAATCATATCCAACTAAAGGAAAGTACGAGGTAAGATTTAATTTCAGAATCTCTTTATTATCCGAGATTGTTTATATGTAAGTATATGTTGGGGAATATTTATCATCCATGTCCATGTTTCTTAAAAATTTATTTCAAAATATTATTAAAATTATTATAAAAATATTTAATGTCCTTTTTACTAATGTTTTATGTTTTATAAATTTTTTTGAAAGGAATCTTATTTCATTTTCCAAATGAGGTCCTTTATGACTTTCTAGATGGAAGGAATGTTTTTTTAACTTATGTGGTGTGAGTGTGTTTTTCCACCCTTCTGACACTTTAATGTTTTAAAACTGACCTTACAAGATTATAATTCTCTCTTTAAAAGAAATTATTTCTTTCAAAACTGAACGACTTTTAAATGATTTCAAAGTAAAAAAGGGGTATTTATCTTAAGATATTTTTAATGATTTTATTAGATTATTTTCATCTATGTCAACATCCGTTGTTGAATTTTATTCTTAAATTAGGTTTATTTATTATGATACAATCCAACATATTGTATTGAAGGGTGTATGATATGTCTGACTACGGATATTCTATTTTTATACCATTCATGGTTTCTGGTTAATGTATTAACATTTCGTATTCTAGTTTTAATATGAATGTTTATGTTGGTTATGTTTCACCCTTTTCATATGAGGAATGCATTGGACTTAGTAAGTGGCGAGTTAGGGACTGGGTAATGAAATATATAAGGGTTGGATACTTGTTAATGAAATACCTATGGTTTGGGGACTGGTTAATGAAAGCCCTATGGGTTGGGGACTGGTTAATGAAAGCCCCTTGATGAATTAATAGTTCTTATGAGACAAACTAGTTTGGGTTTTGACCAACATCTTACTTGTTTATGTATGGTCTTGGAATGAGAAGTTGATGGTATGATTATGATGTCTGGCATTATTCATTCTCTCATTATGAGATTAGTTGTTGATATTTCATGTGATTATTCTACTAGTTGAATATATAATTGAATTATTATATGGAATTATTTGATTTATTCTTACCATATTATTCTCAATATTATGTTTAAAAGGCTTGGTTTTAGTTATACACTATGACTTAAAAGTTTATTCTTATTTATGATCACATACACTATATTATTTACCCTTATTAAGAATCTGATCTCACCCATTTCTTTTGTTTTATTTTCTTGGGATTCCAAGATGTGTATTATGACTGATATGTATGGTCAATCTTGGAGAATAATAGCGTTTTCAAAGAATTAACATTGTTGTATTTTATGTTTGAAATTTTAATATAATGTTTATTTATGTGATTAATTTTCCAATACTTATAAAATTATTAGTTCTTTGGGACTCGACACTTGTATCTATTTTAATGTAATAAAGTATGGAACCAACTCCGGGTTACTAGGGTGAGGGTTGTTACAAGCATCAGGATTGACTTATTATGACTATTAGGAGTGTTTCATGGCGTTTTGTGCTAGATTCCCACATAAATAAATAGAGGCCCAATATATTGTATTATTTTATAAATTATTACTTGATAATTATATATATATTTGGATGCATCATTTGGAGGAGTTTTGAAAGAAAAATCACTAGCAGAAGAAAAATGACTCATTGAAAAATATTCACAGAACTCATAACAGTTTTTCATAAGAGGTATAAGCACAAGAAGAATGCATGAGGTATGATATTATGATTAATCACCTTTTTTATAATCTAAACTTGAATATATAACCATAATTTTTAGATAAATGGACTTGAATAAAAATAATAAACAATAAGCACTAGTTATGGTATGCATTTTGTGTTTATCCCATAATCATTTTATTGACAAGTGTGGTAAAGTATATGGAGTTGAGATTTTTGTAGAATCCTTCAAAACAAGGCCATAAAAATAGTTTTACCAAGTATGGATAGATAATTCCAAATTCAAATATGGATTTATAAACAAACATAACCCCTCAAGACCACCTTTTCAATACCATTTCCAATAATAACCACCTTACTAATAACCTCACCACCAAACCCAACCATTTTAACGACCTTAAATAAAATTTTATATCTAACCATCCTACCAACCACCACATTTGTAACAAAATAAATATTTTAAACAACCATAAAATAATGAGACATACCTAGTCTATCAATATTAAGGATCATTGGTTAAAGATAGGAAATGAAGTGAAAGATATTAGAAATTGACTTGGTAGTCTTTTGGAAGTCCTGTATGAAAATATAGGCTAACTTGAAACTAAATCAGTCCCCAATCCAAATGAAAATTTTATCATAATGATAAAAACGTGTAAAATAAATTAATTAACCAAATACATAGAAACTTGAGAAAAACCAATCAGAACATAGAGAAAATTAAGTAATAAAATCTATATTTTTTTTGAAAACCATCCTTATGAAGAAGAGAATAAATAGAAATAGGATATGATTTTTATAGAATAAAATAAATAATAGACACCATTGCAATGGTACTGAAGTGATGATGAATATATTTAAATTTTATTCCCAATAATAATGATCCAATATTATAAAATCAAATAGGAATTACTTCAAAGAAAAATTCTGGAAACATTCTAGAAAGTTTAGAATAATATTACCCTTTCAGAATATCTTAATAAAATACAAAATTATGATAATTTAATTAAGTATATTTTCACTAAAAGGAGGAGTATTCAAGGGAATGGGAGACTTAACTTGGAAAAAAGTGCATCATCTTTAATCACACCAGAACTTCTCATAAAAATTCAAAATACAGGGATATTTTATATCCCTTGAACCATTGGTTTGATGATTTTTTTATATTATTTATGTGATTTATTTTCTTCTATGAATTTTATGTATCACTTAATTTTTAATTATTTATATATGGAATAATTTAATCCCATAAGAGTGGTGGAACAAATTTAAAATTGATTTAATTCTTTTATAATAGAAGTTTGGAAGATGGGATAGTTAGAGTTAAAAATATGATCTTCCCAGCAAAATTTTATATACTCAAATTGGAATAATATAGAACACCAACCCACTCAACCATTATTTTGGGTAGACCATTCTTAATGATATCTAAGAGAATCCTCAAAGTTCATGAAGGAACTCTCACCATTGAGTTTGGAGATAACACTATCCACTTAAACATTTTTGACTCCATAAAGAACAATTTGGAGGAGATTCCCTTTTAATACTTTCCCATAATGAAGAAGATGATCCTAATAGAGTTCTAGGTATGATACTTTAAATTTTATCATTAGGGAACCACATAATTATTGATAACTCAATGGAGAAAGATGCTACAAATAAATCTTGAAAATCTATTTTCAAATTATAGGAAGAGTTAATTTTTTAGTTTTTTGATAGATTTGAATATTTATTTCATAATTAATAAGATATTTATTCATATTTTGTGAATAAAATACAATCCTTGTAAATGATAAACCACTATTTGATTTCATCATCAGAGTGAACCACAAAAATATAATTAAAACCACTAACCAATGATTTGAAATATGTGTACGTAATGTAAGGAGAAAAATTATTTGTGATAATTTCTAATAACCTATAAATAAACCAAGAACATAAATAGATTGATATTTTTATGAAAAATGTGTACGTAATTAGCTGGAGTTTTAGCGATATTCTAGGAATTAATCCCAAATTTTTCATAAATAGGATTATACTTGAAGAAAATACTAAAATTATTAGGAATCCCCAAAGGAGAACAAATACAACCATGATAGATGTTTTCAATAAGGATATAGAGAATATTTTAGAGGCAGGGATAATCCATCCTATCTCTCTCTCAAAATGGGTTATCCCTTCATGTATCTCTTAAAAAACTGGATTGACTATTGTGGGGAATGTATAAAATGATTTAATCCATGTGATAATTTAGAATACCTAGAGAGTTTTTATACATTATAGAAATATGTATTAGGCAATATGAATGATCATTTAACCTTATATTTCATTGACCAAATGTTGGAGAGTTATGTAGTGAAAACTCACTAATGTTTCTTAGATGGATTTAAAAGTTACATTTAGGTGTTCATTACCCCATATGACTAAGAGAAGAAACAATTTACACATCCCTTTGGTATATTATCTTACAAAAATTTTCCATTTGTATTATTTAATACCCCAGGTAAATTTTAAGGGTTTATGTTAAGTATATTTTCAGATCACATTGAGGGATTCTTGGAGATTTTTTGTATGAATTAAATAATTTTGGATATTATTTTGATTATTTCTTGAGAATACTAGAATTTTTTTTCAAAATTTTTATTGAAAATAATCAGGTATTGATCTATAAAAAGTGTCATTTTATGGTGTAAATGGTAAATTTCGTTGTAAATTTAATTTCATAAAATACAATGATTCAGATAAATCCAAAATTGAAGTGATAATTTTTTTTGAATTATCCAACTCATGTGAAACATCTAAGATATTTTATAGGCCATGAAGGATTTTTCAATAGGTTAATAAATTAATTTAGTAAAATTTCACCCCCTTTCTAGGTGACATTTAAAATAAGTTGATTTTGTTTTTAATAATGATTATATGGAATCTTTGGACGAATTAATGAAAAGATTTTCCACACCACCAGTGATGAAACTACCAAACTAAGATCAAACAATTGAGTTAATTTTTGATACATTTAATAAGTAATTTAGAGAAATATATTCTTAAATAAGTGAGGAAAGACTAGAAATAATTTCCTTTACTTCAATAACATTTGGGTTTTCCTATATCAACTACTCAACCACCAATAATGAGTTTTTAAAAGTCATTTTTTCATTGTAAAATTTTAGATCTTATATTCTTGGAAATAAAGTAACAATTTTTTCTAATCATACAACCCTTAAGAAATTTTTGAATAATGATAATGAAAATACCATGCTATTTATATGGATTCTCTTACTTCAAGAGTACAATATGGGCATCAAGGATAAGAAAGGAGTTAAGAATAAAGTGGCTGATCACTTGAGTAGGATACCCAACACAACATATGTTGAAATATCAAATAGAGAACCAGTGAATGATCATATAGTATCAAAGTATCATTATTTGGTTGATGGATAAGTTCCTTGTAATCCTGACATGATAAATTATCTGGTAAATTCACATATACTATCTCATCTAAATCTCCAAAAAATTATGAAGCTCAAACATGACTGAAAATTTTACATACGTGAAGATCCATAACTTTAGAAAATTTATAATGATCAAGTGATTCGGTGATGTCTTATTGAAAGTAAAATTTATTTATTTTAATTTTTCCATACCCTATATTTCAAATAACACTTTGGAGATAAAAGAACTACATGAAAACTATTATTATCAGAAATTATCTGGACCACTTGCTCAAGGATTCTAATGAACTTTATAAGAGGTGTGAAGAATATCAATTTATTAGTAATATATCAAAAAGAAACAAAAACCTAAAATACCAATAAGGTTTTTTGATTTATTTTAAATTTTGGGGCATAGAATTTATAGAAACATTTATCATATCATTTAGAAAATATTACGTCTCTCTAGAATTTAATTATGTTTCAGAATGGGTGTTAGATAAGGGAACCAAAACTAATGATGATAATTTTATGTGTGATTTTTTAGAGCTAACATATTTTTTTGCTTTGGAATTACAAGATAAATCATCACTGATCAAGGGACTGAATTTTTTAATAAAATAATTTAGTCTTTGATGAGGAAGTATGAAGTGCATTATAAGATATCAAAACTCTACCACCCACAAATAAATGGAAAAGTTGAAGTGTAAAATATGGAGATCAAAGGGGTTTTGAATAAATATATTAAACTTAACAAAAAATAAAAGATCCAAAGGTTGGAAGACACCTTATGGGATAACATGAAAATATAAAAAACACCCATAATAATGATTCTATACAGAATAATTTATGGAAAGAGTTATCATCTACCTATGTTGTTAGAATATAGATCTTACTAGGTAGTGAGAGAGATGAATATAACTTTGATAGAGATGGATAAGAGTGAAAAATATAAGTGTAAGAGTAAGAATAAATTAGAAGGAAATATTTTATAAACTCATTAATATGCAAAGAAAGGATAAGAGTGGATCATGATACGTTAATTAAACCAAAAGACTTTCTTATAGTGGATCAAGTATTGTTATAATACTCAAGGCTCATGCTGATTACAGGTAAATTTCATTCTAGATGAGAAGGTACATTTATAAACACTGATGTCTATTCTTTTGGTTCTGTGAAAATTCTGAAAAAGGGGATAAAAAACTATTCACTTTTAATAGTAATGGGATAAATAAATTCCATGGAAACATACTCTAAGAACTAGTGAAGGATATCACACCCCTCTTACCTATTTATCAGTGATAACCATCAGGTTTTACCTTTACTTAACACTTAATTTATTATCATGATTCCATTTAAAATTATATTATATTCCAAGTATATTATAATTCATTGAGTAAACTACATCATTTAAGTTTAAAGGAGGGAACCTTTTTATTATATTATTTTTTAGATTATTTTTTTCATTTTTTGTGTCTTTTTCATAATTTTGTGTGTTTAATTTTTAATTTTAGTGAGTTTTGAAACCCATTTAACTCGATTTGAATGATCTTTAAACTTTTGAATCTATAACAATGTTGAAAAACTTATTTTATCAATTTATTCACCTTATATGAATGATTAAATGGAGTTGTTTTCAAATATTAGTTTATGTAAATTTATATAGAGAACACTTATATTTGAATATCATGGAATAATATATTTTACAACATTTCAATCACTTAATTGAGAGGATTATAAACTTATTTTATAATATTATTATAAGGGATTTTTCTTGAGAGAACCAAGACATACTTAAATAACCATAACTTACTGAATAAACTAGTTAAATAATCAGAGCCATAAGAATTTTGTGCTATAAATAATTCATGATTTTTTTTGATTTTAAAGCCTCTTTTACCAATAAACCTCTATTCTAGAATAAAATAAAATTTAACCCTTGTATACCTTAGTATCCATCAATTACCTTGTTAGGTATCTACATTACCGGATAAAAATACCTATTATCCTTGCTTTATAATTAGATTTATGATCCAGGTTGAATTCTAGTGTGGGGGAAGGGAGAAAATGTGCAGTGTAAGATATTTTGAAGATTTTTCTTAGGATATAGTCTAGAATTACTAAAAATTTTATATTAATGATCTATGAAAAAAAATCATACCATGAATAATGGAAATAGGGTATGGATACCATAAAAATATGGGAATATAAGTCCATGTCAATTTTAAGTGAAAATTCCCCCAGATCCATATAAAAAATAAATATTTATAAAAGAAATATAGAACAATTTTTTTAACTAACACTGATTAAATGAAGGAAGGGATAAGGACATTGATACTGCTAAAATTTTCTTAATAATTGACTACCCAATAAAATCATAAATTTTAAAGGATGGAAGTGTTCTATTTAATACTAAAGCTGTATTAAAACTTCTTGCATATTCTATTTGGAGGATATGTTTGAAAAAAGATTTTTACATGTAAAAAGAAGGACCTATAAGGATTAAAATATGGAAGGAGAAGATATACCAAAATTAGGTCATTGTAGATCTATCACCTACTCAAGAATCATCAGTACCTATTTTCTGTTAAGAGAAAACAAGGAAAAAAAAACCTTGCTGAATGAAACAAAGAGAGGATGTTCTTGCTACTATTAAAATAAAAAAGGTGTGGATTTTTCTTTAAAATTACAAGGGATCTATATTAATAAATTTATGAGTGAAATAATGATGAATCCATTCTTTAAGGAAACTAAAAATCATTTATTTTTTTTAAATATAGATCCAAACCTACCAATCTACCTTTAAATTTTATCATTAATACTCACCAACCCCCAAGTTAATGAACAAACCTAGAAATATATCATCATATATACAAATTATTTACCATTTAGTGGAGATAAATAATTTCATCAATACTATGGTGACCCATTCCTGAACCTAGAATGAGAATATCCTTGGTTAAAATGCACACTTGAGTGTTGAGTGAATATTTCTGGAAAGGTAGGTATAAATGTGCTTGAGGGGATAAAAGATGTGGAAATTAATTGAATATAATTAATGTATGATATAAAACTAAGAATAATAATAAAAACCATGATATTGAAATAGGAAACTCACATTGGATATGAATTTATATTTTCTAGGGTAATCATTTTAAACATCACTTGCCTGATTTTCTAAGGCTTAAGTGTTGGGGAATTGATGCAGTATATAAATTCATAATATTATATTGATATTATATTCATTTTATTCCCTTATATTTCGTTATTCACTAAGATCAAATGAGTTTTTCAATTAAAGTGTCAAATCATTTCATTTTGTGATTTTTTTAAAGTTATAAAATTTGGAATTAAATTCACATGCTTTATTTTTTGAGTAATATGAATGAATTCATACAAAATAACCTTTATATTTCTAATGATAAGGCTTAGATCATGTAATTTTACATTTGATTTCATTCTTGATAGGAAAAATGTTAAAATAGTGGTGATGCTTTAAGGATTGTTATTCATTCTTTCCCCAAGGAAGATTGAAGACATGGAAAAACATTGGAATTATAAGCATGAATTCATGCTGTGTAACCATTATCCAAAACTTTTCACAAGTATCACTCCCAAAAATTTCCATGTAAGAATCATCCAACATGTGTAACCCTAATTATTAGTGTTTTATAAGCATCATACGTTACACTGTAACCACGATTTCCAGTGCTAGGTAAATATGGTCCTAAAATTTGTAAGCATCATTATACATTTTGTAAGTATCATTAAGACACTATTTAAACATCATCTTTATTTTATATGAATCATAATGATTATTATAAGCATTAAACAAGTGGGATGGGGCATAGGAAATGTCTTTGTAAGGATGTGACAAGCCTCAAACACCCCACCATAAGCATCAAAAAAACAATTAACATGTCTTAGGGTGTTTTGTATGTACATTAAGCTAAGTCATGGTCCTATCAAAATAGTATTCATGTAACTAATTAGAGGTATCCATGTGAATTTTGATATGAATGATATTTCAATTAAGATAAATGAGTGGAATCCACAAATTTTCTAGGAAGATAGGATCCTGGTTGGGAAAGATATCCGAGGAAGAATGAAACTTTATAAAAATTAAAAATAAATAATCTTAGAGGTTTAACCATAGAAAATATAAGTAAACTGTAGATCTTAAAATAATATGAATCCAAGAGATTTAAGGGATTTTTATCAGTTGATAATTCACTAGGGTGTTTGTTACAACTACCACTTTAGGTTTTTATTTTATGCTTTTCTTTAATTCCAAAATGAATTATTCTTTACCCTCCATCTATATTATACTTTGAATAGACGGGTAAACCTTTAAGTGATTAGGTAAGGGAAGTATGTTCAATTTCAATACTTGAGTCTCATACTTCAAGCATACAAATTTTTATTTTATAAACCGTTTTCAGTATTTAGAGTTTTAAATGAGATTGTGTTTGATATATTAAATATGATACTACTTACTACTTCGATCGATGATTATTTATCTCCCTCCACTAATCTATACTTATATATGACGCGATTGGTTCAGCTGAGTATTGAAGTTCTTAGTGATCGCTATTATATTGATAAAGGCGGTGTGATATTCTTAATATGACTAGTAACAACAATATTCTATAGGGTAGTTCACAAACACTATAACGAAAGTTCATTGTTTAGTGTCATTGATACCACTTAAACCACACAATAAGAAGCATAAACTAAGATGATAATTCATTTTAAGTAAATTCTCACAAAATTCATTCAATTAGGGGTGAGGGAGGATGTAAAAGTGGAACCTATCACTTACCAGTTAACAAAAAGGACCGTGTGTTATTTAATACTATGATAACATTACAATTTAACCTCCATACCTGAACCCATAACCCTTTTATATCTTGGTTTAAATTAATTTTTTCCACTTTCACTCATTAAAACCATGAAATTAAAAACACACTTTTTCATAAATGTTACAATTGATTTGTGAGAAATCCTCTCAAGAGTCAAACTAGGGTTACCACTAATACTAAATTTTAGCCAAGAAATAATTGTTTTTACACCCTTTAACAAGGTGGCTTCCATTACCCTCATAGATATTCTTATGCTTCCACTATACACATAATTGAGGTATGATATTACCTTGAAATAATTTCTCACTTTGGTCTACTATATGGACTGGTTATTCCTAGAATGAGGCATTTACTTCAATCTTGACATCATTGATACTAATCATGTTAGAAGGATTCATGTGACATATTCCAAGATAAGATATATATAATATGTTATGAATAAAATCGTATCTTCAAGTTTATTTTAATTGATATACCACCGCACTGATACTCTTGACAACCTCTGATGGCTGCATGAACATGGGCACTAAGTTTACCTACCTCAGAATCTACATGCATCCCAATCAACGCGACACTCTCAATAATTCCTGTAACCCCACCTCAAACCCCATTACATGATTTTTTTCTAATAACTAAATAAGGACTTCCAGCTTTGAGTGATCAGTACTAGCTTCCTGATGAATATGATATGACTCAATGTCTCCTATATGAGACTCATATTGATGATATAAGACTCCTCTACCTCTATCCACCACATAGATGATTAAAATTACCTTCTATATAAGGCCTAAAAATTTTCAATCTAAATCAACACCTGATAACTTTTTTTATAGTTGACAACTACCAAAGTGAGATGAATCTACCATAAACCATAAAAGTATAGTACACATGCTTAAATAATATAATCTAGGTTCCAAATGGTATGCTTTGAATACTCATCAGTATAACGATGATACTTTGTGCTTAAATTCACTTGAGTATCCAAATCCACCTGAAATCCATAACATAAGTGAGATGTGAATCAAGAATATCGATATGAGGTGGTAATCCTTAACAAACCATGAAGATGTATCATATCTTAAATATATATCCTTTCCATTTTATAAACTAATTGGGTTTCCCTGATTGGTAATAAATGAGACACTTTTGACAACTAATCAACTAACACACCAAATTACTTTCACAAGGAGACCTTGACAACCCCATCATGAAATACATCATCACATAATCTTATTTCTACTCAGAAATAGGCAGAAGATGAAGAATGACTTCAGTGTCCATACTTCACTTATTGATAGGCGAGGAATCGTAAAATTAACCCAATAATGTATTTCTTAATTCTAGGCCATCTATATTTCCAAAAAATATCATGATAAAACTTGTTCATACTTGGACGAACATCCTATATAGAGGTCTGTGAATCCCACATTACCTCGTCACACATGTTTGTTGTTAGAAAAATCCACTAGGAGTAATTTTTGTGTTGTGTTTTCTAAAAATGAAGTGTAAATAATATTTAATGTGGACTATATTGTCTTGTAGAGTTGATTTATTGAATTTTCTAAGAGGTTTGTATTGTATCAAGTGTGATTTAATGGAATTATGAAAAATCTAGTTGAGTATTAGGTTTTGAAAATTTAACTAAGTCCCTAGTGAATAAACATGATTTTTATTGTCTAAATAACCTTTATTTTTTGAGTTGTGTAAGGATCATCATGGTGGTTTAAGAATAATCTCAGGCCATGTAACCATTAGTTTTATCTTTGTAAAAATAAACTGACTCTATGTAAGAATCATTTTTGTTTTTGTTACCATCATCTGCAAAAACATGGTTTGTATAAGATTCATTCGTGGCTGTGTAACCATCATTTGTGTATACATGATTTTCATATGAATAATTCTTGGTTGTGTAACCATCATCTTTGTAAAATTTTTCTTCATATGCATGAAGGATTAACTATGTAAGCATCAAGCCATTTAAATTTTCTTGGGCTTAGAAATAGAACAATGGAAGTTACATATGCATAATTCCTTTGTGAATTATCTTGAAAACATTAACCATTATATTTTAAAATAATTTTTATTTATTATAAAAAATTAATACTATGAATGGAGAAACTTAATCCTATATTTAAGGAAATATTGGGACAAAATATTCCCATTATTTTTAACAAACATTTCAGGATGATTTTGGGAACTATTTTTTTCCTATGCAACATGGTGGGAAAGATTGAATGTGATTTTGATGAAATGTGTGAAACATAGTGATGCATGTATTTTTAATACATTATTTGCATGGAGATATTTAAAGTGATGTGATATACTATTTTAGGTGACATTGATTGAATTTAAAAATGGTAAGAAATAAATGTGTTGAATTTGGAAGTTGTGTCTCATGTGGAAAGTTGGAAATATTTCAAAAAATGTAAAATGAATATAAAATATAGATATGTGCAGAAAAGTAGTGGAGTTAATCTCACTTGAGAATAAGAGAGTTTTTTCTAATATACAAAATGTAATTTGAGGTGAAAGTGGAAACTTATAGTCCATTATTGGAAAATAAAATGATTATTTTTCATATATTTTTCATCAAGATTTTTTTTATAAGAAATAAGTGTAGGGAATTTTTAAGAAGAGGGACTGGAATGAAGTGAGGAGAATCTCTAAGCCTTGTGCGCCAAAATTTTGAAGATGAAGAGGAGATTATTTCAAGAGTGTGTTCTTACTATAATTTTTCATATATTGTGTTAAAGTGATACACCACCAGGGGTTTATTTTTACCTTATCATTTTATGAAGAAGATGTTCGATAGAGTAGGGGTTTTGAGCATTGATCTATGAAGAGAAGTGGCACATTTCTCAAGTTTTGTGAGGGTAGTTAACCTTTAGTGTTGAAGGATTTAAACTAAGAGGTCTAGTGTAACCACACTAAAACTTATAGAAATAAAAGTAGAATGATTTAGTTTCTCTGGAACATAGGCACATTTCTATGCATACTCTTTATATTAGACCATTTGGATGAACCAATTAAAATTACATGTTTCCTTTATTTTCATAGTATTATGTATTTGAGTAATAAAGAGATAAGTGTTCCTAATAAATATGGGACACAATAATTGAAAATAGAAATTTTTTATTGATACACCATAATTCAATATCTATTATGGTGTAAATCTTATTAGGGACCAACAAGTGGTATCAGAGTTTAAGGTTCTCTATAGTGTTCTCTCTCTATGAGGAATGATGGAAAAATAGTGAGTAGTAAGGGAATCTATGCTTTGATGAAATCAACTTCCTACTATGGGAAAATTAGATGAAATATTATTTTCATTCTCTAGGAATGGATGTATTTATAGATGAAATACATGGAATATCTAAAAGTACGAACAATTGAGAATTAATAGATAGATATCACAAAGAGTTGGATACTAATTCCAAGGTAATAAATTATATAGGCTGAACTTTGGTGAACTCTATTTATATAGAGATGATTTCATGAAAGATATCTCATATGATGTGGGATAATCATTTAAATATTTATGAAGGTGATTCAAAAGTTTGGCATGAAAATCTATAAGTCCAATAGAACAAAAATAAATCTTTAATAATGATCCCAAGAGATATAGTTGATTATTTTTTTTGGATGAATATTATTATAGAATATATGTGTGGTATTGGGGAAATCATTGATGATGTGATTTTTTTTAAAATAATCCTAAGGAGATTTACCCTATGGTTTGATCTAAAGGTTTCAATGCTTGAAGATAAGGACCCGAATAACATTGGATAGATTGTATATCACCATTTCCTATTATTAGATAAGGAATAATAACAATTAATCAATTCCAAAATAAGACTATCAAGAGATAACATTCAAGGATATAAATAAACTTTCATTCCAAGAAGAACCTAAGGATAAAGATGTTGAAGAGATGATGTTGTTTCTTTCTTATAATATCAAAAGGGTAAAAGGGATGTTCTATGGAAATCTATCACTCAATTATACTTGATGTTGTAAATTAGGGAATCTTTCTTCTATGTTTCCCAAGAAAATCTAGGATTGTGATGAGGAAGAAGAAACCAAAAATAATTCAATTAAATGTGTGAGAAGAAAATTAAAATTGAAGTAGAAATTATTTAATAAAAATAAATTTATATCTAAATTAGACAAGAAATTATAGGAAAAAGTTGGATGAGGTCAAGGAATTTTGTGAAATAATTTAACAATTACTCATGGATATTGTAAACAAGAAACTATATGAGAACAATACTAATGAAAATTTTGGAATCAGGGGAAGAATTTATCTTGAAGTTGAACTTAAATCGTCTGTTGAAGTAGTATACATATAGAGAGATAAAATAAATAAAAATAATGGTGTTGTACATGAATTTAAGATTTATATTTAATAACAAGAAGAGGAGATGTTATAACTAAAAACTAAAATTAAAGAAAATTAAATTTGTAAATTCTGGAAACTCAGAAAAATAAGTTGATTTAAGGATCAAGTTTGAATAATAAGACAAAATAATTGATGGGATGACTAATTATATTAAATAGAATGTCAAAATAATTCAATAACATAAAGGAGAAGTAATGATGTATTGGAAGTTTTTTGGATATTAAGAAAGGAATCTCACTCCAGTTATGATATCAATGAGAACAAGTACATCAACCACTAAGAAAGTTCATGGGGTGTTGACAGAATAAGTTGATCCTATTCTAAATGTGTAGCATTTTTTTGATAAAGGAATGTTAGTGATAATAAAAGATTCAAAAAATAATGTATATGAAGTGAATTAAAAATATCAGAAACTAACACCTTAAAAAATATCACGTTATATGATACTCACATAACTATTATTAATGCTGCAAAGGTCGAAAAGAAGATTCAAAATATCAAGTGTTATTGTTTTGGAAAGTTGGTACACACCCAATACGAGTTATATATCATAATTTGATACTCATGGGAAAAATAAATATAAAAATAGATGAATTTTTCTTCATACTCATGGTATGATTTTAAATATTACTGTTATATTATGAAGGTTTTTGAAAAAGGTAATGAATTTTTCATTTAAATCATGAAGAAACATACCCAAAAAGACCCAAATAATTTAATAAATAGTAGGAAGCATCATTAGGAAAGATAAAATCTCAAAACAGAATTGAGTTTTTATAAGATGAGGAAGAAAATGAGTGGTTAGAGGTGAAACAACCTTTTTAATTATAAAACAAATCAAACCAATGGTCATGAATCAAGAAGGTAAGAACAAAGAATGATAACATTTTTGAAATATAATTAATAGAAATAGATAGGTCTAGAATGTGGATTATGGATAGCAGGGGAATTTATTATATGAGAGGAAATCAAGACCTCATCACTACTGTAAATTACAATAAAGACAGTGTTTTCCTCATAGAAAACAATGTGTGGATAAAAATTATTAGTTCTAGAAAGGTATAGGTTAGTGAAAAAGAACCAAGGTTGAATGTTGTTCTCTTGGTTTATGGTATTAGTCACAATATGATAAGTGTAATAAAATAGTGTGACTCAGGACATGTAGTTTAATTTAATAAAAAGACATGTACTGTTAAGGAAAAATTTAATTAAGATATTATTCATGTTAAATGTATTGGGCATGTATTGTATCAATAATACTCTATATTTTATGATGATTTTGATGATCAAAAATACCATTGTTTGTTTTCTAATAAAGTTCATTAATTATATTTTAGGAATATATATCATGTTTTTATTTATATCATTGATGAAATGCAGAGCTACGTGATGTGTTATGAAAACACTATTCAAACCCTATGTTTGGTTACTTAACATATGGATCATCATCCCTATGCTACAATGAACAATTTTCATATAGAGAAGAAACCCTACACTATATATTAAGTGTATGGATCGATAACAATACATTCAGGAATCAACAGATGTATATAATATCAACCCTACTTTGGAATATGGAAACACTGTTCATACCCTAAGTTCAAGAAATTGAATTTTTGGTTAATCAATGCTATATTTGATATTTTATAATGAAAGGATGAACATATGGATCATCATCCATATGTTACTTTGATCCTTATGTTACATGAATATGAAAGTATGGTTAAGGAACCATATGTTGGTAGGAACCCTAAACTATGGAAAGGAACCATATGCTTTGCAATTCAACCCTATGTTTAATTATTCAACAGAAGAGTTTTAAAACCGATTTTTTATCCAAGATTCATGCGACAATATTGAAAGAATTATAGGATTATTGAATGCTTCTCTATGACTGATTCAAATCTCATTACGATCAATTCAAAGAAACATATTCATTGAAGAAAATAAGTCCTTTTCTTAAGGGAAGTTATGACTCCCCTAGTCAATATGATTTTGAATTTTAGCATTCACTCAGGATATTTTCTTTGATCTAATCAACTGAAAGAAATCTATTTATATGATCGAAGTATTTTTGAAATCAAGGTAGTCTGTGTGATATATGTGATACAAGTGATACAAGATTCACATACAACTATATTATTGTTAATATATTTTACTATGTAGCTTCAACAAACGACCGAATCTATTATTTGCAGAGGTGGATACACTTTGGTGACATACATGTTTCAAACTCCTGATACTATAAGATTACTACTACTATGTGTTGATATTTTTTTTGCAGATCATTTGAATCCAGGATCACTTCCAAACTATTATTTCTTGAAGACCTTTATTTATGAAAAAGAAGATCCATCCACTATCATATGCTGCTACTGCAACTATGAAGTTCAACCAAAACTAACAAAAAATCAAACTCTTTTTGATTTATTGGAGTATCAAGTGCTCATACTTAGTTGTGGAGAAGTGTTAGCTTCTTGTATTAACTTGTGGATAATAAGTTCCCTGTTATAGAATCATAAGGATTTACTTAGACTTGTTATAAAGGTGTAATCTACCTGCACTCAGTTGTGTATTTTATGGTCTTTTGATAAGAGGACATTACTAGTGAAATTCACCAAACTCATAGAGAGAGAATTTGTGAAGTGGACTAGGGGATCTTTATTCCCCAAACAACTATAAAATTGTTATGTTCAGTCTTTTTGTTTATTTTCTGCTCATAATCATTACAGAAGAGAACACTATATATCAACATAAATTTCTAATATATTTAAAACTATAATCTGTCAAGAAAAGACACAATTCACCCCGTCTTATGTTACTTTGAATTATTACGACTTAACAATTGGTATCAATGGTAAGCTTTTGAGATAAATATATATCAAGGTGAAAAGTATAAGGTCTATAGAAATAAGATGACAATGGCTAATCCAAGAGAAGAAATTTATATGGTTCGTGATCCATACTTTAATAGTGAAAACTGTGGATGATGGAAATCTCATATGATCATATATCTGAAAAATCTAGGCTTCAAGATATTTTTGAAGATCATTACTCTTAATGTGATCCCTCAAAAACCAGAGACTTGGACTACTGAAATAGAAGATGAATATGATATCAATTCAAAATCAACGAATGTTATTATCTATGGAATTAGTCCTAAAGAGTTTAATCATTTATTACAATGTCTTACAACCTATGAGATGTGGAAAACTATTGTAGTTGCTTACAAAGAAACATTCCATGTTAAAAATATGAGATATGATACAAAAAATATAACATTGACACCTTTAGAATGTTTGATGGTGAAATAATCACATAGATGAATGGAAGGTTAATAGATATTTTAAATAATATTACTTCCTTGGGAGATCCTATCAGAAAATATGATCAAGTGATAAAAGTATTTAGAGTATTTACCTCTAAATGGAATGGTATATCAGCTGCTATTCAACAATCATCACCTGTCAAAGATTTGAAAATAAAAGAATTAATTGAAACTCTGACAATGTACAAATTATAAATGCAAGTTGAGGTTGAAGATCCTAATATTATAGTAAAAAGGGAAAAATACCACTCTCAAAGTGACATCTCGGAAGCATGATCGAAAAAAAATAAGCTAGAGCAGAAAAAAATCTAGACTCATCAGATTCTAAAATGAAACTGGCTCAGCTAGCCATAAAATTCTGAAAATTTTACAAGAAGAAAATATTCTTTTGAAAATCATTCAGGAAAGATGAGAAAGAACCTAGAGAAGTTCAATGCTATGAATATAAAAAACTGGGTAACACTAGACCTGATTTCCCTCAATTAAAATATGAAAGGAAAATGACATAAAATAAATATAAGAAGAATGCTGAAAATGAGCATAAAAGAAAAGAGAGAAATGAAATCTACTTGGAGTGTATCTAAAGTCCCTGTTAGTTCATAAAAATCTAATTTAGAGAAGAAGCAATCAAATCTCAAAATCCAAAACGTGCTTCATGGACGAAGAAGAAGACTCAAAATCCTATTAATCTGTTAATTTTTAAACTAATAGTTGATCAAATGATAAATTATCTACCAACTATTCAATGTTAGAAGAGAAAAATGATTCTTTATTAAATAATCATAAATCATTGAAAAATATTCACAATGGTATTTTAGGAGAAAGAGATGATATGCTAAAACAACATCAATATTTATTTGAAATTTTCAATTCTTCAACATCAAATTGTATTGATCATGAAAAAAGGATTAAAGAATTATAGGATAAAGTGGAATCTTATAAAAGTACTACTCTTATTTTTACCAAAGGAGAAAAATTTTTAAATGATATTCTTTGAAATAATTTTATTAAAAGAGAAATATTTAGAATAGGAAGCTAGGGTAAAAAATAAAAACTACATAAGAGTTACTTTGTTCCCAATTCAAAAAATTATACTTACTATTATTGTAGAACAAAAGGTTATTTCACTAACAATTGTTATTTTAAAAATCCTCAAATTAGTGGTATTAAAATGGATTTTATATCTAAAATTATGTCTGAATAAATTGATGTAAATTATGGTAAAATTAGGAAAATTTGGATTCCAAGATCATTGATCACTAACACACTAGGACCCAAGAAAATATGGTTACCAAAACAAACATTTTTTTAAATTCTTTTATAGGAAAAAGTCCATAGGAACAAGAATGTTAGATGGTATAAGGATAGTGGATTTTCTAGGAACATAAGTGGAGGGTAATCAAATTTCCATACAATAACTCAAATAAATGAAGGACTAGTCACTTTTGGCGATAATGAAAAGGGAAATATTGTTGGAGTTGGAACTATTGGATATCTAAAAACTGTCTCAATCAACAAAGTATTGTATGTAAAAGGGTTAAAACACAACATGATAAGTTTATCTCATCTTTGTGATGATGGTTTCTATGTTTATTTTTCTAACAATTTCAGATCTATCTTTAAAGATAAGTTGCTTAAATCTTGAGCACCTAGAACTGACAATGTTTATACTTTGGATTTAAATAACTTATGTAAACAAAAAGTGAAATTTTTAACTACTAAGACAAATGAGTTATGGATTTGGAATAGAAGACTTGGAAATTTTAATTCATATGCTTTACATAAATTTTCTAAGAAATAGTTAGTTTTTGATTTTCCTAGTCTTAAGTTTGACAATGATATATTCTGTGATTCTTACCAAATTATCAAAAAACACAAATATTCTTTCAAATATATTAACAAAATTTTTATATCTAAACCTTAGAGCTCATCCATATGGATTTTTTGGACCATCCAGAGTAGCATGTTCAATTGGTAAATTATATGTCTATGTTTTAGTTGAGGATTATTTTTGATTTACTTGGGTATATTTTCTAAAATTTAAAAGTGATTATTCACTATTTTCGGAAGTTTTTTCTAATTTTTTCTAAATGAAAATGGTTTTAAAATAATTTCATTAATAATTAATCATGGTGGATAATTATAGAATCAATAATTTAATTCTTTTTTTCAAAAATATGGGTATTAAACTCACCTTATTTTCACCAAGAACACCTCAAAAAAATGCAATTTTTGGAAGAATAAATAGAAATATTCAAGAATGGTAAGAACTATGCTAAATGAATACAATATTGCTACCTATTTTTAGGAATAATCTGTAAGAACAACCTGATATATCATGAATAGAGTTTTAATAAGGTTTATTTTTAAAAGGACACCCTATGGACTATAGACTAACATAAAACCTAAAGTAAAGTAATTTAATGTTTTTTATGCAAGTTATATATCTTGAACACTAAGGAAAACCTTAGTAAGTTTGATCTAAATTACGATGAAGGATTATTTTTTGGACATTTTTCTACCTCCAAAGCCTATATATAATTTAATAAAAATTCAATGATTGTTGAAGAATTAGTTCATGTGAAGTTTGATGAAACTAACCATTTATTAATGAGAAAGATCAAAAAAATGAATTTACTGACTCGTTTGACAACATGAGACTTAACACTAATTTTGAGAATTATATTAATAAAATTCAATCTAGTTTAGAAGAACATTAAATGGAGGAACCTGAAAGTGTCTTTCCAAGATAGTCTAAAACCTTAAAGATTCATCCTTTAAAAACCGTCATTGGAGACCTAGAGACCAGAATTATAAATACAATAAATTTAGGAGAACTAGATGAATTTTCTACCTTTTTATCTTAGTTAGAACCTAAATCTATTGGGGAAGCCTTAAAATATGAGAGTTGGATCTTAACAATGCAATATGAACTAAACCAATTCAGAAGAAATAAAGTTTGGGAGTTAGTAGAAAGACCATCCAATTATCCAGCAATAGGAACCAAATGGGTCTTTAGAAATAAATAGGATAATAAATGGATCATAATAAGAAATAAATATATATTAGTAGCTAAATGAAATAATCAGTAAGACGACATATATTATGATGAGTCCTTTGACCCTATAGCTATATTAAAATACATTATAATCCTTTTAGCTTCTACATCTCATATGGATTTTAACTTATATCAGATGAATGTTAAATCAACCTTTTTAAATGGATATTTAATGGAGGAAGTTTATGTTGAACAACCTCCTAGTTTTGAAAAAACTCATAAACCAAATTCTATTTTTAAACATACTAAATCTCTCTATGGAATTAAACAAAAACCTATAGCTTGGTATGAAAGATTAAGTACTTTTCTTTTAAAAAATGGATTTACTGTTGGATTTTAAGATCCACCAATTTTTAAGAAAAGAGTTTGTTCTAATATTTTATTAGTAAAAATTTATGTTGATGATGTTATTTTTTGTTCAAAAATAAAAATCTTGGTAATGATTTTTCAAAACTAATGAAAAAATAATTTTAAATGAGTATAATGGGAGAATTGAAATTTTTTCAGAAGGATTATGGAATTGTTTTAAATTGAATTAAATATATTATTTATTTATTGAAAAAGTTTGGACTTGAAGAAAGAAATTAATATAAAACTCCTATGTATACCAATATAAAACTTGATTTGGATGAAGTCGGAAAACTAGTTGAAAATAAGTTATATATAGGTATGATTGGAAGTCTTTTGTATTTTACTACCAGCAGACTAGACATTATGTTTTTTGTATGCTTATGTGATAGATTTCAGTCAAATACAAAATAATCCCATCTTAATGATTTTTAAAGAATCTTTAGATATTTAAAATGAACTATTTTTCAATATCTTATTTACCCCAAAACTTATGATTTTAATTTAATATTCAGATGTTGTATTTGTAGGATGTAGATTAGATAGAAAAATCACATCAGAACCCTATCACTTTTTAGAATAATCTTTAGTTTCATAGCTGAGTAAGAAAAAACACTCATTTTCCCTGTTAAAAGCCGATGCAAAATATGTTTCTTATGGTAGTTATTGTACACAAGTTTTTTGGATGAAAAACACACTACTGGATTTTAGACTAAATTTTAATAATATACATATTTTATATGATAATAAAAGTTCAATAAATATTTCAAAAAACACTATAAGTCATTCTAGGAACAAACATATTGATATAAAGCATCGATTTATAAGATATCATGTTCTTAAAAAGGATACATATTTATAATTTTTTAATATAGAATACCAATTAGTTTATATTTTTAATAAACCATTTATTAGAAATTTTTTTGATTTTATTATGGGGGAGTTAGGAATATTTATTTTTAAATGAATGTTTATTAATGTGTTCTTAATCTCTCTATTTTTATTTTAAGTAAACTTTATATGTTGTATTTTATTTTTTATTACTCTTTATTTTTATTTGGTTATATATTAATAAGTTTTAAAAAGAATTTCATATCAACTTATTTTTATTCATCTTTTCAAATTAAAAAGTAATGAGTGAATTCTAAATTAGTGTGAGAAAATTGTCCAACTTCTCCCACTCTTATCTTTCAAATATCTTTGGTTTTCAAATAATTTATCATTCCAGTTAACCAAAACCCTAAACCTTCAAACCTTAAATCACAAAACATTTAGAAATGGAAAAATTACGAAGATAAGAAGATGTTGATTTGGGTGTATTTGTTTACCTGCTAGTGAAGTATCACAGAGTTCTTCATGGAAAGGTGATATATTTTTATTATTTAAATGAAAAAAATATTTATTTAAATATAGTGATTATATTTCAAGGAATATATTTTTCTTTCAAATATGGTAACACTCCTATGATGTTTGATGTATAATTAAAATAGTTCTGTAGAAATGATGAGTTAAATTTTGGAATTGATGAAGATTCTATAGTCTCTATGTTTAACGATAATGAAATTTCTGTTTCTTCAGTTGATAAAGCTAAGATATTGCACTGTCCCCATGAGGGGGTTTTCATTCCAACTTTATAAATATTAGGGATGAAAAATATATGTCATAGGAAATTATGTCTTCTTTTTTTGGAACAAGAACCATCAAGAAAGTGATGACCAAGGACCTTACTACTGATAGTAAAGTCATTATAAATTTTATTCAAACTGGAATTTTTCTAAGAAAAGATGAGCTAGAGAAAGTTCTATACCCAGACATGTACGTTCTGTTTTTATTTTGAACCAAATTAAGTTCAATTTACCTTGTTTTATGGTAAGGTATATAAGTCATTATTTTCACAAAGAAGAAAATATGAGGTACTATCCATATGAAAGAATCCTTTCCTTTTTTTTGTTCATAAATGAAATAATCCTAAATATGAATCTCATATATATATATATATATTTTATCACCCTAACATTATAAATGCTCGGACTATTAAGAAATTGGTATATTTTTGGACCAACTCCTGCATCATTCCTTTACCTATAGAAGCTAAACAACAATAGAAGATGATGGAAGATGCTCAGGGGGAGCATCAGATGATTTAATTTGTTAGTTCTATCAGACTAAGGCCTGATGAAGAAGCCAAAAATATACCTAAAGGGGGTTATTTTTTCAAAGAAGAAGAATTACATTAAATATTTCTGAAGATATAGATGAATATGAAAATATAGTTGAGCATGATTCTCAAGTGAATGAGAATGTTGAGAAAGAGGCTCATAGAGAAGATCATCACAGGGAAGATGTCCCTGGCTCTAAAAACCTTTCACTAATTGCCCTTAATTTTGTTGCTATAGAATGATCTTTATTGAGAGACAAATCAGAAGATCATGGAGAACCAATTTTGGATATGGTAGAGGGTTTACATTCTTCAAGAAATATCACTACATAGTCTTATGACTCTTATTATTAAGATATGATTTGAAAGTGTATGCATTTAGAGAGCCAGAACTTTCCTTTGAGAGAAGATTTAGAAAATGAGAAGAATAAATTTGAGGAGATAAAAAGTTAAACTGTTCTAAGAGCTGAGTTTGAAGCCCTTCAAACTCAACTCAAATATGTTTAAGAAAATTTGATTTTAGTGAAAGATATTGAAAATTTTATCTCTTATTTAAGAAGACAGTTTAGATATTTAAAATATGGGTCTATAAAAAAGTATTATTTTAATGAACTGAAGCTTATATTAGGAAGATAATTTAAATATATCAAGGATAGTCATTAAGCTGTGACTTCTATACCACAAACCACTTATCCTAACTTGATAAAGATATTTGAAGCAATAACTATTGTGATGGTTGAATTCAATAATAGTCTACACACTTTCCAGTGTGACAGTACACCTTTGAATGTTCTTCTAGAAAATGAGAAATATTTGATATGTTATATGACCTCTAATGAGTCCTAGTTATGACTATTTATTCATAAAGTTAGATATTGATGATATCCTTTAGTCAATCTGAACAATTAGTGAATGAGTTTTTTAAGGTGAATTTGTTGTCAAGCTTGGAGATCGGGCAAGATTCAAGGAAGATGCTTCAGTAATGGATAGATGTCTTCAGCATCCATTTTTAGAGTCTGTTGGTAAAGCTTCTTGAAATTCATGGTATTGTTATGACCATCCCTTATTCACATACTCATACTACCCATGGATATTCTAATGCAAAAAAAAAACACTTCTGACCAGGTCCCCTCATTTTAAAGACTTCTTATGTTTATTATGGAATATATTCATAATTTTTCAAAACATTTGATTTAAATTTAATTTTATATTACTTTATTTTTATATTGTGTGCATTTTATATTGTTTTATACTTTTATTATTAGTGTTCAAACATACACTTCCATATCACATATCTTATTTTTCTAACAATAAACTATAACATTCATTTACAATTCAGTGCTATATTAACTATGGTTTATATCATTTCCTCTTTCAAAATTTCCTTTTGATATCACAAAAAGGGGGAGAATATTTTAGAAAATAATTTTTTTGGGAGAAACATTTTAAATCAAAATAGTTCTATAAAATAGAAATATTTTTTAAGAGTGTTTGCAAATACTATATTTTCTGTTAGTTATTTTATGGGTTTTTTGATTATCAAAAAGGGGGGGAATGTTGGGTATGTATTGTATCAGTAATACTATATATTATATGATGTTTTTGATCCTCATAGATACCCTTGTTTTTTTCTAATAAATTTGTGTTAAGTATGTTTCTATAATATATATCATGTTTTTATTTATATATTTGATGAAATTCAATGCTACAGGACGTGTTATGAAAACACTGTTCAAACTCTACATTCAGTAAATGAAAGTATAGATCATCATCCCTACGCTATGGTGAATAGTTTGTGCATAGAGCGATAACTCTATGATGGATATTAATCATATGGATTATCATCCCTATATTCAGGAATCAATGAACATATGGAATATCAACCCTATATTGGAATCCAGAAATACTTTTCATACCCTACATTCGGGAAATTGAACGTTTAGTTAATCAATGATACATTGGTAATTTTATTATAACAGGATGAACATATGGATCATAATCCCTATGTTACTTTGATCCCTATATTATACGTAGATGAAATTATGGTTAAGGAACCATATGTTGGTTGTAACTCTACTATATGCAAAGGAACCCTACACTATGAAGTTCAACCCTATATTTTACTGTTAAAAAACATAGTTTTAAAACTAATATATTATCCAAGATTCATGCAATGATATTGATAGAATTACATGCTGATTGAATGATTCTCTATGACCGATTGAAAGCTAGTAATGATTGATTAAAAGAACCATATTCATTATAGAAAATAAATCCTATTATTAAGGGAAACTATGAATCCCCTGGTTAGTATGATTTTGAATTTATGCATTCACTCAGGAAATTTTCTTAGATCTAATCATATGAAAAAAATATATTTATATGATCAAGGTATTTTCCAAATTAAGTTAGTGCGTGTGATATATGAGATATAGGTGATACAAGATTCACATACAACTTTATTCTTGTTAATATATTTTACTATGATGTTGCAATAAATGATTGAATATGTTATTTTTATAGGATGCTACACTTTGGTGACTTATATATTTAAATCTCATGCTTCTATAAGATTACTACTGTTGTGTGTTGCTATAATTATTCAAGATCATTTCCAACTAGCATCACTTAAAACTATTCTTTCTTGAAGACTTTCATTTATGAAGAAGGATATCCATCTACTTTCAGTTGTTGTTGCTTCAACTATGAAGTTCAACCCCGAACTATCAAGAAATCAAAATCTTTTGATTTATTAGAGTATTAACTACCCATACTCAGTTGCGGTTAAGTGTGATATTCTTGTATTACGATTTGGATAATCATTTCCCTATTAAAGAACCATAAGTCTTTATTTATTCTTTTTGTAAAGGTGTCAACTGCGTGCACTCAGTTGTGGATTTGAAGCTCTTGTGATAGGAGGACCTTGCAAGTGAAATTCACCAATCTCGTAGAGATATCATTGGTGGAGTGGAATAGGTGATCTTTATGCCCCAAACCACAATAATTTTTTTATTTTAATTTTTCTATTTATCCATTTCTCATATTTATTATAGAAGATAATACCACATATATACATAAATTACTAAGAGATTTACAAACTAGAATCTTTTGAGAGTTTCAAAAATACATAATTCACCCACCCTCTCATGTTACTTTGTATTTTTACAAACAAAAAAAATGGTCCAAGGGGAATCTATACCTAATTGGTTATTATAATTTGTGTATGATATCCGAATAAGTGGAAAACAGGTTATGTCATAAGTTACTTGTCCATTTGTGAAAAATATATATGAAAATTCTGTTCAAGAATGATGGTGCTTGATACCTTCCCAAAATCACATGTGATGACTCTAATACATGTGATTTATGTCAAAATAGGAATATTTTTTGAAAAACCTATAAGCTAAAGAAAGGGAAATAATCAAGGTTAGTCGATCTAGTTCATGTAGATGTTTGTGGGAAAATGTATAAGTAACCATACTTTTCATACATAGATAGTAAATCTTATCAGAGTAATATTCATTACATAACATAATGATCAATTCCACAATCATATTGGTTTAGTCTCTTTGGAAGCTTTAACACATAAACAATTAGTTCATAAATAGACTACATCTTCTCCCACTCAATTCTTCATAACTATAACCCTTCTCAGACATATAACATTTAAAATAATTATTCATAACCTAGGTAAAGGAAACATAAGAAAGGGTGAAATTAGATTATTAATAAGGATAAACAAGAGATATATCAATGATAAAATAATCATAACATGAATATAAGGGTATGATAACAAGGTATTAACATTTTAAAACTATACCCTACTTATTATAGATAATAATCTCGAGTCATGGAATAAATCATTGATGTTCATAAGATATGAGTCATAAAACTATCAAAGAACATGATACATGAGGGAATAACATCATCATAAGACATAGATTTGGGGCATACACATAATAATTGATAATAATTTCCTTAATATTCAAGGCTCACTACCAAGACTATCATATTGAATTGGATTCATATCCCAAACCACCATAGTTTTCAAGTTTCACTCCCAAGACTATAATAGTGGGCAAAGTCCCTTACTAAATTGGGTTCAATCGGTATTCTATTCCTATTAATCTCAAGAGATATTAATATTTACCCAATTAATTGGAGGGGAATATAAATTTTTTCCCACCCATTTTATAATGAAAATCATACATATGTGTCCCACAAGATCATAAAACCTTCATCATATCATAACCCATGAAAAGAAATGAGTTTCTTAAATATTTCATTATAGTATAGCCCATGGAAAAGAAATTATTTTCATAAAATTTTTATAATTTAATCATAGTATTACCCATGAAAAATAAATTGCTTTCATAAACATTTAATTATTTCATAATAATATAACTGATGGAAAAATGGGTTTCATAAACATTTCATCATTTCATCATAGTGTAATCCATGAAAAAGAAATTGGTTTCATAAACCTATTGTCACCATAAACTTAAAACATCCATAGAAATAATGTGGATGGTATAATATGATCATATACCTGGTAAATAATAAGTTAAATCAATGGTTTTTTCTTTGATGAATAGAAATACAATTACAAGTTCCTTAAAACATTATTGAGGAAAATACCCTTTCCACTTTGAAAAATACTTTTCAAAAACTAAAAATTCACAAAAATATTGTGAAAATAAATTTCATTGAAAATATACTTGGAAACTTATAAAATAAAATTTATATTATAGAGTGGTCATGATGGTAGGAAATTCCCATCAGACCATATAAGTTAAATGAAAACTTTCATTTCACATTTTTATAAAAGGTAAAAAAGTACTTCATTTGGAAAATAAAAAGTAGATTAATTTTAAACTATTTCATAAAAAGTATAAAATGGGTAAAAATTACTTTAAAAAATAATATGATAATACTAAATACCTTCTTTAAAATAATTTTAGAAAACATGGAAAGGGAAGAATAAGGTTTTTGGCCAAAGAGAGAAATAAAGTCGATTTTCCTGAAAAACATATTTTCAATATATTGAGTAATTCATGTGAGAAAAATTAAATTAAAACATTTTTTTCAAGAACAAACTATAGGAGAATAGAATATAGATTTTCTTGAGACTTAGATAAAAAAATTTCATCATCGGTAACATAATCATAAACAATCCCGACAAAAAATGAGATTGTAACATAAAACATTTACCATTTTGGAAACATTTGAATAATAATTCCCATGAAATAAATAAAAATATATGGATATGTATATCCCATAATTTTCATGATAATAATTATAAAATACATTCATGGTTAATATATCCACCACACAAAATAAATAAGAAGTGAATATGGCATGTGTCCCATAGAAATAAAAGTGAGACAAAAATCTCTTACCATAGGTATGAATTCCTTCATTCACATTGGAACCTCAGGTATAATATGTATATATTTATTAAAAATATATTAAATAACCATAATAATATATATCATACAATATATTATTTACTTATAACATTATATTATCCACTTATTAACAATTCTTCCATAAAATCACCGTTCTAGATGATATGTGCTTTGTTTTTCATGTATGTTTTGGTTCAATATTTTTGGTCCATGTACATTGATCATGGTTCCACAATATCCATAATTTTAGTAATGATATAAATATTATATATATTCACTATATACATATTTATATTCATCCATAAATTTATTTATTGAAAAATGAATTACACCATTCATGGAAACCATAGGTTTTACATATGCATTTATATTGTTTTCACTTTTTGATGGATGAAATGAAAGACAGGTAAATAATAATTAAAATTTATAGAATAATTATTATATAATATATATTATATATTCATCAAATATATCCTTATTACCTTCTATGTAAAATGGGAATGAAAAATAAATCACATCGCTTCGTGGAGGTGGTAGTCCACACGTATACATGAGCGACATTATCATTTTTTAGTGGATTAAAAGTTAAAAAAGTATATGTGATATTAAAATTAAACAATTATAATTATTTCATAAGTATAATATATAAATATTAAACCCATCACAATAACCATCTATAAAATATGGTGGTGGAAAATGAATTGTATTTCTACGTGGAGACAACAAGGCATACTTACACACAAGCAATACTTTTACTTACCATTTATTGGAAAGAGGGTGAATGAAGGTGGTTTAATATCAACAAAACATTTCAATAAATTTAGAATAATGAAACTATTATTATTTTAATAATATAAAATATTTATATGAGGTAAAATAATAACTAAAAAGAAAGTGATATGTTAAGGTGATTACATCTTCTTTGAAACAACTCCTTCAAATCTCATATTAAGGGCCATAGGGTTGGTTTTTTGGGATAAAAAAATCTATAATGTGTCTAGGGGAGTTTTAAATATAATTTTTCATAGTTTTGTCGATATAAAAGGATCAAAATGGTGTAAATATGAGAAAGGATAGGTTCCCTTTTATAAGTTAGGGGAGGGACACTCTTGGAATTTCTTAAAATATTTTAAAAAATAAGGTTACTATCTAGTTGAAATTTCTCAAAAAGGATATTTATTAAAATATAATATAGTATGGTGTTTTAATCCCATTAAAAAATAAAATTTATTAGGTTTACATGATTTTTTTAAAACTTATGTTTTGGTTTAACTCAATAGTTAACCTATTTTAACATTAACCGCGATAAACAATTTTCACTCTTAGAGGGTTATAATTTTACTTATATGTTAACTATTGAATAATAAATGAAAAAATTATGAAATTTTAGACTATGTATTATCCTAATTCTTCTATTTAAATATTTTTATAATTTTTAAATAATTTAATAAAATATTATTTTGATAAAATATCATTAATGTCAATTTTGACACTACTCATTTAATTTGAATTAAAAGACATCAAAAAATTGTAATTATAATATAAAACTTTAAAATTACATTAATAAGTCATACTAATCTATAAAAGTTTGGTAACATTATACATCAGCCAAATTATATTGCATTTAATATTTTTAAAATCATTTATTTTATTTTTCTATGAATTGAAGAAAAAATGCGTTGGTGTTGCAGAAGAATTTAAGGTAATTATATAATTAATAGAAATTATAAAAAAAATTAAATCATGAAAATAATTTTATTATTCTTAAAATAGAAATTTATATTTATTCATAACTTGTTTTTGTCCCTATGTGGACTCATAATAGATATTTATAACTATTCGGGTGACATTTTGATTTTTTTTTTAATTTAAATATCATGTAGGTCATTTTAATAAAAAATGTCCATTAAACAAATAAATTTAGGTAATATGTTAATAAGGGTAGAATTAAATTAATCCAATAACAATTAAGATGAAAAATTATGACTTATCACTTAGTTTAATCCTAGATTAACCTGAATTACCTTTTACCGATGTGATAAATTTTACCATGGTTACTATTCATATCGACCAAAAATAAAGGGGGGCCTATTTACCAAATTTTAACTTCCTGATTTTAAATATGGAATCCATTTTATCAAATTACATACCTATAATTGGAAGATATAAATTTTAAATTAAGTGCTCAAAATGTGATGAAAACCTCTTTTTAGAAAAATGCATTTTATGTACAAAAATGTTTTTATACTAAATGAAATTATAAAATTCATTCCAAAGAATATAATTGGATTATTATTTATTAAAATAAACTATTTAAATTTTAAAACCAATTCAAAAATATAATTTTAATTCAAAAATACTTTAAAATAAAATATAGTTTTTAATAAAAATCAGTATTTTAACTATTCATTGAAAAATCAAAGTTTTCAAAAAAATATTACAATTTCACCATAAGATAATTTTGATATTATTTTTTAAAAAATTATAACCTTTTTATAAAATTAAATTTATAAAATTATTATAAATTAGTTACGTAGTTCACTCACAAAAATCAATAAATACCATTTTTTAAGAAAACATTTTTTAAAGAATAAAATGTCATTTATAAAAATTGAGTTCCTAAATCCTAAAAAATTATCAATATATATTTTATTTATTAGGTACATTATATAAATTTCATAATTTGGTTAATTCTATTCATACCCACCAATTCAATGAATAAGTTATAATGATCAAATTTAAATAATAATATTTCATGGTTTGTTTAAGATCGATGTTGTATTCCCTATACACTATCAAACATAATAGCATTTATTAAAAATATTAGGGTGTTACATAATGAATCCTAAAGAAAAATATGAAAAAATGTACTATATATTGTTTATTTATGACTTTAGCAGGATGGATTGGATTATGGTGATTCTCCACAAAATTGAGGCATTCAAATGTATCACTTGGTTTTCGAGAAAAGATGGAATGATGCTTGGTGTAAAAATTAAAATTCTCTACATCAAAAATGGGTCAGAATTTATAAATGAATAGGTGGAAGAACACATAGAATATCATGGGATTAAGAATTATGTGTTGGCGGTGAGGTATCCTTAACTAAATAGATTCATGGAGAGGAGTAATTAGATTATAAATGACATGGATCTGACCATGATTATAGAGAAGAACCTATTAGATACATTTTATAAGGAGGTAGTGATTAACTTGGTATAAATCTATAGTAGAGATTTGTTATGTTCAAATAAAAAGAATACTCTCTATGAAATTTGTAATATAAGTAATCCAATACTCGATAACTTTTGAGTGTTTTGGTGTAAATGTTTTATTCTAAATAAAGAGAAGCCTCAAAAGTTTAAATCTCAGGGTGATAAAGGTATTTTACTTGTGTATTCATTCAAAAGAAAATAATATAAGTACTTCATCAAAATAATTTTTTTTGAAATCAAATACGTAATAGTTGAATAAAGTGAGTATATTTTGGGGACAAACAAGTAGATTTTAAATTATATTGATCACATTTCACACACAAGTAATCCAATTTTTAAGTAAGAAAATAATGATTATGTGTGTACATTAGGGGTAGTTTAAAGGGTTTTAGAGAAATCAGATTCATTTTTTTTAATGAAGATGAAATTAAATTTTTGCTATGGAAGAAGGCCTTTTATGACCTAAATAAAGCATCAGGGTATTGGTATTATTAGCTTGATCAATATATGATAAAGACTTAATTTCCAATAGGTTGAATTGATTGAAACATATAGATAAAAAATTAATAAAATCAAAGGATTCTTATAATTATTAATGTAGATGGAATAATTTTTAGATGCTTTAATGGAGAATAATAAAATCTCTTTAGATTACATGAGATGAGAATTCAATATGTCTTGGATTAAAAAGATAACATTATTACATAGACTATAGGTGGTTAAAGGGAATAAATGAACATTTATTTATTAATTTTTTTTCCAAATAGGTGCTTAAAAGGTTTTTCATAGCTGATTAGAGGCCAATGAAGACTCTGATATAGATCTAGATAAAATTATCAAAGGACGAAGATGATAAATAGGTTTATGTGACCATTATAAAAAAATTATTGGGAGTTTATTGTATATGACATCCACTCAACTGGATATCATGTTTACCACATTCCAAGTTTCCTTCTATAAAATATAACCCAGATAAATCCATATGAAAACTGTAAAGAGAATAATTAATTATATCTGTCACATGGTGGAGTTTGGGATATTTTATTATAGTAATTCACAACAATAGTTACTAGGTTAAATAGATATATATTGGTTAGGTTTGGTGGATGACTAAAAGACAAATTATGGAGGTTTATTCTATCTTAGAAATTCTCATATCTCTTGGCTAATAAATAAGAAAGTTTTCATCACTTTAAGCATGATTAAGGAAGAATATTTACCATCCACTCAAGCTTGTACCCAATTTACATAAATGAGACAATAAATTAATGAAATTTGGTAGGAAGTGGCCTCTCTTATTTCTATCAAGTGTGAGAACTTGAGTTCTATAAATCATAGAAAAAAATCATATTCATCATTGCATAATTAATAACATTGAGATCAAATTCCATTTTATTAAGGATAAGGTGAATAAAAAATTGTGAAGTTGGAGTATGTGTTGAAATAGGACCAAGTTTATGATATTATGATTAAGGTTTGGCATAATATAGATTTTTAAAGGCATTGGTTGGATATTGGAGTCATAAAAAATCCCTCTATCTAAATGAATTAGACCTAATACCACCACACCTCCAAGGGAATTCCATTTCTTAAAAGGTATTATTTATCTCTTAAATTTAATATGTGAACTTATAATTATACCTTGTGAACTTTCATAATATTGGTATTAAAGTTTTTTTTGATAAAGAGAGATAAGTGTTCAAAAAATATAATTTAAAGGGGGTGTAGTTCATGTTTTAATAAAGGGAGAGATTATCTTTATGGTTAATTAGAGGTAGTAGTGTTTGTAATGGAATAAATACTGTTTAAATCCCAAGGTTTTTTATTAATGAGGATATTTTCATTCAACTATTGTTTCTCACACTGATCATGGATCAAATGGGATTAGAGTTAGGGATTAGTAAACAATTTATACAAAACTTGAAGTAAGGGTTTTTGTTTTGTATGTTGAGGTTAGATATGGTATTTTTTGGAATAACTATATTGAGTTAATTTGGAATTTTCAAAAAACCCAAGGGAGTTATTATTATAAAAAATCCTTTAGGAGTGATTTTAGGGTTATGATTGTTGAAAAATAAGTTGAAGGAATCTTTAATGTTTCCTCTGTATTCCTATGGAATCTATTTATTAAAAATTTTAAGCATTTTGGATCGACTCAGGTGTGGTTCGATGCAATTTTAGAAAATATGGTTCAATAGAAAATGTAAGAAATTTGATTATTTCCCCAGTTGAAAGACATCATTTTGTGGTTTATATGAACATCATTTTTTAAGTTTCATAAGGATCATCATGGTTGAATAAAAATTATCTCAAGCTTTATAACCATGAGTTTTCTTTTTTTAAACATCAGTAACCTCTATGTAATAATCATTTGGTTATGTGTAACTATCATTTTCATAAATATGGTTTGGTTAAGCATCATTACTAGTAGCATAACCATTATCCGTATTAAAATAGATTTCATAAGTAGATTTACTAGCTTCATAACCATAATTTTCATAAACATGTTCTATATAACCATGAAATCTCAACTACATAAGAATCATTAATTTAAAATTTTTTATGTCCTAATAGTATCACAAGGGTAGTTGTGTAAGAATCATTTCTTTGCAAGTTATTTGGAAAATATCAACCTAAATCATTTAAAATTATTGTTATTTATCATAAAAAAATTAATACATCACATGGATAAGCTCAATTTGATATTCAAGGTAAGATTAAAAAAAATATTTTCCTGATTTTAACACATGTATAAGGGTGATTTTTTGTTTTTTTCCATAAAACACACAAAGGAAGATTTAATGTGGTGATATAGAGATGTGTGAAGTGTAGAGTTACTTGTATTTTGAACACATTATCTATACAAAGATCCTGAAAATGTTGTGATATTCGATTTTAGGTGACATGAATGGAATTTAAAAATAGGTGGAAAATATAGTTTTGGCTTTGGAAGTTGTGACTCATGTGGAAATAGGTAAGTATTTTAAAAAAATGGAGAATGCAGAGAAAATAGAGAGAGGTGAAAAAAGAGGTTAAGTCCTTATCAATTGAGTATATGGGAGTTTTTATAACATCTAAAATGTAATAAGAATTGAAAGTGGAAAATTATATCCTTTTACTAGTAAACAAGAAGTTGAGTTTTTCTTTATTTTTTAAAAAACTTTATTTTTTATGAAATAAATGTGGGGAATTTTGAATAATAGGGATTGGAATAATTGAGAAGAATATATAGGAATTTTATTCTGAAAGGTTAAATATTAAGAGTAGGTTATTCTAGGAGTGTCTTCTCACTGGAATTTTGTCTATGTTGTGCTAAAATACTACACCACCATGGGTGTATTTTCTCATCATCATTTTATAGAAAATTAATATCATCATAGTATAAGTAGTGAGCACTAGTTTGTGAATATGTGGGGTTCATTCTTCAAGGAGTGTGAGGGAAGTGAGACTTAAAGTGTTCAAGGTTATAAACAAGGAGGGTCAATATGAGCACTCTAAAAAAAGAGAAGAAGAACATATCATTCCAGGAAAAGATGATATTATTCCATGATTATCTTTCTAGAGATGTTTTTGGTGAAGTACAAATAATTAATACAAAATAATAATTTATTAGGACATGATTTTTTTTCTCACTTGGGATAATTATTATAGTGATATTTATGATATATATGTCATGTTGAAATATAGTGTCTATGGTTAACATGTTATCTAGTTGGATTTTATGGGAAACAAACCATATTGTGATTAAGGATATTACATCATCAAGAAAAATATCATTTCATAACGAGATGTCAAAATAAAAGTGGTGTGTTACTGGATATTGTGTGTAACATCATAATGAGGTGTTTCATACAACGATGATTATCATACAAGAGTCAGTTTTAGAGAAGTTGGATATAACTAATTTGTAACCATAGATGTTACACTATAATGTAATTGATTTCACCATGATTAGTGATATAGTATAGTTTCCATTAGTTTTTATGATGTGGATTCAACTATGATATGTGGGTTACTCCAACTTGATTACTTAAATGCTTAAAGATTATCAATGATGAAAAATAGGGATGGGTTTATTTAACGGATTAGATTAAATTAGGAGAATTTTTAAATTGAATTTAGTTTTTGAATTTGAATTAAAAATTAAAAATCCCATGAATGAAGAGAAAGTGTCCAATGTGAATTAAATATGTAAGAGAAGGAGAGATAGATATATATTGTTACATGAATTTATAGTGTGTGATAGAGATAAAAGAAGAAGGGACACCTAGGAAGAATTCAATAAATTGATTATCATAAGTTGTTGAAGAGTAATCTTCATACTATGAAGTCCAAAGGAATAATTTGAAAGAAGATGGTCTGAAATTTTTTTACAGTGAATTAGGGAGTCTTTGATTGGGTTTTATTTAATATAGGTATATATATAATTCAGTAAATTTCATTTTAAGAAGAAGGAAGTAATTGTGTTGTTTATAATGAGTTTCTGATTACTAAATTTCAGAGTTTCATTCAAGAAGAATATGAGGTGATACTTGGTTGAAAACATATTTAGAGATTATTATCGATAAAAGAAGATACATGTAGTTTTATATTTGAAGATTTATCTTGACTGTGTAAATGATGACATTGTACTATTCAAGAGACATTTTTATACACATGGGTTTTTATGGATAAACCATACTCATTGTAATCTATTTAGTGATTCTAGTAGATCATGTAGTGATAGATGATACTACACCATAAAAAGGATATTTTTTTAAATGGTAAAAATTTCATATCACTATGTTTATCTTTTTTGTGTGGATGTGAAACTAAAATTAATGGAAAAAATTGATTCACAATAAAAGAGTTTGGTATTAAAGAAGAAATTTATTTCATACTAACCATAGAGGAAGATTGAGTAGTGGAATAATAATTTTTTTATTTACTAATTCACCCCCACATCATTAATACTCATTTGGGACCTCAATACTTTTTGTGATAGTGCCTTTTACAATTGATACATATGAAATAAATTCCTTTCAAATACATAAAGTCTATTTTAAGTTTGAATTATAATTTTATTTATATTTATTATTATTGATTTTAATTTTTTTTTCAAAAAGGATCACATTAGTTCTGTCAATAGAAAATGTTTTCCATCAATTTTTGGAAAAAATAAATTTTTAAGGAATTTTACTATAATTTCTCTCATTTGGTAAGGAAGTACTAGAAATTGTAAACAATTGGTTTTACTCCAGTCATTTAAGGTGTAGCAATGACACAAATTTACAAGAAAAATTTATCGATTGATTAATGTGTAAGTAATTCTATCTTATTCTCAAACTGAAATAAAGGGTTCATAATTGTTATATGGATCAAGATAGTAAAAGGAATCTAGGAGAACTTGTGAAATATTTATGAAGGGAATTTTAATGTAAAGGATTTCAAACTTCAAATCTGGTATGCCCTATTTTAATACCTTCTTATACTAAAAGAATATTCTATGAATGAGTTTTTACTAGATATAATGAGATTATATGCTCTATAAGAAGTTTTTGGGGAAAATGTAGAGGGTTAAGTGATAATTAAAAATTTATTCATATTTTACCAAATAGTTTTGATACTTAAGTATAATATATAAACAATTAAAATATGAATGAATTTATACTATATTATTTTTATATTGATTTGGTGACATATGATGTACAAATACACTTATTTTAATAAGAAAATTAAAGGTGAGAAGGATCTATATTTAAAAAAATTATGAATGAAATTATTTCTATAATGGTAAATTAATAACATGAATATTCATATTATGATAAAGATGTTAACATAATGTTTTATAAGATCATGTCACCTATCTTAAGTAATATACAAAAAGGAAAATTAGATTTCATGGTAAATTTCCATTGAAGTGTTTTGGTCTTGGAGACATTGGAAGTTTTACTATAAATTGTGAGAAGTTTAAGGATGGAGAAATTTATGAATAATATGTGTCATAAATGAGGTTCTTTACTAAGAATAATTTAAATTTAAGTAAGAATAAGTTAATTTATAAGAAAAATTAAAATATAATTTGAAAATTTAAAAAGGAAGTTATTTTCTATATATGAAAGAATTGGAATCTAATGATAATGAAAACAAAAAAGACTCATCATATAGTGGTCACATTGAAAAATTATTGTTCACCAAGTTAAATCAAAAAATAGTTCTATAATGAAATAGATGATGGAAAAATGATATGGAATTCATGATCAAGTTTTAGTTGAAAGAATTAATAATCAAAATATTTATATTATATAAGTATAAAAATAAGTCAGGTTAGGAACCTCAAGTATCAAATGATTTTATGAATTCTCAAGGATAAATAGAGAAGTAATTGGTGAATAAAGTGGATAGTTAATGTGTATCACTTTATATAAAGAGTAAATTGAATGATCCAACAAAGTATTATATTAAATAAAAGGAAAATGGAAATTTATATTATTAGTAAAAGGAAATTACAATATAATACTAGGTGAATATGTTCATGTTTGACATCAAAAATGTGCATGAAATAAGTGAAAGTTATAAGAGTAGAGAGAATATTGGTGAAACATCAAATTATTTTGGTGATCATCTAATTAATCTAAAAACTCACTATATAGATTCAAAATTTCATAAATTTTTGGAAAATAATTCTAAAGGTAAATAAAATATAAATTAGGATAAGAAAATTACCCTACATGGAGAATTATATAATTCATAAAATTCTGAATATGTATACTTAAAGCTGAAATCTAGTACAAATGGAATGTTTGAAAATGTTATAAATTTATCCAAACTAAAGAAAAATATGTTATAAGCTATATAATTTTTTTAATTAAAAAATACAATAAATACATGGTTATAAATATAAAAGGAAAGTATGTGTTATAATTTATAAAAAATTAATTTTTTCTAGGAGATTCAAATTTATTTTTTAATTAATTACTTTATGGTCACTAAAAGAACTTGGAGAATAGTTTTGGTTCAATATAGAATATTTTAAGAATTATATAAGTGTTGGAAGTTATTAATTTAAAATGAGAAAACATACTCAAATGAGACAAGTTTGGAAACAAGCTAAAAATTCAAAAGTTTAAGTGAATAATCAATTTCATGTTCCAAGAGATTTTTTAGAAGATGTGATTATATGGGTTACATAGATAAATAATTCATAACAATTTTTATATTTAGATTTAGTTTAAAAATGATTAAATGTTTTAAATGAATAAAAAAGGTGAAAGGATAAATTTCTTGTGGTGGAACATTATTTGAAAGCATTATAAAAGAATCTCAAAGAAATAATTAATAGTGGGTATTCATACAGTATGATTAGAGATATTATATTTCTTAAATAATTTGAGAAGTATAAAGAATAATATTTCCTATTTAGAAATGATATATAACTTAAAATAAAAGAATTTGTGTTAATTTTTTTTGAGATAATTGAAGTTTTCGAATGATGGATGCATGGTGAAGGTATTGAAGGATGGATGTGTTATAACCTAAGGATAGTGGAACAAAGGTTCCCTATTTCAAGTAAGAGATGTTGAAAAATAATATTACCTGAGCATAAAGGATGATAAGGAGTTACCGTATCAATGGATTGGTCATATTATCCAAAATATCATGAATTAGTTGACTTATAGAGACAATGTTTTTCATATGTAATTTCTGAAAATAGATAATAAATGAGAATACGATACATGTTAAAATGGAAATATTGTGAAATTTTCATATGATATATTGGAGATTTTAAAAACTCTTCCCTTAAAACTTATATATTTTAATATTTTTGTACAAATTAGGAATAAATTTATGGATAATGATAAGTCCTTGTATTGTGTTCATGAAGTACACATCCAAATCATTGAAGAGGTTTAAGATTTTTAAGAGAAGTTATAAAAATTAATACAACTATTCCTTGAAGATATTTTTTTGAACAATGGATGTGAATATTTAAATGAAAATATCAAATAGTATTTAGAGAAGAATAGGATTCATAATGTGTATAGTTCACCATATAGTCCATGGGAAATTTTTTTTTGGAAAGGATGAATCAAAGATTTATTGAGATGGTTTTAACTATATTGGTAGAACATGACACATCTCACTTATTTTTGAGGAAAGATATTGGGACAATGGTACACATTCAAAACCAATGTATTTATCATTTTAACTCTAATATGTATCTATAGAAGATGCATTACTTTAATACACTAATCTTGAAGTATCTATGTATTTTTAGAAGCTCTTGTGTTATCAATTTTAAGAGTTTAAATATTATCATGTTTGAACAAAGGTGATTCAAATATATTTTCCTTAGATATTAATCAAATGGGAAGGGGTATCACAACTACAATAATGAATATAAAAATATTATTGATGATTCTAATGTCAATTTGTTTGATAACTCATTTTATTAGTGTAAAATGAACTTTATTAATACATTAAAGAAGATAATTAATTTATTGGATAAAAATAAATGAAATCTAGAAGTGAAAAATATGTTATTAATAAGCATGAATAAGTTGTTGAATAAACTAAATCAAGATATGAAGAATGGATAAATTCATATAATCCACGATTGATAAAGTATCACTTCCGTTCTTCTTACTGCCTCTCTCTCTCTCTATCGATGGCCTAGGTCATGACCGCACCACCGCATCCCCTCCAAGGCCCCGGGGGGGGGGGGGGGGGGGGTCCTCCCCCTCCCTCATCATCTCTCTACGCTCCCTTATTTTTCCCTTTTAATGACCTAGATACCCTCCCTATATTTCCCCCAATCGATGTTTTCCTTAAGGTCCAGTCGCTCGAGCACGAAGTTCTATCGGTGCCGCTTTATTCCCTAGAGTTTACCAGAGCTTCATCAATGTTGGATATATCTTAGGTTTCTTGCTTTGGAAAGTGTTTCCCCTTCATGGATTCCTTTGACAGATATGTGTCATCTTCTTGGAAGCTGCATGAACTCATGATTTTAGGGCTTCTATATTCGAGGCACATTTTGATCCAGTTCGCGAATGAAGACGATCTCATCTCTACCTTGGATCATGCTCCCTGTTTTCTATGATGTTTCCATTTTTATATCTTTCTGTGGTCATTTGATTTTAATATATATTGTGACACTACCATTATGGAAATTTTTATTTCTATTCCTGGTCTCCCTTTTCCTTTTCAAAATCCGATGGATCTAAGTTTGATCTGAAATATGGTGGGGGAATTTTCTTTGCTTAGACCTTCTTAATTGCATTATGTTTCATCCAGTTTCCTCAATGATTTGAATTGAAGTTGATGCATCCAAGAACCCACTATATTCCATCTACAACGAGGTTGAGGGAGAATTATGTTGGTAACAGAAGGTATGATATGACTTTTGGGTTCCATTCTATTCATTTTTCAAGCATCTTGGTCATTAATCTGGTAGATGCTGATGAGTTTTAGGAGTGTATCAGTATTTGAAGGTCGCAGTGAAGGATGGTCCTAAAAACTCAATCTTTGGTTTAACTTGTATTTATCCTAAAGTGGATAATTGGGGTATTGGGGAGGTGAGATTTCCTACTACCTCCCAGAAGGAAATGAGACCGAGGACTTCATAGCCAAGGGTAGGGGATGTTTTTGGTCATCTGAGGTTTGATTTAGGTAGAAACCCTTCACTAAGGTTGGTCCAAGGTAGCTCAATGGTGGATGATGGGGTTATCACAGGCTTAAGGAACCCTACCACATATGAAGAAGTTGTGAGATCAGTTTTCAATTCTCCCCAAGAGGTTATGGCCTTGGGATCTGGTAAGGACAAACCTTCCGATTTTAACAGATCTGTATCATTGTGGGTTCTTTCTAATTAGGGGTCTAGTGTGAGTAAAATTTACATCCCATGCCCAGTTAATATCCCAGTGTTGATAGAACAAGTCCTTGGTGAGGGCTCGAAGCCTCCCTCTCCTATTCGCATAGGTATAGCTGGATTTTCAGGTGGTTCTAAGAACCGTTTTGTGGTGATGGGTGTTGATGATTCTACTCTATTTGAAGAATTGACTCTTAAAGAGGATGGACATGAAGAGCTTAATCCTTTACAAGGTAGGTCAGATGATATAGCAGGAGATAATGAGTCTTCCTTAGAACTCTGGTCCCCATAGCCCAAGGAAGTAGAAATTACGGAAGAGTACCTTTAGTCCTCTTTAAAGAAAGGAAAGATCACCCTTGAGAATTTAGATGAGTTTATCTAGCATAGTTGGAGGATGATGATATGAAAGGACTACTCAAACTTACCTATTACTCCTATTACAATGTCATTTAGTAAAATAAAAGTCCCTAAAAAGAGTTTGGAAGCTACTACTAACATCCCAAAGACTAAGGAGGACATTGAATCAGACATCATAAATGATATTCTCATGCATTCTAATGAAGAAATGCTAGAGGAATATTTCATGATCAAGATTTCATAGGAGTATGTACATATAATGTTCAAAAGACCGCTGCATGTTTTTTGAGTGTAGATCAATCATCTTGTATTGACAAATCGAATAGGATTTTGATATGTGGTTTCAACAATGGAAAAAACCTAGAGGATAATGTGTAGACTTGGGACAAGATGGAATCCCACTTTGAGGATTTCATTAAGTACAACTGTGATATAGAGGCCACCTCTATCAAATGGCATCTATTCAAGGTAAAGGATTCTAATAGATTTAATTTGTTCGGGAATGGACTTACAATTTTTTATGAGGTTTGACTTTTCCTATATTCTAAACCAGGTTGGTTTTCCACTTTTTCATTAAAAGTGATTTCTGAAATAAAAAATATTTATTGGCATGATTGATAAAGTATGTGGAAGTCCAAAACATCATTGGTTATAATTGAAAAGTAGTAAAAAATAGAATACATATGATGATAATATCAAATACCTCTTGATTTCTCAATTCAAATTGATGAGTGTAGATGATATATTGAAGGATCAAGAGAGGGTTTATATCCTAAATTAAGAATTGGGCTAGAATAAAAATAATAATACTTGGGAGTTGGTTCAAAATCTAGAAAACTATAATTTTATTGGAACAACATGGGTGTTTCATAACAAGTTGAATGAGAAGAGATATGTGAAAATTAATAATTTAATTCTCAATCACAAATGTTGTTCTTAGTTTGAAGGCATTGAATTTGATAATACATTTTTTTTTTCAGGTTTCTAGTCTTGATATTAAAATAAAATATTTTCCTATCACTAGTCAAAAGAGTTATAAGATTTATAAAATGGATGTAAAATATTCCTTTATCAATGGTGAACTTGACAAGGATGTGTACATTGATAAATTTAAAGGATTTTTGACTAGATATTATCAGATATGGGTTTTCATGATGAATAAAGTATTTCATGGTTAATTTTTTTAAGAGCACGATATTTAAATCTTTACTCAAACTTAATTTAGTTGGAATTTAGGAAAGGATATGTAGATAAAAACTTCTAATTCAAATACATAAAGAATTTATCTATCATAGTTTTTATCCATGTTGATGACATTATCTTTTTTGGAAATGAAGAATATGCTTTCAAATAATTTTAAACTCAAATAGAGGACATGTTTGATATGTTAATGTTGGGACAAATGAAGTACTTCTTAGGAATTCAGATTTTTAAGGGAAGGATTATATTTTTTTATTCTAAATAGTGGTATTCCCAAGATTTATTAAAAAATAAATATAAAAATAAGGTTCATCTAAAGGAGTTAAAAAATATTTTATGAGTTTAATCTATTTTCCAACTATGTGGCTTGATACTATTTATATTGTTACCTTTTTTCAAAGTTATCAAATTTCATAGTATCGAAAAGGATTCAAAGGTATATAAAAGATAATTTTTATTTTTATTTAAAAAATAAAAACAAAGAAAATACTGATCATTTTAATATACCAATTTATATTGGTCTAGAAGTGTTTATGATTGAAATTTCATGTCTAGTGGAGTGGTTTTATTAGGAAAAGATATATTAAATAACATACATGAAAGAAAAATTCAATTCCACCAATAATGGTGGAAGAAAAATATGTTTATAGCATTAAATAAATTATTTATCTAATGCGGATGAAGATACAATTGGTGATTTTTGAGTGGATGTGAAGTTTTGATTATTGGTGGGATGAAATAATAAAATATCTATTGATATTTTGAGAAATAGAATTTACCATTATTAATTACATCATAATGATTTCAAGTACCATTTTATCAAGGAGAACATGTATGAAGGGATTTTTAGGATGGAGTATATTCTTAAAAAGTAATAAGTGGTGGATGTATTCTCCCAACCACTAATTAATCATACATTTTAGAAATTGATCTTGATAATGGGAATTCAACCTCAACATTCACAAGGTACGGTGTCCTATCCCATCTCCCACTTATTTTGTAAATATTACTCCCAAGGGGGGATATACTAACATAAATACAAAGATATATATTTTTCTAATGGGGTAGAAATGTATTATTAAGGTGGATTATATATTTAGGGGGTATTTTAAATGGGGAAAACTATTAGTTTTTTTATTCAAAATTTGTTTATTTTTGCATAATGTTATGATTTTAGTGTGTGTTTTTAAATTCGTTTGCGTGTGAATTTTTCTAACATGTTTTTTTTGAGTATGTGTGTTTGTTATTTTTTTGAGAATATTAATTAAGAAGCATAACTAAAGTGGAAAGTGAATGCGAGTTACTCAAATGGACACTGGTGGCACGCTTCAGCTTGGATAAGCCTCCTCTCCTAGCATTCTGTAGCTTTGTGAACTCATGGGGACTTGAATTTCTAGCTCGGGTCTTGTCCCTATATTATAAATCATTCTGCGTGTTCATTGATTCATAAGAGGACTTCACTCAAGCTTGGTGCAGAACCCCCAGGTCTATGTGTCATTGGTGGTTTGTTCTATCTATGTGGTCGATGGATGTGCATTAGGGAAGGGACTCATCTTGAGTGGCTGTATGGGTCGATATTCCAGGTATCCCCCTTCCTTTCATGAATGGAGATTTATTGAGGGTCATCAGAAAATCCTTGGGGAGATTTCTGTTAGTGAATGATCACTCTATGAATTTAGAAGAGTCATCTATGGAGAGGATCTGTATAGATATGAACATCTTTTTCCCCTTCCCAGATAAAATCTCCCTTCATGTGTAGGACTCTTTCAACTAGTCTTATTCTATCAGCTCCCGATTTTTTCTCCTGACACCTGCAAGGGAACTCACTCCAAATTTTTAGTAAGTGGCACCTTTTTGATTAGTCTGTTTGGCCTCCAGTGCCATGATACACTCCTCCTCAACCTTCTTCGAATGTCTCAACCCTTTGGACTAGGAACTATGTTCCTATAATCCTTTTTCCCATGCCCCCCTTTTCCCCACCTTCCTGGTGGTTTTCATCCTCTTAGGCATGGGACTTTAGTCATTCTCTAGATAGAGCCAGTGGATACCTTCCTGGATTTGGTCCCCTTTAAGGAGCTATCCTTTCCTCCTCACCTAGTGGTCTCTAGCCTCCATCCTACTAGGTCCAAAGGTAAGGATATTGTTGGCTCATTGATATGCCTTCCTTCTCTTTGCCTCCCTAGTCCTTATTATGTGATAGAGTTTCCCCAGTGAGCCTACCAACCTCCTTCCTTCTTCTCAGGGTGATTCCATTCCATTCTCTTGCCCTGATGCTTCTCATCCTTTTCCCCCCATCCATGAAACCTCCTCTACCTCCCCTTATCCCTTGATTATGCTTGCTTCCTCATCCTCCTCTAATGTCTAGGTTTCCCCACTTTCTCCCTTGAAACTGTTTTTCTCCTCAACCTCCACTAATAGCCAAGACCCTTCAACCCCTTGTGGCATTGATCTCTTCTCAACTAGTGGCGAACCGCACTAGATCTCCCTCCAAAGAATGTGGACTCCACCACTCTTCCCCTAACTTTGAGGCCTTCCTGCCTAGGGACAAATCTAGGAACTCTCAGTATTAATGTCTCATATCATCATCTTGAATTCCCGTGGCTTGGGTTCCAGGGTTAAATATGATTTTCTTCTTATAAAATCAGAATCTCAAAAATATTCTATTGTGGTAATATTAGAAACCAAGCACTCTCAGGACAAAATAGAAGATTTTGCGAGAAGAATTAAGTTGAAGTGATTCATGCATGATGCTCCTACTAACAACCATATATGGATCTTATGGAACTCTCATACCTATATGCATTTGGTTTAGGCCTTTTAGAAATATGTCACCACTAATATATCTTCAAGGTCTCAAAATTTTCTTTCTTCTTTTGTGTATAGTAGTTACGATGCCTAGAGAAGAAAATGCCTTTGGCAAACACTTTAAGCCTATGATATGGGGGACTCACCATGGTTGGTTGGTGGGGATTTTAATATCATTGCATACCCCAATGAGAAGAAAGGGTGAAGAGTCTTTCCTCAGAAGTCTAGTATGGACTTTTTATAGTTCATGGATTGCAAGGGCCTCCTTGACCTAGGTTTCATAGGTGATAGGTATACTTGGTGCAACAACCAACAAGGTGCCTGTCACACCTATTGTTGTCTCGACCACTATCTAGAAAAGGTTCATACTGTCTCAACCTTTCCCAATGCCAAGGTTACCCATCTTGTTCATAGTCTTTATGATCAATACCCCTTATTAGTATCTTTCTCTACACGATAGGATTGATGAAACCAGAGTAGTTTACCTCAATCATGGACCATACTTTTGGGCTATCATCCGGTAGTGCATGACTCGTGGTGTAAGAAATTATAAGGTTACAACTGGAAGGCCTTCTTTAATAAACTAAGGATACTTCATGGGGACCTTCAGGTGTGGCTCAATAAACAGCCTCCCTGTCACTATGATCTGAATGTTCTCACTAAGTATATTGAGTATTTAGAGATCATCCTGGAATCAAACTAGTGCAAAATCCTATTTAGGGAGCTTTCTAGAAAAAGGAAAAACTGGACAAGTTCGTTCTTATAGAGGAATGAATGGAACGTGAGTAGGCCTAGGTTAAATGGATACATGAGGCTGATGGAAACTCATCCTACTTCCATAATTATATTAAATAAATAAAAGGTTCATTAGAACCAATATGTGTATTGAGAATAGAATCTTTACAAATTATTGGGATACCCTTGGGAGCATGGAAAGGGTTAACTTGAAAGATCTCCTAGTAGGTCCCAACCCACACATTCCAGATGGCTATCCAAGAGGGCATGGGGAGTTCTTGTAGGAGATTCCTTGTAGGATTTCTAGCCAGGATAATGAGATCTTTGAAACAACCCTGGACAAGAAGGAGCTTAATGAGGCCTTGATGAGAATCAATCCAAAGAGTTCTCCTAGGATGGATGGCTTCTTAGACCCCTTCTACAAAGATTCATGGGATTTGGTGAAGGATGATCTGTTGGAAGTAGTTCCAGATTTCTTCAGGGGAGGGATATTTCTACACGTAGCATGCAACACCACGTTGGTTTTAATTCCCCTGATCAATGACCCCTCCTCTATTCACCACTATAGGACAATAAGAATGTTCAGTGTTCATTATAAGATCTTTTCTTATATTATTAATAGGGTTCTTGTAATCTACCTCCCTTGATCGATTTATGTTGAGAAACATTGGTTCGTGAGGGGGGGGGGGTCCATTCAGGGTGCAGTGGCCTTGGACGAGGAGGTTCTTGGTGATATCAACATGAAAGTTCACAGATCCAACATAGACCTTAAACTTGACATGGATAAGGTGTATGATTTTGTGGAATGGAATTTTATCATCAAATTTCTTTCTTGCATGGGATTATTCTCTTAGGACTATAACTTTATCTTCAGCTGTGTCAAGTCCTTGTGGATGGTTGTATGCTTCATGGGGAAGTTACAGGGTTTATTCAAAGTGATTAATGGGTTGATACAAGGGGAACCCATATCTCTGAGTCTCTTGATCATAGTCTAGGATGTCCTCAATTGACATATTAACTCGAACATCCATAGTGGTAACATCTCCCCTTATCATTATAGATAGAGAATTATTTTTGTTTTGAACATAATGTTTGTAAATGAAAAACTTATCTTCATTAATGTGAACAAGTGGTCTATTAGAGGGATTAACAAGATCATGAAGTATTACTACTGATGGATTAGGAAAATCATCAATAGAGGCAAAAGTACCTTATACTAACCAATTAATGTCTAGATTCTTTGAGATGATCCCTTTCTTGACAATTGAACATGAATCATGGCTCTTTTACCATGGAATACCCAGGGACCCCATCTCCCCTAGAAGACTGCAAATCTTCCACTTCAACCACATCATTTCCAGAATTATGGGTCATGTTACAAACTAGAAGAGTAGGTTACTTTCATTCAGTGGTAGGATAAAGCTGTTGAATAGCATCCAATCTTCAATTCCAGAGCATGATCTTTCGAATATTAAAGTTCAAAAGGGTGTGTTGTCTTTTATTGATAATATTTTTCTAGCCTTTATTTGGGATACACAATCTGATAGGAAATGACATTGGGCCTCATGGGGAATGATTTCTATACTAGTCGAGGAGGGGGGAATCAACCTCCAAAACATATCTGACACCTTAAAAGGAATACATGCAAAGCATTCATGGGATGCGATACAACATCGATCACTGTGAGGGAGATGCATGATATCTATATATCAGGATAGTGGAAGAAAACTAGTTTTCCATTACTCCTCTTTATAGTCTACTATTGTTCCTCTTATTATGACCCTCCAGCCTAACTCTAGGTGGATTTTGGAGAGGTGGGAGTTCTCTTTCTAGAATCACAATTGTGTGGGCTCCAATCTGAGGTTCCCTGGTTTTCCTATCACCAATATTTCCCTTTTCCATGCTAGTATGTACCCAGGGTTTATAGGAGTGATCCTGAACAACAAATAGCAGGAGATTTTCAATCTCATTGATATTAACAATGAACCAGATCAGTGCCTTCACTACTTCAAACTCAATCACATTTTCTATCAAGGAATTTATAAGGACCATGAGACATCTTATCCAATATAATGAGTAGGGCCACATCCTATGGAGTCTATAAATCCTACCTAAGTATAACTTTCTTATGTGGAGGCTCAGAAATTTTGCTCTATCAATTGATGATAATGTTTAAATCATGGGTATCTACATGGATTCATGTTGTTCGTTCTATAGGGAGGGTAGGGAGGAATCCTCTGAACATCTGTTCTTCAGGGGGGGAGTGGAAAAAATAGGTGTGGACATTTTTCAAGGACTTCATGGTTTCCATGGATCAGTCAAACCTTCACTTCATGGAAAAATGGTTTCATGGAACTGATGGTAAGGGGATAGAGAGGATGTCCTGATCCATGGAGTTTGTTGTAGGTTGTTGGGGTATCTGGACATCCCAGAATAGAGCCAGATATGAGGGATTTAGTAGCACAATAAGATATTTGGTTTCAAGGGTCATATTCATTTTGTTTGACATGGTTCAGCTATGTAAGGGTTGGCAGGATGACCCAACCTTGAGGATGCTCATGGTGGGTACCCAGCCTTAACCAGACAACATTGGTCGCCCAAACCATTGGTTGAAATGGTCACCACATCCCCCGGGCCCCAAGCTGAATACTGATGGCTCATGTGTTATGAGAAATATTAGGGTTGGTGGTTTGATTCAAGAATCATAGGGCTCAATATTGGTTGCCTTCACTGCCTCCTATGGTATTGGGCACTATCTATAGGAAGAAGCTTTGGAAATTATCTCTAGCTTATATCTTTCTAGGAAGAAAAACATCACCCTTGGTGTGGTGGAAAAAAACTCTATCATCATCTATAACTCTCTAACAGGTAAGGGATACACACCTTGGTCCATCACTTATATCATCTGCAAGTGTCTTATCCTCATGAGTACTCACATGGACATACTTTATATTTGTCATGAGGGGAATAAGGTAGCTGATTATTTGGATACATTATCAACACATGTTACAAACATTATCTTCTCTTCATACCTCATTTCAATGACTCCCAAGGGGGAGAACTTTTCTATAGGGAATGATCTTGAGTTACATTACTTTAGGACCCCAAAATCCTTTCTTATACTCGATTTCTTTTGTTTTTACTATTTTAGAAAATTTTAAATAAATGATTTGATGATCATGATGTGAATGTGATTTGTGACTTTAGTTCTTTTTTTAATTGTTTGTACATTTTTAACACATGAATTATATTCACACTAAAATGAATTTAGATGGTTTAGATGAAGTAAAGATCATTTGGAAGTTTAATTTTTTTCTAGAAAATGATTTAAGTTGAAGAGTGAGTTTTAGAGAATATTTTAGTGAAGAAGAACATATCATGATATAATCAGAAGATATTACATTGTTATTTTCTTACTAGAGAGAATATTTTTAATGGTGTTGAAATAATCATGCCACAACAAGAATGTATTATGTGGTGATTTTATCCCTATATTTGATGATACTGATGTTTATGCATATGATATATGTGTCATTCCATAAAATTTATCCCATAATTTATATGTGATCTAGTTGGATATTATCAGAGAAATATTTCACCATAAATAAGGATTTTGTATGATTATACAAAATATTACACTGCAATTTAATGTCGTAATAAAAATTATTTGTCCTTAGATATTGCATGCTAGCCACAATGCTTCTAGTGTAAGAGCCAGTTTTAGAGTAGTTTGATAGAATTTATTAGTAACCATATGCATTATTCAATAATGAACTTAGTTACATTGTGACTAGTGTTATGGTCTAGTTTTGATATGTTTTGATGTTAAAAATTCATGAATGGCTCATGGGTCACCCTAACTAGATTCCTAAATTCCTTGAAGCATATAAATGGTGAAAATATATGAATTGATACAATAAATCATATTGAAGTGGTATAAGTTTGAAATTGAATTTGAAATTATAAATTCAATTGAATAAGAGAGAGTGGCTATTTTACATGAAATATTGCGAGTCAAGAAGATATTATGTGTGTATTGTATTAATTTAGAGTTTTTGATAATGATTTAAGAATAGGAGGCACCCTATAAGAATTATATCCATTTATTACTATGTATTCTCAAATAGAAATCATTAGATGAATATCATTGAATTATTACATTGAAGAAAGATGGATTTTAGTTTTTTCATAGTGAGTTTCTAAGTTTATTATTATTTTTGATAAATAGATGTCATATATAAATCAATAGATAATTTTAAGAAGAAAAAAATTGTTGGGTGGTTTATAAGAATTGTTTAGTTACATATTTTCATATTTTCATTGATCTAGGTGAAGAAGATGAGGTGATACTCTCTTGATAGTGGATTTTAAGATTTTGATAAAACAATATAAGAAATTTATTATAATTTCTTCATAGAATAATCTTAACTATGGGTGGGATCACATTATACTTATCATGAGACATTTTAACACAAACTATATTCAATTATAAACCCTACATTATTAAATCCATTTGGTGATTCTAGTGAATCATTTGGTGATGGATAATACCATACCATGCCATGTATACTTCCATTCATTTTAAATGGTGAACCATATATATCATTATATTTTTTTGTGTATGTAAAATTGAAATCACTAAATTTTTTTATAAAGTTTTAAAAAGTTAACTTTTGACAAATAAATTTAGTGAAATATTTATTGATTCATCTTAATCAATAATGAGGTTGATCAATGGAAGAATCTTAAAATATATATTTTCACTAATTCACCCCCGCTTAGTGAATAATTTCAGGGAAATAACTAATATTAGTGGTAGTGTATTTTACATCTTATTATTCCTAATTTAATTAATTATGGATCAATTATTATAATTAATTTTTTTATAAATAATTGGGATAAAATTTTCAATGATATAAAAGAAAATAGATGCTATTATGTTCAAGGATGATTGCCGAACTTTTTTTATCAATGTGATAACTTTTTTTGAGGTTAGAGGTCCATAATATTAATATATTGATGCAATTTCCATATTTTGGGTGATTTTTAGGTGGGGGAAATTGGGTGTGAGTGACTTGATATAGAACAGTTGGTGGGTTCCCACATGTGAGGTGATACAAGTGAAGTTTGTTAGGCTTTTAGTGGGTTCTATTAGTGTACTTACTTGATTTTATAACCATTTGTGGGATATGATTACTATGACTAATTCTTTGTTAGAGTGATATTGGAACCCAAAGTGAGTTCCAATATTGAGCTAAGAATCTTGTTACCAACAGAGGTTTAATGTGATAATGTATGAAATACCCCTATAGAATTGGGGTTGGGGTGACCTGTGATTTTTAGAATAGGAACACTAAGAATTACCATAAGAGGCACATATATTTTTTAAATATAGTTTTACTGAGTGTGTACTAGTAATATATCTGCCAATGATTATTTTAACTTGGAGGTTAGAGTATGGGTTGTGTTATTGGATTGATTTATGGTATATTCACCTGTGAGAGGTAACTGATAAGAAGATAATGGGTTGATTGTATGGATTGAGGGATATGTGATATGATTTTAAGTGATTACCTAATTAGAGTATTATATCAATGATATATATAGATGATTGGTCTACTTTGTGATTTAATATTTTAGATTTTATTTTTTGGACTTGGGGTCTACAACTCTTAATAATGGATTTTCATAGTGACGAATGAGTCATCTAGAGTATAATTGTTTTTGTGGAACTGTGATTCAGTTAGAAATGTTAGTTGTGGGATATTATTTAGTTAGGTTATATTTCATTTTTAAAGGTTATGATGGGTTATAGACAAGGGATAGGTTATAGAATGGGAAACACCCATGATTGTGATTATCTTGACCATTGTGTTATTGTGATATGATGATTGACCTTGGGGATTGATAGAGTATGGGCCTAATATTTAAGTGATATATAAAGAATTTTTGATGCACGCTGACGCCAAACTACTGAAACCTGATGCACGCTGATGCCGAGATGATGTCCCGAGGCCATGAACATCAAAGCCATCACTGAGAGAGCTCCTGAATCCGAAAGTCACAATGAAGCTGCCTCTGAGACATGTACGCACCTGGACCATGCAGATATTCCCTCCATCAACACCGAGCTGAGACGTGAAGCCGTTGCCGAGGCTGGGCCAAGCCAGAGTAGGGGAGGATGTGACTTGGAAGGGAAACCCTGGGCGCGCGAGGTTGGGGGGAGAAAAACCGTTCATCATTTTCATAAGGATTGGTGATAATTTGTTCAAACTTACCTCTTTATTGATTGGTGATACCTCATTCACCAAATTGACTAATGGTGATGCCTGATCCAGCATAAGTGATAGATAATTAATATGACTAATTATTAGTGATACCCCAATAAACATTGTATTTTTGGTGATAACTTATTCACTATTGGATCATTGGTGATCCCTATTTCACCATTAGATTCTTTGTGATACCTCATTTACCCATTGGATTATTAGGGATACGTTATTAACTAGTTGTTTTTGGTGATTCCTCATTCAATAATAGATTTTTGGTGATACCTCATTCACTTTTGTATTGTTTGTGATACCTCATTTATCCTTTGGATTATTTTTGATACCCCATCCACCATTGGATTATTATTGATACCTTATTCACTATTGGATTATTATTGGTACCTTGTTCACTATTGGATTAATGGTGATACCACTTTCAATTATTGTATTATTAGTGATACCTTGTTAACTTATTGGTTATAATACCACATTCACCACTAGTGATAAATCATTCATATTTTTTATTATTATTATAAAAAGTGATTACTCGTTCACCCAATTTTTTGAAATCAGATAATGAGAATATCATCCCGTTCCAATATTGGAAGAAATTGGTATAAATCGACTGTTAGGGTGAATTATCAATTAACTGGTGGTGTGAAATGTGTTTTCATGTGATCATTACAACATTAATTTCACCTATTACATGCATGCACATAGAAATTAGTTTTTGTTAGGGATAATATTGGTGGCAGAACATTTAGTTTTTTACCCAGACTATGTATGGGTATTTAGGTGAATATACAAACCTTATGGTTAGCATAAAGGTCAAGGTATGATCCTGTAAATAGAGGAACAATCTATAGGATCTCAATAGGTATTAGATATATATTTGAGGTGAGTCCAATAATAGTGCAGTGGGTAAATTTTCTATGATTTTTTTAGATTTATTCATTTTCTATATACGACCAACCTAATTGGAACTTTATCCCTAATGTATGACTATATGATCTATATGGAGATAATCTTATTATAACATGATAGTTTCTATTTATGATAACATTAATTCATCTATAATTATATATACTATACTTTGATATTTATTTGGTTATGGATATTTATGTTATTTACTATTATTGTATATGATGATACTAATAATATTGTCTCCCAACATTGTTTTATTTGACCATCACCACCAGTTTGTAGACTTTGATGTATGGGGAGGCACACCTGAGGTCACTTAATAACCAGACTTAGGTCACATGGTCAGCGAATAAGGTGGGGATTCTATAAAGTGGTATAAAACCTTTGTTTCACTCTTAGATAATGTAGGTTTCATGTTAGGGTTTTGAAATTGGTTATATAATAAAAAAATTTAAATCTTGATATGGTTAGTTTTACAATTAGTTATTAATATAATTGATGTTAAAACTGATGTTAAAAACCTATCTTTAATATCAATTATCATACAATAAATGTTAAAACTCAAATTTTAACACTAGTTATATTAATAAGTAATGTTAAAAATCAATAAAAAAAATTAAAACACAAGATTTTATTTTATCTTTATTCCATCAGAATCTCTATAACCCATGACCACACATAATATTATTTATTTGATTACATTACTATTTTTGCATAGTTTCTCATTTCTCTTACCTCGTTTTCCCTACTTATCTCTCATTACATAACCCTTAGATACATTTTCCCTACCAAAACTATATTCCAATTGTCTCATTTGAATTCCACTATCATCAGCCTTTGGTATTTATTTTTAGCCACTATAATCTTTCATTTCTTATAATATGAATTACATAATCATCGGTTTATCTATCTTTATCATGGATCATCTTCCCGCATCACTATATTTTGTTAATTAATGATAAATTTCTTTATTTTTAGAATATTTATTTAATATTTTTCAGTTATAAAATATATTCATTCATTCATTTCATTATATTTATATATTTTTTTTTATAAATTCTAATAGTTATATTATTTTGGTTATAATTCATTTGTGATTACAAATTTGTTGAAGTTATAAATTATGATTATAATTTTATTGTGGTTATAATAGTTTTTATTTATAATTATTTTTATTTATAAAATTTATGTGGTTAAAATTATTTGTGGTTATAAATTGTTTTTATTTATAAACTATTTGTTTATTTTTTTTGGTTATAAATTGTATCCATTTTTTGTATTTATATTTTTTTTGTGAGTTACATCTTTGTTAGTTATAAAATTTTTGTGAGGTAATTTTTTTTATTTTCTTAGAAGATTTATATTAATAACTTTATATGTTTATATATTTATTTTTTATGTGTATGTATAATTTTAATCTATATTTTTAAAATTTTTATATGGACACACACACACACATATATGTATGTTTTTTTATTTACATGTTTATATGTTTTAAATTTATATTATTATATTTATATTTAAATATTTATATGTTTTAATACATTCTTTTCTTATTTTAGGTAATTAATGGATCATAATCGGATAAATTCATGAAGAACTAGTGATGAATATGAGAAAGAGGTGGTTTATTTCTTAGAATTTTCTAAATCAAATCTTGAAAATAGAGACATGTTATTATGTCCATAAAAGAAGTGTTTGAATATGAGAATGTAAAAATATAAAAAAATAAAACACTATCTAATTTTCTATGTTTTTAATCATAGTTCTACATACTAAATCTGGCATGGTGAAAGAATTAAAATTTTTATCAAACATTTATGAAGATATTTAGTATGAAACATTGGATTGTCTTGATGAATTGATTCATGATATAGGAATTGAAATAATTAAAAAAAATTTGAACAATTTTATGGAGATACTAAAAAACTAATATTCCCATGTTGTACTAAATTTATAGTGTTTTAAGTTATACTAATATTGGTTAAATTAAAATAAATAAATGGTCAGAGGGAAAAAAGTTTCACTAAATTAGTTGAACCTTTTAAAGAGTTACTTTTAAAAGACAATGAGTTTCTAGATTCTAATTATTATGCATAAAAAATATTGTGCCTAATGGGACCAAGACATAAGAAAATATATTATTTTCCCAATTATTTTTGTGTTATATAGGAAATAATATAAATTTTTATTAAAATATCCTATATTTATGACATCATGTTATAAAATTAATGAAATATCTAACTGTGATACATTCTCAAGGAAAAAACACCAAACCTCCTTCTAATAAAATTTGGAATATTTCAATAATTATTTATATGAAGCATTTATTTTAAAATTTAAATAACGAAAAGAGACTAAGATGTCCAAAATATAAGATAATATCTAATGGTAACCTATGTCACCCTCCTGATTCACCACAATAGAATTGATTTGATCAACATTTTCTTGAATTTGGAAATGAAGTTAGAAATCTCATAATGGTGTTGTGCATAGATGAAATGAATTCATATCTATGCCTCAATATCCAATGCAGTTCATGGAATATTATATTTGTAGTTAAAAACATATTACCTCTTATATGTATAGATGAATAAAAATATGCTATGATGAGATTGATGATTTTTAGACCCAAACAAACTAGAAAAGATTTTGATGTTTATATATAACCATTAATTGATGATTTTAAATTTTTATGAGAGGTAAGTGGTAAAGTGTTTGATGATTATAAGAATGAGAATTATTTTTCATGATATGGTAACGTTCAACATACATGGATTTCCTGTATATAGAAATTTATCTATGTATTTCTTTAAGGGACATAAATATTATCCAATTTTTGAAGAAGGGACTTCATATCACTAATTACGGAAAAGGAGAAAGACAATGTATATGGTTCATCATATTTTTTTTTCCAAGGATCACCATTATCATAGATCAAACAATGCCTTTAATGGTTTATAAGTGTATTATTTCCTCCCATAACCTATTCTAATCAAATAAAATTAAAATAAGGTAAAAAACATCAATGTCACATTTAAGAAGTTAAATTGTTCAGGCCATCCAAAAAATACATGGAACAACCATTACATATTATTTGATCTACCTTATTTAATGTTTTTAGTGGTAAAACATAACATTGATTTTATTAATGTTGATAAAAACATATAATATTGTTTCATTAGAACTTAGTTAGACATAAAATTGAAGGAAAAAAGATGGATTTCATGTATGGTTAAATTAAATATCTATGGGAATATGTTTGGATTTGGCCCTCACAATGAAAATTAAACGAGCATATTTACCTTCATCTTGTCAGATTTTAAGAAAGAGTAAAAATATGAGTTTCTATTAATGTCTAAATGGTATCAAAGTATCTAGTGTGTATTCTTAAAATGTGAAAATTTTATCTTATTGATGGATTTGAATTTAACTAGCATGAAATATAATGAATGTCATGTATTGATGAAATATTCACTACTAGTTCCACTACATGGTATATTATTGATGCATGTTATAAATTTTATTATTAAGTTTTTATACTTTTTAAATACTATTTACAAAAAAATTTATGGAATCAAATTTTTTATAAGCATTCGAGAATGAATATGTCCATATAATTTTCTAATGGAAATGTATTTTACAACATTATTTTTTTTGAAATAATGGTTCATCTAATGATTCATTTGCTGTGATATATAAGGATATATAGGGATGTATTTTTTTGAGGTATCCTCTTGAATGATATATGAAAATTAGGAATGGATATTTTAAAAATATGTATCAAACAAAGGCCTCAATTATTCAATTGTATATATCAAGGGAGGTGGTTGAGTTCAGTACTAACTACATGTATGATGTAGAATACATTGGTCTCCCTATATATTGGCATCTGATTGTCATTAGTGATCATAAGGGGATTCATGGCATAAAAGAAAAGTTAATTGCATGTGATATAGTGATGAGGAAACATTTATATATTATGAAAAATACAGTTGAGGTTTAACCCTGTATATCATCACATATTGATGAATTGAATGTATAATATTTAAAAAGGAATGAAAAGTTGATGAATGAGCATAAAAATCCATTTATTTCATGGTTTAAGAATAAATTCAACACTTATTTATTTGTATCAAAAAACTTAAAATGGTTAGATAAGGGAATATGTGTAACTACCCAGTTAATGTCAATATAAATTATTTTCATACATTCATTAATTATATTTTATAGATTTATATTCATTATAAAAATATTAATTAATTTTTTGGTCAAAATAAAAAATATTTATTTCTAACCAAATTGGATTTTATACATTATATGAATTTATTTAAGAAGATTAATTTTCAAATATTAGAATTGGAATTCGAAAAAATGAATTTCTTTTTTCTTCAATAATTTCAAAATTATCTTAGGATGAATTTTTGAGAATTTTTTAAAAAGTATAACTTTTAATGAATAGTGAAAAATATTGATTTTTATTGAAAATATTATTTTATTTTAATGTATTTAAAAAGTAAAATTATATTTTGGATTAGATTTAAAATTTAATTAGTTCCATTTTATTAAAAATAATTCAATTATACTATTTTAGATGTATTTTATACTTAAATTTGGATAAACCATTTTAATACTTCAAAAGGAATTTTTCCCAAAATTTGTTTTTCTTCACATTTTACTTGTTTGATCTTAAATTAAATCCTACCACTTCTATGTTTTAATCATAAAAATAGTTTACATATTAGTAGTTATTATTTCCAAATTTGGTAAATATTTCTATTTTATTTTTAGTCATTATGAATAGTAATTCAAGTAAATTTTGTTACCACGGTAATGGTAAAATTGGTTAATTAAGGGTAAAAATAATGTGACAAGGACTAAAAATTAACCCTAACAATTGAATTAATTTTATTTGATGATTATTTTTCAACTATAATCATACAAAATTCTAATATATGACCTCTTGTTTCTATATGTCCATGATTTAGACATTTATTTTATTTTATATATGGAAAAGTAAAATATATCCTTCGCTTAGTTTTATTATCTCTAAATTTTTACATAGGGATAGATAGAGGATAAATTTGGTTTTAAGTATTTATTTTCAATATAAATATTTTTTTATCATGGTAATTTATTTCTAATTTTTAGTGATTAAATAATTACCTTAAGATCTTATGCAATGCCGACACAATAATTTTTTAATTAATAGAAAAATAAAATAAATGATTTTAAAAATATTAAAAGTAATATAAATTGAAAAAATTATTATGTTACATGAATTTTTTTAATAAAAATATAACATTTTATGGAAGTTATAGGGGATTATATGTCACGACCCGTCCCCCGGGGCCTGTGTCGCCACTACCCCAAGCCCGCCTTCCATAGGCGAGGGGCTGGCAACTAACACCAAAGGCGTAAATCCCTATAAATGGGAAGGAATTGCCTTTATAAAACGTAAACACACACAACCAGAGTAAAAGAAGAAGCAAACACTAAGTAAAAACTGTATAAAAAAGATGTGCTGGAAAGTAAAAGGGGCCGGAAATATAAGCCCAACAGTAAAGTACAAGGAAAAGACAAACATGTACAACTAAAAGATAAATAGATAGAAGGTGTCTAGAAGCTCCTGGACCATCCACTAGGGATCCTACCGGAATGGGAGGTACATATAGGCTCCTCAGATCTCCACGTCCGTCTGTCTCCTTCGGGTACTGTCTCGTTGTGAGGTCCACCTCCGGGTACCATCTAGTCCTGGCGCTCTCAGCCTCCATCAGCGCTGTCTGTCATCTGCATCCAACACAACGAGGTGCGAACATAGCCCATGCTGGGGTGAGTATAACGATACACAGTAGGGACCTCGAGAACCTCAAGGTTGAACAAAATCCAACAAGGATAAACCACAAAGCATGAAATCAACAGATAACCATTACTTAGGTATATGCCTATACATATTCTCAAGTTATCAATTAACCCATCTCAATCATGAGGAAAACACAAAGGTCAAAGACTCAGCTCAAACTAGAATTTTCATTAATGAAACCATGGATGCTGGAGAACTCCTCATCTATCGAGTACAGTGGCTCTTTCGTGACTCCGAGGCGCTACTCACTAACCTTAGACTTCTGAGGTACTCCTCCTGTCGAGTACCGCAGGTATGCTACCAAACCAGGCGCTTCGTCCGCTATGGGTCTGCTGCCAAACTGGGTGCTCCCCCTATAGCCTAGAGAGGTACTCCTCCTGTCGAGTACCGCGAGTCTGCTGCCAAACTAGGTGATCCGTCCACCGTGGGTCTACCGCCAAACCGGGCGCTCCCTCCACTGGGCTAGTCGAGTCACTCGGAGTCGAATCGGTCAAGTAGTCGTCAGGTCTACAGCTACTAGGTCTCCGTACTCCGCCAGCTCATCCCTAGGAGGTTCCGATCCATGAGATATTGGTCGATAATCCAAGTGTCACTAGGTCTCATGTGGAAGTATCTCAACGGACCACCACGTCATAGGGGTCTCAATGCAATAGTCGACACGTCAATCGGACGCCCGGTCTGTGAGTTATTAGCATTTTAGTCCCAGGGCCCCGGTTGGATTAATATACTAACCAACCCGACCGTGACTCAACTATACCCTGAAATCCAGTGGGGTATACTCATAGGGACCACTATGCTCTAAGAACACCAGCACCACTGACAGTTCATCAAACGGACATCCGGTGCCAAATATATGGCCCAAGAAGGTAATGGGTCAATAATGGGCCTGGGTCCGGTCCAACCCGGTCAGACTGAATCGGCCCATCCCAGTCTTGTCCGAACCGGTATGGGTCGACCCAGTCAAACATGCTGGGTCTGACCTAGCCCATTGGACGGGTCAGCCTGCTAAGTCTGGACCCGGTCCACTGGGCCCAGCCCAGTGGACCGCGATGGCGGTTTAGGCCGATAGTCGCCACGTAGGTGACTTGGTGACTCGGCCCGAGAGTTTGGGCCGGTTCGGCCAGCAACACCGCAGGGGACACTGTGGGTCGGCTCGGATGTCCGGTGGTCAGGAGGCCAGCAGGCAGGCCGTGCGGGGCGCGGGCAGGCTGGCTGGTCACCGGGCAGGCCCCAGGTGCACCGGGCAGGGCGCCAGGGCACCGGGCAGTGCTCCAGTGCGTTGGAAAGGCCGCCGCAGGGGCTGCGGGGCACCGAAAAGGGCACCGGGCAGCACGGCAGGGGGCCGCAGGGGCACCAGGCAGCGCGACAGAAGGCCGCGGGGGCGCCAGGCAGTGCGTTCGGGCGCTGGGCAGCGTGGTAGGGGGCCGCGGGGGTGCCGGGAAGGGCGCCGACAGTGGCTGGTCAGGGCGCCGGTAGGGGCCGGGTAGGGCACTGCAAGGGCGCGGGGGTGCCGAGCAGGCCGCAGGCAGGCCGTGGGGGCGTCGGGCAGGCCACCGACAGGGTGCGGGTAGCGCGCCGGGGCGCCGCGGGGGCGACACCGTTTGCGGAGGCCGCGGGTAGCGCGACCTTGGTTTTCCCTCTTTGTTGTCGTCGTCTCTTTGCCATGTGTATCATCTCCATCATCATCGAATAAGAACCAAAAAAAGGGGAGGGTCAAGCCATGTTTGTGCGGTCCGAACCCTCCTCGTTACGGTGGTATAATTCGGTTCTCATAGAAAAAATTTGTATGACGAAGAACGAGTACATATAATAAATCAAACCCCCTACCTCATTTTTCGTTCGTAGACGAAGTCACAGGAAGAGGCGGGCATCGATTCGTCATTCGTCGCATTCGTCACACACTCCAAAACCAGATTTGCGTCGGCTCGTTGACGATGCTCCATGTCGGTAGGTGTCCAAGTAAGGAGTTGAAGAAGGTTGGCGTTCTTCATTCTTCGTTCTTTGTTCTTCGTTGGAGAAGGCGTAATCCTCCAAGTGTTGGGCGTCGCGTCTCTCTGCCAGTGTTTCACCGCTTGAAGAAGCCGTCCCAAAACCTTCCCCCAAGCTTCCTTTATAAAAGAGAGGGAGGGTTTGTCAAAAATTATGTTGGAAAATAAATTTAAAAAAGAGAATTAATAACCTGCACCCCTAATTAAAACATGAGATGTGTCATATTAAATTTAGGAGGATGCCATGAGGCTTCCTAAATTAAAACACATGAGTTGGCGCAATAATTACTTAGGGGGGGGGGGGGGTTGGAACATTAAGGTGGGGGAAAGAGGTCAGGGAGTTTCTTCCCATTTAATGGGGAGTTGAGGAAATCAAGAGGGCTCCCCCCTCATTAATGAGTTGAGTTGGGGAAGTTTTCCTCTCCTCCCATTATTAGGGGGTTAGGCCTCGTCTGGTCCCCACTTTATTTATTCTCCCATGGGTGGTTGAATTCGGGTGGGACCCACCACCTTAACCTCACATGGGAGGTTATGGGGTGGTGGCCCCCACCACTAACTTCCCTTTGGAGGTTCTAACTACCACAAAATAAAAATATGGCTAACACAATATTTTTATTTATTTAAATTAGAAACCACAAAACCTATCTTGAAAACTCGTTAGAACACAACTACAGTGAAGTTATCACTAAGCAATTATTGATGCTGTGAGTTCAACGGTGCCCTTAGATTTCAATTCCAAGCACCGTTTCAAAAGTTACAAAATGCCGCTCGTGCGGTTACTGAACGCACCTGAAAAAAACGTTCGAAAAAATTATTATCAGTCACCCTCGACCAACTTCCATTATGGTTAGGCTCTGCCTTGGTGAAACGTGCCCCAAAAAATCCAACGGTACTCTCAGATTTTCAATCCAAGTTACCGTTTAGAAGTTATGAGTTTTACAATAAAATAATTGTCACTTAATTATTTTATTTGCGGCCAAAAACTAAATTTTTCTGGTGGTCCGCGATGGTCAAAGTTAGTATCTGCTTAAATAAAGCATTCCCTCAAAAGTTCATTGGTGGTATCAGATTTTTAATCCGAGCTACCATTTGTGAGTTATAAGAATTTGAAAAATAAAATAATTTATTTAATTATTCTATTTACGGTTATTCCATTTTTGGGATTTCTCACGGGAGGCCTGCACCGACTAAACATAAGTCGCGCCTAGGGTAAACTTGCCATTCTGAGCACAACAATGCCCTCAGATTTATGATCTGATTAAACGTTTAAGAGTTATTCAACTTTTTCAAGAAAACAACTTACCCACGTTAATTTAAGCTTAACAAAGATTCGGCGGATCATTCCAGGCACTCCGAGCCTCGGAATCGCGCACCGTATGATTTAACAGACTCTTAAAATTCCCATTTAAATAATAAAAAAAATTACATGGAAATTTTGAGTCTTTAAATTCTCCCCACATTAGAGATCTATGTCCCCGTAAGCCACAACTCAAACTAGGGAAACAAATAGGGGGTACTGAGCACACATCTGAGTCTCCCACTCCCATGTGCTCTCCTGGAGGTTCCCATGCTGCCAAAAAACACACACTAGTCGTATCGACCATCCACGTAGGACCCAATTCTATCGATCCTCAATCTCCACTAGAACCTCCGTGAAAGTCGCTGCATCATCGATGTCTAGCTCTCTATGGTCGATGATGTATGAAGGGTTGTGCACATATCTCCTTAGCTGAGATACGTGGAAGTCGTCATGCACCGGGTGCAACTGAGGTAGTAGAGCTAAGTGGTATTCCACCTCGCCAACTCTGCCGAGGACCTAAAAAGGTCCATTGAATCTCAGTGATAACTTTCCTCCTTGGGAAAATCTTCATAGACCTCATTGAGTTGAGACCCGTAGAAAGACGTGGTTGCCATCCTCAAACTCCAGAGGTCTCCATCTCCTGAAAACATATGACTTCTGTATGCTCTGTGTTGTCTTCATCTGCTCTTGGATTATCTGCACCTTCTTCGTGGTAGCCTGTACCATCTCTGGTCGGTAGGAAGTGGGCCGACTTGGTGAGTTGATCGACGATCACCCAAATAGAGACATGTCTCCTGGACGTAAGTGGAAGACCCGTCACAAAGTCCATGGATATCTCATCCCTCTTCCACTTTGGGACCTCTAATATCTGAACCAATCCTGCTGGTACATGATGATCCACCATCACTTGCTAACTAGTGAGGCATTTTGAGACAAACTCTGCTACCGCCTTCTTCAAACCTGGCCACCAGTGCTGGCGTCGAAGGTCCTAGTACATCTTCGCCACACCTGGATGTACTACTATAGGGGATGTGTAGAATTCCCTCAACACTTCCTCATGAAGTGCTAATGGTACCACGGTACATCCTATGAAGAGAATGACGTGCTCCCCACCATCATAAAATCCATCAGGTTCCTGTCCTATAGATATCTAAGCACATCGTGTCTCGCAGTCAGCATCCCCACATGGCACCCCCCAGACTCGCTGAAGAAGTGGGGGAGTGACTGTAAGAGACTGAAGGAAGGATGCTCCATCTCTTTCCATAGAGGATATCTGTAAAGCAGCCAGCTGCTCTGTCGCCTCACCTAGAAGCTGTATTCTAGATCTCCTTCTAAGTGCATCTGTAAGAACATTCCTCTTCCCAGAAGTATAGACTATCACGATGTGTTAGATCTGGAGGAACTCAATCCATCATCATTGTCTCAGGTTCAGGTCCTTCTGATAGAAGATATACCTGAGACTCTTATGATCAAAGTACATGGTAAAACACTCACCCATCATATAGTGTTTCCACATATTCAAGGCGAAGACCACTGTTTCTAACTCCAGGTTATGAGTAGCATAGTTCTGCTCATGCTGTATCATCTACCGAGAACCATACGCAGTCACTGATCACTCCAGTATTAGGACAGACCTGAGTCTAGTCCCTAATGCATCTTAGTAAACTACATACCCCACTCCCTCCTCTGGATGCCTCAAGATGGGGGCACTAGTCAACCTCTTCCTCAGCTCCTGAAATCTCTACTGACATCTCTCCGATCACACGAAGGGTTGCCCCTTCTTTTTCAAGGCTGATAGTGGTGCTGCAACTATGGTGAAGTCTGGAACGAACCTCTAGTAGTTTCCAGCCAAAGAAGAAACCCTCCCCCTTTGGGGGGGGGTGGTAATCCTGAGGTTATCTTTTGAAAAGATTTCTCCATGTTATGTCACTCCTGTTTGGAACTGAAAACTGAAAACTCCTGCTTCCATGAGGGTAAGGATGGATGACTCTTGAGTGATCGGCTGCACCCTCTTATGCATGAGTCCATCCTTAGCTTCCTAGGTTTCCCTTTTCTCCGACCAAGGAAAACCCCATCCCAACTTTGTAGATAAACCACAACCATTTTCCAAATATAGTCAATCTGTATATGAACTGTGGTTGCCAAGTCCATACCCAAACTAACATCGTAAGTCCTCTATGCTGCCACCAAGAGGTTCCAATCAAAACTCTCACCTCAAGGGTCAGATCACACCATCGGCATAAATGTGATTATCGAGTCTCCTTCCAAATGTATCTCCAGACATGAGGGTCAAGTCAACGGTTTAACCAGAAACTCTAGGTCTGGGACAAGATTCGTGGAAGGAAAAAAGGATTGGTACCTATGTCTATTGATACGACAGCTAGTAGTAGACATAGATCGTACCTCAAATCAGTGATAGAGCCCTTGGGTCACACTCCTTGACCACATGCAGCTACTTTCTTCCCCTTCCCTCCAGCTCCCTGATCATGGCGGGGACTACAAAGGCGGGTGGTTGTAACATGTCAAAATGTACACCACCTCATGCTGCTCTACTAGCTCTGCTTCCACGTCTGCTGCCCTGAAAATTCATCTTTCCTTAACACTTCCTCTTCTCAAAACATTTTTCCCTGCTCAAGTCTCTGAGACTGGCTCCATTTTATTTCTTTCCCACTGATAACATTCACTGGCTGTATCTTCTCAGCCAAAGAACATTCAACCACAAAGGTTCTCTCTAGCATCCTAACATAAGTAGAATTGTGTAGAGGAATTTTTATGGCTCAGATGTCCATTAAACACACCTCTCTCAGAAGTTCGAGCCCTGAAGCACTGATCATACCATAATCATCAAGTATCATGAAAGATCAGTATGCCTCGATGAATACTCAGCTACCGACACATAGTTCTTCAAAAGCTGTAGAAGTTCTAAGGAAATATCAATCACTTCCTCAAGCCAGTCCTCAGCCGCCTGTGATTCGGGCTCACCTAAGAACCTGAGGGGTATCTGATGATGAAACACGTGTAAGGCACTAAGCCTACATGTGTCATATACCGGTACCATCAGTAGTGTCTGCTGACCAACGAGCAGTGATATAGTTGGCACATTGCCAGAAGGTACCATCTCAGAAAATGGTCTAAGTACCGAAACCTCATCACTATACGAACCATCCTCATGGTCACTCACTGAAAAATACTAGTAGATAAGATCAAAATCTTCTCTACTAGCTCTCAACTAGGCAGAAAACTCCAGTAATCGCCTCCATCCAGTCCTCTGCTCCCTGGAAAAATGTATCGCCTTGAAACCTCTGAGGCCTATGCTGCTGGAACTCGTGCAATGCGCATAGTCGGCATGCACCATCCTCCAATGCGGTTGGTGGCATATGCTGTCCAACGAGTGGTGGTGCTGCTGGTACACCACCCAAAGGTTCCAACATAGCAAGAGGGCCCTGCACCAGAGCCTTTTCGCTCAGTGGGCCGTCATCGTGTACTTTCTCGGAACTCTAACTGGCTGTCTGCGTGGAGGCATCCTGAACAGATGCGACATGTTCAAAAGTTATACCTGGTGAGAAGACCCTATTTGAGACGACTTAAAGAAAAACTTTTGAATACCCTCACACAATCAGTGTTTCCGTGTACTGAGTCAGAAATCAGTAGTCAGGGTCCTGGCGTACGGATACGTCGGCAGCCGCACCAACTTTGGACTCCCTGAACTGAAAACCACACTATGTACCCTTAACACTATTTCTTCACAGAAAAGAAATATTAGAGTCTTATGTTCTGTGGTAGAACTGACTCCTCTAATACCAATTTGTCACGACCCATCCCCCCGGGCCCGTGTCGTAACTACCCCAAGCCCGCCTTCCATAGGCCAGGGGTTGGTGACTAACACCAAAGGCATAAATCCCTACAACTGGGAAGACATTGACTTTATAAAATGTAAATACATACAACCAGAGTACAAGCGGAATAAAACACTATGTAAAAACTGTATAAAAAAAGATGTGATGGAAAGTAGAAGGGGCCAGAAATACAAGACCAACAGTAAAATACAAGGAAAAGACAAACAGTTAAAACTAAAAGATAAACAACTGGAAGGTTTCTAATAGCTCATGGATCGTCCACCATGGATCCTACCTGAAGAGTAGGTACAGATAGCCCCCTCATCACTCTACGACCATCCATCTCCTCCAGGTACCGTCTCGTTAGGAGGTCCACCTCTGGGTACCGTCCAGTCCTGGTGCTCTCGGCCTTCATCAGTGCTGTCCGTCGTCTGCATCCAACACAACAAGGTGCAGACATATCCCATGCATGGGTGAGTATAACGATACTTAGTAGGGACCCTAAGACCCTCATGGTCTCACAAAATCAAACAAGGATAAACCAAAAATCATGAAATCAATGGATAAACATTACATAGGTATATTCCCATACATATACATAAGTTATCAAGTAACCCATCTCAATCATGAGGAAAACACAAAAGTCAAAGACTCAGCTCAAACCAGGATTTTCATTAATGAAACCACGGTTGTTGGAGAACTCCTCCTCTGTTGAGTACAGTGGCCCTGTCGTGACTCTGAGGCACTACTCACTAACCTTAGACTGCTGAGGTACTCCTCCTGTCGAGTATCGCGGGTCTGCTGCCAAAGCGGGCACTCCATCCACTGTGGGTATACCGCCAAACCGGGTGCTCCCCCTATAGCCTAAAGAGGTACTCCTCCTATAGAGTACCGTGGGTCTGCTTCCAAACCAAGATCTTCATCCTCCGTGGGTCTTCCGCCAAACCATACGCTCTGTCTACTGGGCTAGTTGAGTCACTCCAAGTCGAATCGGTCAAGTAGTCGTCAGGTCTATAGCTACTAGGTCTTCGTACTCTGCCCGCTCATCTCCGGGAGGTTCCGCACCACGAGCTACTGGTCGATACTCCTAGTTTCACGAGGTCTCACGTGGAAGTATCTCAAAGGACCACCACATCATAGGGGTCTCAACGCAATAGTCGGCGCGTCAATCGGACGCTCGGTCTGTGAGTTATTAGCATTTTAGTCCCGGGGTCCCGGTTGGATTCTTATACAAACCAACCTGACCGAGACTTAACTATACCCCGAAATCTAGTGGGGTATACTCATAAGGACGACTATGCTCCAAGAATACCAGTGCCACTGACGATTCGTCAAACGGACGTCCGGTTCCAAAGATATGGCCTGAGAAGTTAATGGGTCAGTAATGGGACCAGGTCCGGTCCGACCCGGTCGGGCTGACTCGGCCCAAACCTGTCTTGGCCGACCCGGCCTGGGTCGACCCTGTTAGACTTGTTGGGTCTGACCCGGCCCATTTCCTGGCTCAGCCCACTATGTCTTGACCCGGTCCGCTGGGCCCGACCGAGTGGACCGCGAGGGCGGTTCGGCCCGGTTGTCTCCACGTAGGTGGCTCGATGACTTGTCCAGGGAGTCCAGGCCAGTTTGGCCAGCGACACTGTGGGGGACACCATGGGTCGGCTCAGAAGGCCAGTGGCTGGGAGGGTAGCAGGCCTGCCGTGCGGGGCGCGGGCAGACCGCATGTGCCCTGGGTAGGGCGTCGGGGCACCGGGCAGTGCCCCGGGCAGCACGCTGGTGTGCCGGGCATGCCACAACAGGGGCCACAGGGGGTCGGGTAGGGCACCGAGCAGTGCGACAGGGGGCCACGGGGGAACCAGGTAGCATGCCAGGCAGCGCGGCAGGAGGCTGCGGGTGCGCCAGGTAGTGCGCTAGGGCACCGGGCAGTGCGGTAGGGGGCCGTGGGGGCGCCGAGAAAGGCGCCAGGGCACCGGGAAAGCCGCTAGAAGGGGCCAGGCAGGCCGCCGGCAGGGCACTGGGGCACCGGGCAGGGCGCGGGCAGCGTGGCAGGGCGCCTCGGGGGCGGCGCCATTCGTGGAGGCTATGGGTAGCGCGACCTTGGTTCGCCGTCTTCGTTGCCGTCGCCTATTTTCCGTGTGTACCACCTCCATCGTCATCAAACAAGAACCAAAAAAGGGGAGGGTCAGTCCTTGTTCGTGCGGTCTGAACCCTCCTCGTTACGGTGGTATCATTCGGTTCTCATACCAGAAATTTGTATGATGAAGAATGAGTACAAATAATAAATCAAAACCCCCTACCTTGTTTGTCGTTCGTAGACGAAGTCGCGAGAAGAGTCAGGCGTAGATTCGTCATTCACTGCATTCGTCACGCACTCCCAAACCTGAGTTGTGTCAGCTCGTTGACGATGCTCCACGTCAGTAGGTGTCCGAGTAAGGAGTCAAAGAAGGTTAGCGTTCTTCGTTCTTCGTTGGAGAAGGCGTAATCATCCAAGTGTTGGTCGTCGCGTCTCTTTGCCAGCGTTTTGCCGCTTGAATAATCTATTCCAAAACCTTCCCCTAAGATTCCTTTATATAAGAGAGGGAGGTTTTGTCAAAAATTACTTTGGAACGTAATTTCAAAAATGAGAATTAATAACCCGCACCCCTAATTAAAACATGAGAGGTCTCATATTAAATTTAGGAGGGTGCCAAGAGGCTTCCTAAATAAAAGCACATGAGTTGGTGCGACAATTAATTAGGGGGGGGGGTTGGCACATTAAAGTGGGGGAAAGAGGTCAGGGAGTTTCTCCCCATTTAATGGGGAGTTGAGGAAATCAAGAGGGCTCCCCCCTCATTAATGAGGGGAGTTGGGGAAGATTTCCTGTCCTCCCATTTTTAGAGGGTTCGGCCCGTGTGGTCCCCACCTTATTTATTCTCCCATGGGTGGTTGAATTAGGGTGGGCCCCGCCACCTTAACCTCACATGGGAGGTTATGGGGTGGTGGCCCCCACCACTAACTTCCCTCTAGAGGTTTTAACTACCACCAAATAAAAATATGGCTTACACAATGTTTTTATTTAATTAAATTAGAAACCCCAAAATCTATCTTCCAAACTCGTCAGAATACAACTGCGGTGAAGGTCTCACTAAGTAACTACTGATGCTTCAAGTTCAATGGTGCCATCAGATTTCAATTCTGAGCATCGGTTCAAAAGTTACAAAACGCCGCTCGTGCGTTTACTGAACGTACCTGAAAAAAAAGTTCGGAAAAATTATTATCAGTCACCCTCGACCAACTTCCATCAAGGTTAGGATTTTGTTAGGTGAAAAACGCCCCAACGAACCCAACGGTACTCTTGGATTTTCAATCCATGTTACCATTTAGAAGTTATGAATTTTACAATAAAATAATTGTCATTTAATTATTTTATTTGCGGCCAAAAACTAACATTTTCTGGTGGCCCGTGCTGGCCAAAGCTTGTATCTGCTTAAATAAATCATGACTTCATGAGTTTATAGGTTGTCTCGGATTTTTTAATCTGAGCTACCATTTGTGAGTTATAAGTATTTGAAAAATAAAATAATTTATTTAATTATTTTATTTATGGTTATGCTATTTTTGGGATTTCTCACAGGAGGCCCGCGCCGACTAAACTTAAGTCGCGCCTAGGGTAAACCCTCCATCCTGAGTGCAACAGTGCCCTCATATTTCTGATCCAAGTAACCATTTAAGTGTTATACCACTTTTTCAGGAAAACTATTTACATGCGTTAATTTAATCTTAACAAAAATTTGACGGATCATTCTGGGCACTCCGGGCCTCGGAATTGCGCACCGTCAGATTTCACGAACTCGTAAAATTCTGATTTAAATAATAAAAAAAATTTACATAGAAATTATGGGTCTTTAAATTATATTATAATTAATTTGTTTTCATATTTTTTTCAACATCAAATTAAATGAATAAGTCCAAAATTGACATTAATGATATTTTATAATAAATAATGTTTTATTAAATGATTTAAAATTTCTAAAAATCTCATATTTATAAAATTGAATTTTATATGGTTGGTAATATAAACCATGTTCCATTTATAATAAAATATTTCCTTTATAGTAAATTTCTTAACCCCTAAAGTGTAAAATCTTTAATACTATGGTAATAGTCAAAAGGGTTAACAAAGGGTTAAAACAAAAAGATTAGGGTAAAAATATAATATCAATTTATCCAAATTTTATTGTATGAAATTATTTATACTCATAATAATATTAATTTAAAATATTATCAATTTTGATCCACTTTAATTCAAAAATAATTTATAATAATTTAATACCTTAAGAAATTCCAAGAGTGCCCATCCCCTCTCTTATAAAATGGTACCTCTTCTCTTTTCTTCACAATTTAAAATCCTTTCGATTTATAAAATAAATATTGAAACACATACCTTACATCCATCCCCATGTACTATATCACTTTTTTTATCAAACATATAACCTGGGAAAGATTTGGTGTAAACCTTATGAGAGTGTCTGAAGAAGAGATATAGTTCTTAACCCATCAATTTTGTTTTATTTATTTCTATAACTCATTAAAATATTATTAAAACAATATGAAATAAAAACAAAAGGATATTAAATATATTAATATGTTATTATGTTAATTTTATAACCTATATCCATAACCTCTTCCATCAAATGGGAAACAAAACTATCATTTGTGTGTACAACAAACTACCGCCTCGCGAATCGATGTAATTCATTTTCCATCACCTCCTATTATGATGGGATGTAATGATAGAATTAATGTATATATATATATATACTATATTCAAGAAATATTTATCATCAAAAAAATAGTATATAATTTAATTTCTTACGTTTCAATTTATTGAAAAATGATAACGTCGTTTGTGCATATGCGTGGACTACCACCTCTATTAAGGGATGTGATTCATTTTTCATCACTAAATCACATGGATGATATATATAAATAAATTTAAATAAATAATATGTAATTTTTGATATAATTATAATTATAAAAATATAAAATTATTTTTGCCTTCTTTTCATAACGATCATTGAAAAATAGAAACGTTGCTCTTGCCTATGTATGACCTACCATCGACAAGATTGTAATGTAGTTAATTTTTCTTAACCATATTTAAGGATTTGTTTTAAAATTATAATTGATGTATAAAAATGAAAATTATGTTATTATTATTTTTTAGTTGATGGAATATGACCTATTTGACTATAGTCAGCCTACCGAAGTCATTTTGGACATTTGATCCCAATATCACCAAAATTCAAGATTTAAACTCAAAAGATTATGTAATTGAATATAATGTGGTAATAAATAAGATAAAAAGTAATAATAAAAGTTAAAATTTTTCTTAAGAATGTAAATAATTAACACAAGATTATTATTTAGGAATATAAATAATGTATGTGACGAGTTGTACTCAAGGTAAGAGACTTTCTTTTAAAATATATACTTTTAAAGTTTTCCTTCCAACTCTTTTTATTCCATGTCCATATTTTAAAAAACATTTTACAGATGTATTTGTGTGGAAATAAATTAATTATAAATGATTTTTTTTCTCTTTTTTACTTTTTTTGAAAGGTTTTTAAAAGGAATATTTTTTTGTATTTTATATTGAACATTTTTAATTTCTTTAAAAAAGACAAAATGAATGATTTATTTTAACATATATGAAGATAATGAATTTTCACACCACCAAAACCATTATCTGATATTTGACTACTTTTATAATCTTCTGTGTTTTATTTGAATAAAAAAAATCCTTCCCTTGTTCTGGGAATTTTATTTTCGAAAATTGGGTTTAAACGGAAAGGGATATATCAATATCTTGAAATGTTTTCATATGAGTAAAAATAATATTTTTAAAACTATAATATTTAATGTGTTATGATTATGTTATGGTTCTTAGGAATTTTTTTATGATAATGGGTGATTTCATTTTAAACCAAGGATAGGTAGGTCTATTATAGAGCTCTAATTCATTGGGTAAGTTTTATGTTGTAAGTTTACCATGAGGGTTATTCCTAGTGTAACCATGAAGGTTATTACATGGGTAACCAAGGGGTTTATTCCATTTGTTTCTATAAAGGTCACTCCACATTTAATATTGATTTTAAAATGATACCTCAAGTTACCTATATGATTTATTTATGATTTTTTGGTTTTTATGAATGTATTACGGTTTTATAAGGTATGATAATGGTTTTATGTTTAAATAAAAGTATTTTCTACTTATTATGGGAGAAAAGTATTAGTTTTTGAAAAAGTTTTCATGATTTTTTGACGATTTAAAAGAAACATTTATGTTTTTTATTTTTTTCCTTTAAGATTTATTATGATATTTTTTATAAAAGTATTTGGGAAGATAAGTTGATTTCTTGGGTAAGAAAATGTTTATTTTGAGCCAAAATTTTATTTTTAAAAAATATTTTTTGAGTATCCATGAAATAACATTTTTATTTATTTATTTTTATATACCTTACTAATATTTTTATGCTCATACCCTATTTTAAATTTTTTTCTTGGGGTTTTAGGGATGAGTAGGGACAAGTATGAATTCAAGATGAAAATTTTAAATATGTGTAATGGAAATAAAACATATTATATCTTAAAAGTTTTTTTTGTGGTAAAATTGGACACTAAGTTAAAGTTTACACTTTGTGATGTAATACTTATTTATTCAAGGGTTATGGCCTAATTCTATAAAAATATAAAATTAAAAGATATTTAAAAATATGAGAAAATGAATTCTTATCTAATGATAATATAATATTTTTTGTTTAAGTATGGGTCCTTATAGTTGGTATCATAGAAAGGGTTTTGATAATTTTATAGGTTAAGATATTTTGGGTAAAAAACCTTAGAATATTTTAATTTGTGGTTATCATGTTTATAAATTTAAGTTTACTATGTTACTTCATCTAAATGATGGCTATTCAGAACGGTTTTCTATTAGGGAAACAAGGAAAATAAAGTGGGAGGGAATCAAGAGGACAATAACCTTGCAAATCAATAACTTGGAATGGTTGGAATTAGAATAGAGAAGTTTTTTTCTATGATGGATTAGTTAATGCAAGCTATAAATGGTGTTGGTATCTATTGTAGAGAGAGGCCAGATCCACCCTAAAGGAGCATACTAATAGTGGAGCATTTTACAAGGAAACACCCTTACACATTCAATAGATCATCTGACCTAGTGGTATCCGATGAATAGATTAAATACCTTGAAAAGAAATTTTATATCATGGGTTTTTCCGATCCTCAAAAGTTAACTATTTTTATTTACCATTTTGTAGGTGAAGGTGGCCAATGGTGGTCAATGGTAAAGAATATATCAGAAGGAGAAAATACTAAGGCCTTGGAATGGGATGATTTTTTGAATATTTTCCTTGATAAATATATTCCTATGGTGGTTTTAAATAAGATAGAAGAAAATTATTTGAATTAAAATAGAATGAGGAAGATTCAGTGGCCACATATATAGAAAAATTCACCCATTTAGAATGGTACACACTAAATTTTATCCAGGATATTAATAGTAAAATTATTCAGTTTTACTTAGGATTAAATCCAAGATATATAATGGAATTTTTTTCTTATGAATTTTAAATTAATAAGAAACTTGTTTGATGTGTCAAGAAGGTGGAAATGGAGTTTATAGATAATCATGATTCCTATAAAAATAAGTAGAAAAATAGGCCTGAGTAGTAGGCAATGGGAAATAACCCATCAAGTATATTTGAAGGTAAGAAAATCAAGTTTCTAGTTTATGATAAGTTTGGTAAAAGGAACCCCGGGGAATGCATTATAAAATCAAGTAAGTGCTACCGATGTTGCAAGTTGGGGTATATGTCTCATGATTGTTATAAAAACGATCTTGGTAGTGTTAAGGCCAATTTTTATAAGCATACAGTAATGTGTTTTAGATTTATTTATATGGGTTATTATGAGTTTGAGTGTCATAATAAGAACACAAATAATGAGAACCATATAGATTATAAGCCGAAGGGTTTGGTGAAATCCTTTGAAACTAGTTCAGAAGATACTTGGCCATAAAACAAAGTTGTAACAGCTCTATGAAGCTCAATATTTTTTGAAAGTTAACCTATGGTTTAGGTACCGTCATTTGAATGTTTACAAGGTTGTCAGTCTAAAAATAGTGTTTCATACTAGTTACATGCATTGTGGTTTTTTAGTTATTCAATTTTGGGTTAAAAAATTCCCCATCCGTATTTATAGATATTATTAATAGAGTGTTCCATGATTATTTAGATAGGTTTGTGGTTTTTTATTGATGATATCATGATTTATTAATTTTTTTAAATATCATAAAAACCATATAAGTATTTTTCTATAAACCCTAAAAGAAAAGAATTCATAAAAAAATTTATCAAATGAGTTTTTTGTTTGTAGAAGATTTCATTCCTTGGGAACATCATAAATACATATGGAATAAATATTGGTCTTGTTAAAATTAAAGTATTTGATTATTGTCCAAGACCTACAAATGTTAAAGAGATTTATAGCTTTCTTGAATTAATAGGCTATTACTGATGGTTTATTGAAAACTTTTCTCAGTTATCTATCCTAATGAATAAGTTAACTTAAAAAGTAGTTAAATTTATTTGTACAAAATAATTTGATGACTATTTATAGTAACTAAAAATAATATTGGTGAATGATCCATTTTTGGACATGCACTCCAAAAATGGATAATTTTAAACTATAGTGATTCTTCATTAAAAGGAATTGGTTTTTTCTTAATACAAAATGATCAGGTATTTTCTTATTCTTCATATCAATTAAAACCACATGATAAAAATTATCTTAATCATGAATATAAACTAACATCTATAATTACCAGTTTAAAAATTTAGAGACATAATTTATATGGATCCAAGTGTAAACTATATAATTATCAAAAAAATTATAAGTATATATTCAATCAGAAAGAGTTGAATATAAGACATGGGAGATGGTTGGAATTGATAAAGGATCATTACTACCTAATTTATTCCCATACAAGTAAAGTAAACCAAGTAGTTATTTCCTTGAGTTGGAAAAATAATGCTCCACCCACCATGTTATATTTGGAACATAACCATTTGGTTTGCGATTTGATGAATTTTTTCATATAAATTATTAATGCAAGAACTTCCACTACTTTTTTCAGGTTTCAAAATAATCATCTCAGTCAGAAAGAATTAATCAAGCTCATAAGGAGGATCATTTTTATAGAAAAAGGTAGTATATATTAAGAAGGGTAAGTTTCTAGATTTTAATGTTGATGAAGGAGGTTTTATCATATTTTTAAAATTATTATGTGTGCATTGTGATTCTAAAATGAATAAATAAGTATTGAGTGAATCTTATAGTTCACCATTTTATGTTCATCATGGTGGGATGGAATAGTAAAAGAGACATTACTGACATTATTTTGAACTTTTTATCTTTTAAATAGGTTATAGTAGAATGAAAGTTACTGAAGGGGATACTTTAGACTTTTCTAGTGCTATAGTGGAAATAAGAAAATATTTCCATGGATTTCGTGGTGGGATTACCAAATACATCTTGAGGTAATGTTGTGATTTGGGTTATTAATGACCGATTAACTAAATCTAAACATTTTATTCTCATTAGAGATACTATGTATTTAAACCATCATTTTTGAATATATCTCAAGGGGATAATCTAGTTACATGGATTCACTCTCTCTATTTTATCTTACCGTGATTATGGGTTCACTTAAAATTTTTAGAAAGGACTTCATAAGTCATTGGGAAATGAATTAGATTTAAATACAAAATTTCCTTCATAGTTTTATGGATTGTACAAGTGAATGATTCATCCTTTGGAATACATGATTCATGATTTTTTAATGTATTAATATGGAATTTTGTATCAACACCTTTCATTAGTTTAGTTTTATTATAATAAAAGTTTTTATTAAAGTATATATATGGAACATTTGGAGTCATTATATGGAAAGTAGTGCTAAACTTCGGTTTTTTTTGGGTTGAACTAGGAAGAAGAATTTTTTTGGGGACAGAGTTGGTAGAGGAAAGGTTGATAAGGTGAATATAATTTTACAACATATGAGGATGGATTGAAGTAGGTAGAAAAGTTATGTGGATAACCAGAGGAAAGATCTATTTTTTATGGTAGGTGATGATGTTTTTCTTTCAGTATCATCAAGGAAAAGTGTTATTTATTTTTCTAAAAAAGAAGCTAATTCTATAGTAAATTATAACATATGAAATTAAAAAGAAATTTGAGTTAGTTACCCACTGATTGGAATTTCTGTTGAGTTTATTCTAGGTACACAACATATTTCACGTTTTGATGTTAAGAAAATATGTGTTAGACTCATCTCATGTTTTGAGACCCGAAGTAGTTCAATTAGAAGATAAAATTTATTATGAGGAATAACCTATTCAAAATTCTTTACCATAGAGAGAAAGTATTATGGAACAAGGTAATTCATCAAGTTAAGGTTTTTTGAAAAAAAAATATGGTTAAATAAGTAACATGTGAATTTGAAAATTCCATTATAGAAAAATATCCCCAACTATTTATGTGATGAATAAAATTGATAGGATGAAATTTATAAAAGAGGATAATAATGTAACATCCCTATTAATGTTAATATAAACAATTTTCATAAATTTATTAATTATATTTTATAGAGTTATTTTCAATGTACAAATGGTAGGAAATTTGTTGATCAAATAAAAAAAGTTTGATTTCTAACCAAATTGGGTTTTATACATAATATAGTTTTATTTTAAAAAAATTATTTCCAAATTATATAATTTTAATTTGAAAAATGAATTTTATTTTTTCATTCATCATTTTAAAATTATCTTTTGATGAATTCTGTGAAAAGTTGAATTTTTCAATAAATAGTGAAAATATTGATTTTTATTGGAAAATTAATTTTCATTTAAAGTATTTTAAAATTAAAATTATATTTTGGATTAGTTTTAAAATTTCACTTATTAATTTTTATTAAACGTAATCCAATTATATTCTTTTTAATTAATATTTTACTTCAATTTTGTACAAAACATTTTTCAAAAAAACTTTTTGACTGACTGAAAATTAAATTTGTTCTTTAAAATGATATTTTTAGTAGAAAGTGAGAAACCACACTAGTCCAATGGCATTTATTAGTAAAAACAGTAGTAAATCAAAGAATCATTAAAAACGAGGCTGGGATTTTTGGAATATCTTACCCAATATTGCCCCCATTGAAGTAATTTGACATTCTTATTATGATCATCCTTAATTTAATATTGAAAATGAGTGGCTATATTTTCCCAAGTTTTGATATTCTCCTCCAATTTTATCATCCATTCATTAATTCCCCCTTCCATCCCTTCTCCTTCTAAGGAATGTGAAGTCCTCTAACTCTCATTTCCTCTTCACTTTCAATAGAGATTTGAATATAAATCTCATCATAATACCCAGGTAATGGTGTATGCATACCCAATTTATCTAGAGTCGACTATTCCTGAATTTGTCCTATAGTCTTTAGGACTTTAAAGTGGTTGGAGAGGGTAATAGATGTGGGAGATCTTCTGGGGCTCAACCTGCTTGAAAACTTCACCCATCCCTCTTCCTTCCCATGGTACATGCTACTCAAAGTACCCCCCTTAGTAGCTACCTGAATATACACATTAGTTATATTTGTATTTATTATAAAAACTACCTCTTCATAGTGTAGATTATTTGAAACATTAGTCTTGGGGTTCACCAATCCTGGTGCACACACCCCTCCGAGCTTCTTTAGTTCAAACTGATCTTGCACTGCCAAACTATGAGCATCCAAATCCCTTCTCAATTTGTTGAAAATATTCACAACATTGGGATCAAGACACTCTTATTCTACTTATTTACATTTGTGATCCATTTTCCTTGCATCTTTTATAACCACTTGATCAGTAATGGGGTTTGGGGAGGTCACTGCCCCAGGTGACTGGTGCACCCCATATGGAGAAAAAGAGCTGATTATACCTCTATTAGTGTTTAGAGAAATATAGTTGGATCATGTGGAAGCTACTGTATTCCTCATAGAAGTGTGAACCTCATGGTCTAGGGTAATAGGATCAAGGCCTAGGCCAGATGAACCTCACTTATAGAAATGATGAGAATGACCCAGATGATAACAAGATAAAAAAAATCCAATCAATACTCAAAACTCACTGTCTGTTTCATCAGACATTATTTATAAATCTCAATCCACACAAATTGAAATAGATTATTAGAAATGTCAAGTTCAATGAAAATACGAGGATAAATTGGATGATAAATAGATATTTATCTATTTTACAAACACATGAATCTCCCAACCAAATTTTCAAGCATCAAAATTATAGAGGGATTTTAAAAAATAAGTGGAAGCCCAAGAAAACTCACCTAGATTGGAGGAGTCGATGGATCACGTATCATGTATAAGTCAAATGTCCATCGAAAAAGAGAGAACCGAACACCGTTGAAGTACCTTATGATTCCAATCCAGGAATAGACAAGATATTCCTTAGATGAAAAATGAATGATCATATGATAGGGGTCCAGAACCCTATAATAACATGATATTATAGATTCCACGAATCATAGATAAAATGGTAAAAATAATCAATTGAGGGGTGATTTCATCCAAAGATAACAACTAGGGAGATTATTTAAAGATCAAAGGATTCTATTAATTATTGAGTTGAGATCTATATCTTGAGGAAACCTTGCTCAAAGGACGATACCTTAGGGCCGAGACTAATGGTGGGTAAGGGAGGAAAATTAGAAGAGTTATTGAGAGGAGATAAAGGAAGAAGAAGATCATATATAGAGTATCCCCTCACCCTCTATAGGGGGGTGGGGGTGGGGGTTGGAATGGGGTAATCCATGCCATTAAGACATGGAACCCTATGCGAGAGCTTGAGTGGAAGTGCTTGGTCCCTCTAATTTTTTTGTGTCTCATTTTTTGGGTTTAATTTTAAATTATATTCCATAAATTCTATGTTTTGAATCTTAAAAAATATAAATCACATCTGGAATTATGAGTTCTAAATTTGTTAAATATGTACCTTTTATTTTTCTTCATTAGGAATAGTAGTCATTGTAAATTTTGTTACCATGATAAAGGTAAAATGGATTAATTATGGGTAAAAATAACGCGATAAGGACTAAAAAGTAATCATAAAACTTTACTTAATTTAATGGGATGAGTAAATTTAATCCATAATCATATAAAATTATATTTTATGATATTTTTTTCTATATGTACATGATTTTTACCTTTTTATTATTTCATATGAAGAAAAGTAAAAAAATTACATTCTCTTTGTTTTATTATATCTTAATTTTTGATATAGGGATAAACAGAGGATATGTTTAGTTATAAAAATTTATTTGAAATATAAATTATTTTTTTATCATTTTAATGAATTTAAAATTTATAGTGATGATATATTTACCTTAAGAGCTTATGTAATTCTAATAGAGTAATTATTTAATTAATAAAAAAATATAATAAATGATATTAAAAATGTTTAAAGTATTATAAATTGATAGAATTATTATGTCTCGGGAATTTAGTAGATAAATATAACATGTTATGTAAGTGTTAAATTATTACATTAAAATTCGTTTGCTTTCATGTTTTTTTCAATGTCAAATTAAATGAATAGTTCCAAAATTGACATTAATGATATTTTTTAATAAATAATATTTTATTAAATGATTAAAATTTCCCAAAAATATTATATTCATAAAAGTGAAATATATATGTTTTATAATATCAAACATGGTCTATTTATGGTCCAATTTTATTTTATAGTAACTTTATTGACCCATAAAGAGTAAAATCTTAAATATCGTGGTAATTTTAAAATAGTAAAAGGAGGGTTAAAAAAATACAGGGGTAAAAATGTAATATAAAATTTTAAAAATTTTATTTAATGAATTATTTAAACCCATTATCATATTAGCTTCTAATATTATCATTTTATAGACATTTTAATATGAAAATTAATTTATATTAATTTAGTATTTTATTAAATTTCAAGAGTTTCCCTCCCCTATCTTATAAATGGGCACCTGTTATTATAATTTATTCATACATAAAAATAATTTTTATTCATCCAATAACTACCCAAATAATTTCATTACATACCCCCACACTTCCCATATGAATTATTTTGAAAAAAAAACCAGCCTAGGAATGTTTTGGAGTAAACCTTAAGAGGTTATTCGATGAAGAGTTTTTGTTCTTAACCAAGTATTTTTGTTTTATTTCTTCCTCTTCATCCATAAAATCTTCTTAAACCACTATAGTATAATATAAAATGTATGTTACATATACTTAGATATTATTATGTTAGTTTTATAACTTTTATCCATCTCCTCTTCCATCAAATGTGAAATAAAACTATTATTTGTGTGTATAGAAGACTAATGCCTTGAAAATTGATACAATTTGTTTTCCATCACCTTCTCTTACAGGTGGTTGTAATGATGAATTTAATATATATATATATTATATTAATGACATATTTATTATTCTAAAATGACAATATATCATTTAATTTATTACCTTTCCATTCACTAAAAATGATAATGTCGTTATTGCGTACGTGTTGACTACCACCTCCATGAAGTGATGTGATTCATTTTTCATGACCAAAACACATATATGATATATATAAATATATTTAAAAAAATATGGTATTTATTATATTATAATAATTTTTTAAATATAAAATAATACTTATCTTCTTTCCATAATGATTCTTGAAAAATGGAAATATTACTCATGCGTATGTACAGTCTACAATATCTATGACTGTAACATAGTTAATTTTTCATAACTATATTTCATGTTTTTTTAAATGTATAATTAATTTATAAAAATGATAATTATATATTTATTATTATTCGGGATATGATGAAATAATGACATCTTTGACCAAAGTCATTTTGTACTTGTGAGCCAAAAATCTTTAAAACATCCGACATAAACTAAACTGATTAAGTAATTAAATATGACATGATAATAAATAAGATAAAATGGAATAATAAACTTTAAATATGTCATGAATAATATAAATAATTAACATAATTTTATTATTTTTTAAGAGGATGAACGTGCATTATATTTCAGACTCAAGGTAAGAGACTTTCCTTAAAAAATCATCTTTTAATGTTTCACTTAAAACTCTTTTATTTCCACATATGTGTTTTTAAAATTATTTTATATATGTACTTATATGAATATAAATGAATTATAAAAGAAATTTTATTTATCATTTTTTAATTTCCTTTAGAGGTTTTCCATAATAATATTTTTATATATTTTATATGGAATTTCTTGAATTTCTTTATAAAAGAAAAAAAGAGTGTTCTATTTTATTGTATACGATGGCAAAAAAATTTCCAGCTGCCATATACATTATTTGATATTTTACTTATTTTATAAGATTCCTTGTTTTCTTAAAATAAAAAACCTATTTCCCATGTTATATGAATTTTATTTTTGAAAATTGGGTTTAAAAGGAAAGTATGTATCAATATCTGAAAATGTGTTCTAATGAGTTAAAATAATATTTTGAAAACTATAAGTTTTATGTTTTATGATTTTATTATGGTTCTTGGGAATTATTTATGATGATGGATGGTTTCTTCATAAACCTAGTATGCCTAGTCCTGTTACATCCCTCCAATGGATTGGGGAATATTTATGTTTGAATTTGACCATGAGGGTTATTCCAAGTGTAAACATGAAGGATATTCCACGTGTAACTATGAGGGATATTCCACTAATAACGATGAAAGTTACTCAATATATAATATTGATATGAAAATTATTCCTCTATTAACAGATATGAGATATCTTTTATTACTATGGTTTTTACAAAAAAATATTATGATTTCATAAGGTAAGATAATGAGTTTATGTTTAAAGAAAATAATTTTCCACTTCTTATGGGTAAAAAGTAAAATTTTTTGAAAAAATTTAATGATTATTTCATTATTGAAAATAAAACATTATGAGTTTTATTTTTTTCTTTTAGATTTATTTTGAAGTGTTTTATGAAAATATTTGGGTATATAATTTGATTTATTGGGTAAGAAAAGGTTTATTTTGAGCCCAAAGTTTATTTTGTTGAAGGAAAATTTTTATGAGTATCCATGGATGAATGATTTTATTTATTTCTTTTTATGCCCCTTACTAATATTTTTGTGATCATACCATGTTTGAAATTTTTTTTCACATGGTTTATAGATTGGTAGGGACAAGGATATGGTCAAGATGAAAAATTTTAAGATGTTTCAGGAAAATAAAACTTTTTATATGTTAATAGTTTTGTTTTGTGAAAAAAAAAATGGATAATAAGAGGAAGTTTCCACTATGTGATGTAATAATTGTTTATGTAAGGGTGTTGAACTAATTATATAAAACTAAAAACCTAAAAGATATGTAGGAAGGATAAAATGAATTCTTTTCGAAATATATTATAATATGTACTATTTAAGGCCAAGTCCTCATACCATGAATTAATTTAATCACATGGTCTGGTTTTGAAATTAATGGTTAGAAATTATATATAGAAAACCGGGAAGAAAAGGGTACCATTAAAAATAGTGTATTAATGGTCATAGTGAAATCAATAAATATTTTTATTGTGAAATATAAAAACCCAATTACTTCATCAACATTATATTTTAGAGTTGTTAAGGATATATGCAAAAAATGTTAATTTTTTTTAATTATCTGTTTTTAAGAGTAATTGGGTTGATAATAATAATGCTGTCAAAAATTATAATTATGGATTTACACTAACTAATTTAAAAATATTTAATAGTAAAGAGAAAAAATTTATCATTTTGATCCATGTAAAGAATATATTTTATTCTATTGACCCATTGAATGATTTGTGGTCTATCATATTTCAAGGGAAAATAATTTATTTGGGTGATGTGTATATTAATGATATTGATGATGTTGCGGACTTATATTATATTTATTCATATATTACATTATTACCTATAGATAATAATGACTATTACACATACATGGTTCAGGATATACAAAATTATCATATAGAAGGGATTTCAGAAAATACTTCATTACCTTACTTATTATTTAGGTAAATATCTTTTTTTTGAACCCAACACATGTAAAAACACTATTTTTTTAACTTTAATATTTAAATCTATCAATATTAATTGTTTCAATAATTGTTACGTTAAATTTTATATTCATTAGTTTCATATAAACATTTTTGTTTGTTTAAGAATCACTACATCATTATTTTTTATGAAATTTACACTTCTAAGGACACTATTTTTTTTATCCTAGATATTTAAATCTATAAATTTTGATCATTTATACATTTATATTAACTTTTTTGTTCCTAAATTTCAATTAAACAAATTTTATTTGAATAATATTGATATAATTATTTTCTTGTGAAACTTATACATATAGAAACACTATTTTTATCTTAAATATTTAAATATTTATCTTCTAATCATTTTATCTATTTTTGAATTAATTTAATTTCATTAATTTTAGTTAAATGTTTTTTGGTTAAATAAGTCTTACATAATTATTTTTTGGGAAACATACTCATGTAGAGACATTATTTTTTTTTAAATTGGATATTTAAGTAAATAAATGTTGATAATTTATACTATTTTGATATGACCTGACCCACTGAGTCCCCTTTGAGCTGATGATGATCCAAGGGTGCCACAACAAGGTAGTGTCCAATAGGAAAAGAGAAAGTGACTAGCACAAAGTGGGCATAAATCACATATAGGAGGCCTTACCCTATAAAACCTGTGTCAAAATACATCAATATCTAACCATAATAACCAAAAAAATGTAGGATATGACTATTTAATATATAAAAAATCATTTTTCACACACTAAGTATCCCATAGTCATAAAATATAAATTCTAATATAAAATGGGTGAAAAAATATAGATCTCAATTCCATAAAAATAAACCAACCCCAAGAAACTGGTAATAGGAATCACCATGTCATTCCAACTCCAACTCAAAAATTTCCAACTACAAATCCCACTAGTCTCCAATAATCTCCAACTCTGCTAGCTCTATGCCCACATAAATTACCACCAACCTATAAATAATTTTCTTAGACACAATTGGTGTAGGAAAATGGATTTTTTAGGGGTGAGTATAAAAATACTTATTAATAAAACCTAAAATAAAAAATCGAGTTGGGTTTTAGGAAAACATAAAATCTTGGGTCAGTCCATACAACTACCCAACTTAAGAGAAAAGGGGGAGAGCAACTGATAATGAATAATTTGTGTATTTACTTCCAAAGAATCCTTTAACCCAAGATAATAGGGGAATAAGGGTTCCCCAATAGTCTATTTGCTTCATGGAATGAGGAAACAATAAAAGAATCTCAAGCCCTCATGGAAGACACATCCCTACTCACCCACCTTAGGGGAAAGCACCTCCTTACTCATCTACCCCTAGGTTGATCAAGTAATAAATGTCTACATGAGGGTGGGGAGATCAAAAACCAAAATCACTATATCATAACTAGGGGATATAATTAGGAGAATTCCAAACTGAAGGGGATCATCATTCATGAGACACTATTTATACACTAGAATCATCACCCACCCATCTTATTGGGTGAAAAACAAAACTCATCATCATACCATTGTTCCCAGAACAATGCCTCATTTTATAAAAGAATAATATGAACATTTCACACAAAGAGACCTAAATCATTATTCTAGTATAAGAGGGAAACCTGCACCTCAATAATAATATTCCACTTGAGGGGTTTACTATGTCAATGAATGGGAGAAATACACCCTATTCCAAGGGGGAGTTCCTAGCTCCATCCCACCAGAGGTAAAACACCTCCTCATCCACACTAGCATGAATACTTCCATCATAATATGATATATCTAATACCACCACATGTAGTTACATAACTCATTGTGGTATGTCAACTAGCCAAGGGGGTTACAATCCTATAACATCTGAGATATTTTCACCACTACGTCATCATAAGAATCATTTCACTACTCAAAATTGCATAAGGGAACCCACACCTTTCCCATGAGTATGTGTTTGATGAGGGAATACCAAAACCCCATATCAAAAAATTATCTTTCTTCATCATCATCATATTCAGTGGTTTGATGAAAGGGCCACCGAGAATATTCCACAACTGCTACTGCCCACCTCCCATGGCCATAGCCTGAAGAGAATGTGGGAGAGAGAATACATTGAGCGATTGTAGCATATAATACTCAAAAGGCTATATCAAAATGGAGAAAACTAAAAAAATTTCATCCTAAAATACTATCCACACGAAATAAATCTATTTCATCAGTGTGTGTGAAGGAAGTAATCTTATCAAGTTTCACATCCATATATGATTCCCTTTAGGATACCATACTGCATAGAGAGAATTTTCGAAGACTAGCATGAACTCCAAAATTAGTCACACATATATAAATTCAAAATATAACTAACTCACCATGTAAATAGTCTTATATGTATGAATGGTACATATCATTATGATATATAGGAAAAAATATTTTGGATAGACTATTTATTTGTCTAAAATGGACACCTGATAAATGAGATTTGAAAAGAAGCTATAAAGTTGAAGGGTAGGCCAGATGGAGGACCCTGTGAAAAAAATTTGGATTCAATGTGGATAAAACATGCCCAAGAATAAATAAGAGTGTCATTATGCATGTGGAGTTCACCCATGAATGCATGTACATTTTTCTATTGATGCGGTGTGTGCCCAGTACGGGCGTATGAAGCTATACACACCTACTCGAGTCATGTTAGGTGGGCTCAACCTAGTCCACTCTTTCTCTGCTTGATTTTCAAGTGAGATATTGGTTCATTACTCAAACAGGGATAACTATATTATATTAACTACATCACCTCATCCAATGGGACATGATGATTTGACCATATCACCCCCAACCAGCACATGGAGGGTGGGGGGCAATATGATCCCGAGGGTTGGGGAAGCTGGTGGAAACCCTAGGGACCCCCTAAGATCATTGCACTATATAATCCAGGTCATACATCACTATTTTAACCATGTAGTCTATGATAACCATCATTAATCTATGCTATAAAGGCCTTGTCGATCGTCATTACGTCCAACTTCTTTTTCACAACACTAACTACCTCCAGGTCCAATCTCCCCTCACCATGCCAAATCCATCATACACCATACACTGTCATACTATCATACCATTTTCAAGGTTCTATGAAACCTAAAATAAAACTTCCATGATGGTATCCCTATACAACATTTTTCTACTTTTCACAGTCCACCATCCAAAAAAATCACAACCTCTACTAACAACCATTTCTGTAATTTTTTGTTGAAAATCCTGAGAAGAATCAAAAAAGGGTTAGGGTTGTAATGACCTATCCCCAAGGGCTTGTGTCATGACTACCCCAATCCCACCTTCTATAAGCCAGGGGCTGGTGACTAGCACTGAAAAGAAATATCACAAAAAGGGAAGGCATTTCCTTTCAACACACACACACACACACACAGAGAGAGAGAGAGAGAGAGAGAGAGAGAGAGAGAGACCATACTACTGAAAGTAACCTGAAAATGAAACCAACAACAAATACAAGTACTATAGAAAGTAAAATGGGCCAAAATAAAAGCCCAACTAAAAGTAAAGTATCGAAAAATAAGTAAAATATCTGGAAGTCGCCCGCCAAGGATCCCACCTGAAGGGTAGGTACAACTCACTGTCAGATGTAACTACAGAACAACACGTCTATCGATCCACCTTCGAGCACTATCTATCCCTGGCTCCCCAAATTCCCAGTCAAAGTTGTCCGTCATCTCCACAAGACACAATAAGTGTGAGTTAATCCCATAAAGGGATGAGTATAACAATACTTAGTAGGGACCCTGAGACCAATTCGGGTCTCATAGAAATCCATAAAGTAAAATACCACAAAGAAATATCTCAAAGTAAATCACAAAGTAAAAGACACATCTAACACCAGGTAAAACTTAATCAATCCAAACCGATCCTTAAATCGTATAAAACAGAACTCTAAGTACTATTTTGGTACTTAGGGTTACATAGAAGATGAGTCACACCTCTTTGTAGGCGATCCAATAAGGGATGCTTAATAGCCGATCCACAAAGGGTTTCTCTATAGCCGATCCATGAAGGGTCTCTTTGTAGCCGATCCATGAAGGGTTACTGGGAAGATGATCCATAAAGGGTCACTGGGTAGTCGATCCATGAAGGGTCACTCTATAGATGATCCTAGAAGGGTCGCTCTGTCAGCTGAACTAAGAAGGTACACTTGGCTGTTGAACCACTGAGGTATGCTCGTCCGCTGAACCAATGAGGAACACTCATCATCTCCTGTCCGTCACAGCCAACCATAGGATTCTACCTCTCCAACACACTTGATTCCAAGAGATATTCTCTTCAATTAATTGGTCATTTATATATCACCACTAAGTATTACTAAGATTAACACCCAAAGGACCTTCTCGTCTTAAGGGTTATAACTCTACAGACGGTGCGTCAATCAGACGCCCGGTCTGAAAGATATGGTCATTTTTGTTAAAAGGGATCGGTTGGATTCAGGTCTAATCTGAAACGAATGTATTCCAACATCTTCCAAAACTCATTTAGAGTATCTCAGAAGGACCTCTTTGTCACAAGGGTCCCAACACCACATACGGTGTGTCGATCAGAGGCACAGTCTGAAAGATACATGCGTTTTTGTAAATAGGGGCCAGTTGTGTCTGGGCCCAGCTCGACTATTTAAGACCGACCTGACCAACCTCGCTCAGGGTCCCATATGACCCGACCTGTCTATCTGGCCCATTGGACCTCGCAGGACCCGGCCTAGGCTGGTTGTGGGTCCAGTCCGTCAGGTCACCCAGTGACCCAGTTTTATCCGGTCTAACCCGCTCTTGCGGGCCAGTCTCTTTTTCCATCCTAGTCTGCATAGCGGCCAATATGGTCCAACATTAACTCACCAGCCCAGTCCGCTAAAATGGACCAGATCAAGGGATTGATTGGGCCGCTCGGGCAGCCCGATTCAGCTATCCTGACCCGGCTTGGTTCAGACCGTCTTGACCGGTCTGGTTGAGGGCGTATGCGACTGATCAACCCGACTGCCCCTCCTATCCACACGTGACCCACATGAGCGGAACACTCTTCTCACACGATGAAACATTGGAACGACGTCTTCCCACCACCATAGCCGATGGGCCATGGATCTGCTCCACGATGCGCCACGAGGTTCACCACCTCCTCCAGTGCAGCCAGTGATGGCCGACCGCTATCTTCCACATGTGGTGCCCAGGTGGTGTCATATCCCACCTGCAGCCGCCACCTTTGGTCGATGGCACCTCCACGCCGATGTCTTCTTCTGCGGGCCACCAGGGACACTCTGGTGGTCTGATCTTTGATCTCTCTCTACCCTCGGTATTCTAGGGTTTCCACTATCACGAAAACAAACTTGGGGCCACATTTTCATTATCTGAGGGTTTCATTCATGAAGAACACAAGAACTCTTGATTACAAAGGGATCCAAGCCTTGCTCATGTTTCCCCAATCCCCATGTGTTAGAATTTACAACATATATCAATGAGGATTCATAATTCTAACACAGTTTTCATCTCCCGAAACTCCCCACAATCATCAATTCCCAACTTGAAAAATCAACCAAACTACAGGTCAAACTATTCATGGGTTTATCCATGTTCATCATTTAGAATTAATAACAGGGGAAAAATGAAAACACCAAGGTAACCCCTACCTATATTTAAAATCTCTTGTTGATGAAGGAGGGATATTTGATTCATTGTCAATCTATAATCTACTTTCATTCGTTGTTGTTCTTCAATCTATGATCCGTTGGAATTTGTCTCCGCTCGTCAATCCCCAGATGTGATCTCATTCTCCACGAGTGTTTATCGACGTCAGAGAGAGAGAGAGAGAGAGAGAGAGAGAGATTCTCCTTGCCATAGGTTTTCCCAGGGTTTTTTGTCAACCCTGTATCTCTGATTAATTAGAGGTGGGATATGCGTTGCACATTGCCACACTAATTCATAAATGAGATTCATTAATGAGTCAACGTCGCCTCGTCGCTACACTACAATGCTGACCGGATGCTGCATCTCAGCAAAACCATTTGAATAAAATAAACTAAAAAATCTATAAAGTTTATTTTTAACTTTTTCTTTAAAAAATCCAAAATTTATCTTTTTCGGTGGACTCGTTCTGGTCAATGTTAGTCCATTCCTAGAAAAATCCTTAAATTCTGAAATCAACTACACCCTCAGATTTTTGATTATGGCACCGGTACAAATGATATAAAAACACACTTGCACGATTACTAAACATACTTTAATTAATGTTTAAAAATATGTGCCGGCCTCTCTAGGCCTTAGAATCATGCGCCATCTTAGATATTGGTTCCAAAATAATCCCATTCAAATGAAAAAAATTCACATGGAATTTTCTAGGGTATTACATTCTCCCCACCTTAGGGATTTACATCCCCGATAACCAAACAAGGCTAAAAAAAGAAAGGCGTATTGAGTGCGCATCTGAGCCTCTCGCTCCAATGTTTTCTTCTGGAGATTCCGGTGCTTCCAAAGAACACGTTCTAGAGGAATAGACCATCCAAAAACGATTCTATCCTAATGATCATCTATCTCTACTAGGTACTCTATGAAAGTCTCCCCATCGTCAATCTCCATCTCCCTATTGAGGGGAGACCAATAGGAATACGTGGTCCCCCTCTTGGAACTCCAAAGGTTTCTATTTCCTATCTGCATAAGAATTATGTCAGCTCTATGTAGTATTCACCTTCCCTCAGATGACCTACACCTTCTTAGTGGTATCCTATACCATATCTGAACCCATGAGTGCTGACTCCCCTGGGTTTATCCAGCATAATAGTGATTAACACGATCATCTGTTCAATGCCTCAAATGGTGCAATACCGATAGAAAGGTGGTAGCTGTTTTGTACACAAACTCCACCAGTGGTAGGTGTTCCTCACAACTATGACCAAAATCCAAGACACAAGCATGAAGCATGTCCTTCGAGTTCTAAATGACCCACTTAGTCTAACCATATGTCTGTGGGTGAAAAGCTATGATCAATGCAGTTGAGTTCCAAAATCCCCCTACAATCCCTTCTAAAACCGGGATGCAAAGTGTGAATCACGATATGAGACTATCATAGATGGGAATCCATGGAGTTGAACTATCTCCTACACGTAGAGGCATCTCAAGCCCTCTACTAAACCCTGGCCTCAAAAGGGTAGGAAGTGGTCTGACCTGGTGATTCCATTGACGATCACCCAGATGGTATTGTGCCTCATGGAAGTACGTGGTAATCCCATTAAAAATTCAATTGATACCCCACCCCACTCCCAATTGTGTACCTCGAGGGTCTGTGTCAAACCTACTTAAACCTAGTGTTCATCCTTCACTTATTGACAAGTGAGGCATCTCGAGACAAAATATGCCACCACCTTCTTCATCCCCGACTACCAGTACTGTTGTTAGAGGTCCTGGTAGATTTTTTCCACACCTGGATGTACCAACAAAGGGGATGTATGGAACTTCACCAACAAATCCTCTTGAAACATCACTGGTACTACAGTGCTCCCTCTGTAAAGGATGAAATGCTTCCCACCTTTTGAATATCAATCAAATTCATTCCCTATGGATATCTGAGCATGTGTATTATCGCAACACGCATATCTGAGTTGCACCTCCCTGAATCACTGTAAGAGTGGAGGGGAAACTATCATTGACTGAATAAAAGTTGTCTCCTCTCTATCTAGGAAGGATATCTGAAGCAAGGACAAATACTTTGATGCCTCCTTCAATAACTATGAACATTTTATTCTAATGAGATTATTTGCACTATGTCCCCCTTCCCATGAGTATAGACTATCTCAAAGTCATTGTCATGGACAAATTCTTTCCATTTACGCTGTATCAGATCCATATCCTTATGAGAAAAGATATATTTTAGACTCTTGTGGTTTGAGTATATGATGAAATTATTTACCATCATGTAGTGTCTCCACATCTTAAGTATGAAGACTACCACTGCCAAATCAATTTCATGAGTTATATCGCTCTACTAATTCAGTCTCAAATGTTGTGAGATGTAAGAAATCACCACTTGTCCCTACATTAGGACAAAACTAAGATCATTTCCTGATTCATCACAGAACATCACATAGCCAACACCCTCCTCTGGCAGCCTCAAGATAAGAGTACTCATCAAGATCCACCTCAGCTGCTAAAAGCTCTACTGGAATCATTATGTCCAAATAAAGGGGTATCACTTTTTTTAACATTGTCAAGTGTGATGATACTATAGAGAAGTTGGGTACAAACCTCCGATAGTACCTAACCATCCCAAGGAAACTCCACAAGTCGGTAACACTCTTGGGTGGATCCCGAGCAAGAACCACCTCGATCTTCACTATATCTACTGTAACTCAAGCCATTGAGATGATGTGTCCAAGTAAATGGACATTTCATATCTAGAACTCACACTTTGAGAGATTATCATAAAGTTGATGCTCTCAGAGTGTGTCTAGAACCATCCCCAGGTGCATTGTGTGCTCCTCCTCGGAAGCAAAATACACCAAGACATCATCAATGAAGACCACTAAAAAGTGGTCTAAGTAATGCTGGAAGATCCTATTCATGAGTACCATGCACAATGATGGGGTGTTTTCATGCCAAAAAGAATCTATAAGATGCCCTTTTGTTTGTCCACCATTGTAGGAAACCATAGACTCGTCTCATTAACTGCACCGAAGATCATGCTATCCATCTGAATAGTGATCAACTTCACCCTCCTATGTGCAAGTCCATCCTGCGATGCTCCATTTTCCTTATCACTGACAATGGTAAATTGGTTCCCATCTCTACAGATACACCACACTATGCGCCTAAAATAGTCAATATGAACATGAATTGTGGTAGTCCATACCTAGAATGACATTTTAAGGCCTCGACACCACTACTAGGAGATCCTATATGAATATCTCACCTCTTAGAGTAAGCAAAAATTGTCGATACCAGTGTATGATCACTAAATCCCCTATTGTGGGAGTCTCTAATCATAAGGATCAAGCAAACAACTCGATTAGAATCTTCAAGATCCAAACAAGGCCCATGGGAAAAGAAAGGGTGATTAGAACCCGTGTCTATAAGAACTACAACTAAGGTGGAGTAGACAACGATTGTACCTATAATCATCTCTAGAGATCCATGATCATAAGCCTCCATCGCCTGAAGTTGTCTCTCCCCTATCCACCTGCTCCCAGAGTTCGTGGTGGACCACTTGGGGTGGGGTGGTAGTACCTTGTACCTCCTCCCACTGTCTTTCACTCTATTTGCTACCCTACCATTTCTGCCTCTCTATGGATTGACCTATTCAACACTACTGGAAAATAGGTCTATACCTATGGTTTTGAAAAAAACCGTGGGTAGGGTACCCCTATGCCCACAGTTTTCCAAAATCGTGGGTATAGGGATAGTATGTGAACCTATACCCATGGTTTTCCAAAACCTTGGGTATAGGTCACCTATACCTACGGTTGTGCCAAAAACCGTGGGTATTTTTTTCTTTTAAGACCTATACCCACGGTTTTGGAGAAAACCGTGGGTATAGGGTATTTTTTAAGACTTATACCGACGGTTCTTCAAAACCGTCGGTATTGCGGTTTTTTTTGAAGACCTATACCCTCGGTTCTCTAGAACCGTGGGTATAGTTTTCCCACTTTTTGGCGGGGAAAAAACATTAGGCGGGACATGAAAAAAATTTGGCGGGGAGACATTTTTTCATGGATTATATTAATATATTTAAGCTGATGAATGTATATTTAACAAGTAACTTTGTCAGCCTGGTTGGTGCTTTACTGGAATACGGTGTTGGGTATCACTGTGAGACGTCGGTTCGAGTCTCCATACCGGCGTTTTTTTTAAATTTAATTAACACTTATATTAATATATATATATGTATATATATGCATAAAGAGCAGAGTAAATTAATATCTTGGTTGGTCCGACTTGGGAAGCTGGCGGGACGTGTTTTCGGAGGCGCGATATCGAATCCCCGAAGCCGCGTTTTTTGAATACGCGATGTGGAGCGGACTAATATATATAATCTTATATATGTATAATTAACATATAAAATTCCCAGCTCGGTTGGTTCGGGGTCTCGCTCTTAGGTGCTGGGTGCAGTGTTCAAACCTTGCTGGGCTCTTTTTTTTAAAATGAATATATTCCCCACGGTTTTCAAACCGCGGGGAAAGTGCCTGCCACGCTGTACAGCATGGTGTTGCTGTGTGACACACCTATACCCACGGTTCTACCAAACCGTGGGTATAGGTCAAGACCCCTATATCGATGCCGTTCTAGCCCACGGTTCCCAAAATCGTGGGTATAGGCCCTTTTTCCAGTAGTGCAATCCTCTGCCTTAGTGGCCCCTCGACTATCAGTTGGTCATCTGTATGGAGGGTTGGGAAGTCATGAGCTAAGTGTCCCTACCCACCGCATGAGAAGCACAACCTATCCCTCTACTGGTGTCCACTACCCGTGGCACCTTGTACTATTGATCGAGTATCACATGGTCTTCCTCAATAGTATCAATCCCCACCATCTACCTATCGCACCCTTTAGATGGTTAGCAGCTATAACTACCATCTGGTTTGGAGGTGTCCTCACCAGGTGGAAAACTTGCATCACTGCCTCCATCCAATCCTCAGCTACCTAACAATCTATCTCGCCTCAAAACCTCAGAGGTCTCTACCTTTGGTACTCATGAAATTATCTCAGTCATCATGCATCCTATACTATAAAAACTGGTATAAACTGCTACTCTATGGGTGGTGGTGCCTCTGGTACACCACCCGAAGGTGCTATCTTTGGAACTGGTCTCTACACCGACACCATGTCACTAGATGAACCATTATCATGATCCCTCATTGGAATCCTAGCTGGCTATCTACATGGAGTCATCCTGAGAGAATTCAAGATGGACCATGGTTAGTTAGGTTATACCTAGTGAGCTGACTCAAAGAGATCAAGAGAAAAAAAATTCCAAAACACACGCAACCAGTGATTTCATGTATTGAGTTGGAAAACAGAATTTAGGGCCCTGGTGTATGGATACATCAGCCTCCACACCAACAATGGAATCCTTGACCTGAAAGCCTAACTCAAAAAAATTAACACTACTTCCTCATAAAAAATACAGACTCGTAGTTATTTTGGTAGAACCAACCGCCCTCTAATACCACTTTATAATGAACCACCCCCAATGCCCATGTCGTGACTACCCCAATCCCACATTCCAGAGGCCAGGGACTGGTGGCTAGCCCCGAAAAGGCATACACCAAAAATAGAAGTCATTTCCTTTCAACCTGAACACACACACACAACCCATATTTTAGAAAGTAAGCTAAAACTGGGACCAACAACAAGTACAATAACTACAGAAAGTAAAATGGGCTGGAATACAAGCCCAACTGAAAGGAGAGTATAGCAAAAGAAGTACAAGCTCTAGAGGTCGACCTCCAAGGATCCTACATGAAGGGTAGGTACTGATCACTATCATATGTCACTACAGCACATCACGTCTATCGATCCACCTCTGAGAACCATTTAGCCTTGGCTCCCCAAAGTCCCAATCAAAGCTATCCATCGTCTGCACAAGACAAAATAGGTGTGGTTGAAACCCATGTAGGGGTGAGTATAACAATACTTAGAAGGGATCCTAAGACAAACTTGGGTCTCATAGAAATACACAAAGTAAAATACCAAAAATCAAGAGATAAAAGTAAATCAAAAATCAAAATACACAGCTCACATAAGGTATAACCTAAGCAAGCCAAACCGGTCCTTCAATCATATAAAACAAAACACTAAGTACTGTTGTAGTACTTAGGGTTACTTATTAGCTGAGTCACACCACTCTCTAGCCGATCCACAAAGGGTTACTCAATAGTCGATCCACGAAGGGTATATCGGTAGCTGATCCATAAAGGATCGCTCTGCAGCCGATCCCTGAGGGGTTGCACTGTAACCAATCCACAAAGGGTCGTTGGGTAGACGATCTAAGAAGGGTCACTGGGTAGCCGATCCAAGAAGGTTTTCTATATAGCAGATACAAGAAGGGTTGATCTATTTGATGAACTACGAAGGTAACCTCATATATTGAGCCACTGAGGTACTCTTGTCCAATAAACCATTGAGGTTCGCTCATCATCTCTTGTCCGTCACAACCAGCCATAGGATTCCCGCTCTCTAGAACACTTAATTCTTGGAGATTTTATCCTCAAGCCATTTGTTGTATCTCAACCGCCACTAAGTATTACTGAGAGTAATAAAAAAAGGATCTTCTACTCATAAGGGTTCCAATTCCATAGACGACAAGTCAATCAGATGCCCGGTCTGAAAGATATGGCCATTTTTGTAAAAAGGGTCTGGTTGGATGCAGGTCCGATTTGACCCGGCCGTATGAAAACCTCCATTAAAACTCACGTAGAGTATCTCAGAAGTACTGACTCATCTCAAGGGTCCGAACACCATAGAAGGTTCATCGATCAAATGCATATTTTGAATGATATGGGCGTTTTTGTAAACATGGGACGGTTGTATATAGGCCTTGTCCGACTAGTTCGGACCGAACCGACCAACCCGGGCCATGGTCCCGCATGACCTGACCTGTTTGTTTGTCCCATTGGGCCTTGCTAGACCCAGCAGAGGCTGGATGTGGGTCTAGTCCACCGGGTCACCCAGTGACCTGGTTTTATCTGGACCGGCCCGCTCTGGCGGGCCGATCTCTTCTTCTAGCTCGGGCAACATAACAGCCTATGCAGCCTGACGTTAAATCATCGACCTAGAAAAATAAAACGGACCGACTCAAAGAAATGACCAGGCATCTTGGGTGGCCCAGTCTAACTGGATCGGTCCGGCCGGATCCAACCAGTCTAGCCCGATCCAACAAGCCCGACCCAATCCAACTGGCCCGATCTGGATCAGTCGAGACTGGCTTGTCCGGTCCGGGTGGGGGGGGGGGGGGGGTACGTAGCTGGTATGGCTAGGGGAACATGAGATTGGTCAACCTAGCCACCCCTCTTGTCCACACGTGGTCTGAATGAGTGGTCCGCTCTTCCCACGTGGTGCCATGCTGGTGTCGTGTTCGCCCACTGTCGTGGCCGATGGGCCGAGGCGTGCCACAGGGCATGTCACCTCCTCCAGCATAGTTAGCAATGGTTAGACTCTATCCTCCACACATGGTGCCTTGGTGGCACCACCTCTTAGATGCGGCCACCACCAGTCATCGGTGCCGCTGCACCGGTGGTGCTGTGCTGACATCTTCTTCTGCGGGCCACCAGGTCCACTCTGGAGGTCCGATCTCGGATCTGTCTGCACCCTTGGCCTTATAGGGTCACCAACATAAATTCAATGCCCTTGGGGTCGCATTTCTATCATCCGAGGGTTTTAGTCACAAAGAACCCAAGAATTCCTAACTATGGAGGGATTCGAGCCTTGTTCATGATGGCCTGATCCCTCCACGTTATAATTTACAAGAGATATCAATGGGGTTCTTGAATTCTAACATAGATTTAAAATCCAAAAACACTCCACAATCATCAATTCCTAACCTACAAGAATGATCGAGCAGCGGGTTAACCTATTCATGGGTTGATCTACATTCGTCATTTGGAAAGAAGAATGAGGAAAAAATGAAAACACAAAGGTAACCCTTAACTAGATTTTGGATCTATCGTTGATGAAGGAGGGTGATCTGAGTCATCATCGATTTGTGATCCACTTTCATTAGTCACCGTTCATCAATCTATGATCCACTTGCATTCACCGCTGCTCGTCAATCCTCGGATATGATCTCATTATTCACAAGTGTTCATTGACGTTGGATATATATATATTCTCTTCTCGAGAGGTTTTCCTAGGGTTGTTTGTCAACCCTGGATCTCTAATTAATCAGAGGTGGGATACGCATTGCACGTTGCCACACTGATTCATTAATGAGATTCATTAATGATTCAGTGTCGCCTCATCGCTGCACCACAGTGCTGATCAGCTGCTGCATCACAACAAAACCATTTAAATAAAACAAACTAAAAAAATATTTTATGTTTATTTTAACTTTTATTTAAAAGGTCCGAAATTTATCTTTTTTGGTCGACCCATGTCGGTCAATGTTAGGCCATTCCTAGGTGAATCTTGGTGTTATAAAATCAATAGTGCCATCTAATATTTGATCCAAGCACCAATTCATATGATAGAAAAACCCACTCACATGTTTACTGAACGTACTTTAAATAAAGTTTAAAATCATGTTCCAGCCTCTCCAGGCCTCTAAATCACATTATGTCTCAGATCCTAGTTCTAAAATAATCTCATGAAAATGAAAAAAAATTCATGGAATTTTTAGGGGTATTAAAAGGGTAATAAAAATTATATATGAATAAGTAATACATATAGATAAAAAAATCAATAAAATGATAAAACATTAATTTTAGAACATAATCTACACAAGGATGGAGTCGAAGCAAAATAATGATCCCTACATCATATTTGGATCTAACGTTGGGGAATAATGCATCAGTTCTAAGTACTTTTAATGATTCATCATCATCGATCATGCTACCATCTACCAAATTACCCAAATATCCCCTATCCTTACCTCACACTAATTAGGCTTTATAGATAAACCTAATTAGATTCCATAAGGAGTCCTATACATGGGAGGATTAGATTTTCCAAATTAACTAATTAATTAATTAATTTATTAAATCCAACATTCCTTCCATGATGATTGGTCTCAAGGATCCAATTGTGAAAAAAACTTACACCTTCACTAGGGGAAATTTCCCGCTCTCAAAAAAACTATTGTGTTATATTTTCCATCATATGATTCATTTTTAATGAAATGAAAAATTCTTGAAAATGAATGTACATGAAATAAAAATAATATATTATAATTAATATATTATTAGTGAGGCCCCACCATACCAAAAATTCTATAAAAGTTAAACCCATGGTAAAACACCACATTAAAGAGTTATTTGAACCATCAAATAATTTTTATATGATTTTTATTGGTTTAAATTTCCATTTACCCCTAAAATGGTCCTAAGACTGTGAAAACTCAAAATTGAGTTAATTTTAAATCAAGATAAACCCGAATCCCTCCACCCTCCCCAACTTCAATAATTTTCATTATAAATAACGAAAAAAACCAAATATTCTTTCTACGAATCCCATAATCCACCCTCATGTGGGAAGATAACATAACTACACATGCGATCCTTATGTTTATGAGGGTATATAAACCTATGAAGACTCTGAATGAAATACATTTTGAAACACACACCCTTTCCATTGTTTTAATCCAGGATACCACATCTGAGATTCTCATTCCACCATAAATGAAAACAATATCAACTCAACAAAATGTGAATATCCCAAAAAATGTGAAATTTACCCTTCATGAGTATCATTAAGGATTCATCCTCAAAGATTTACTCCATAATAGTGGGATTCCCATCAGTGTTAGAATGATTCATAACTATGATTCATCAGTATTAATTAGATACAAACCATTTTCAAAGGATTTTTCCTTGCAGGAATTATGATTTCCACCTTTAAAAAGATAATCCCAAATTATTTTCATACTAAGAAAATATAACCACATCAAAATCCAACATCATGCACCTCAAGAAGAGTGCATACTTCCCCACAGAGCCTTCCACCGCACATCTTCATCGACTGATAAAGAATATATGTTGATGTTGTCCAACCAAGGGAACATGGATATATTTGACCCTCTCATCTTCTCTTTTCATTCAATTTTAAGTGAAAACGCCTATGATACTAAATTTTGTTCAGTAATCTTCCACTGTAGATGAAATGATCCCTATTTTCTTAATATAGTGTTGATATGTACCTAATTCTCAAATTCCAGCATCCACAATCCAATGAATATCTATACTATATCACACATCCAACAACACCACAAGGGATCTCCTAATAAAACTATTACTATACCAACCAGGTGTCCATAAGGATTAGACTGTTACTCCATGATATTTTTGAATGTATTTCAATTTAACAAATTTTATGTGTTTGATATCTTTTGATACACAAAACATAAAATTTATGTGAATAATGAATTAATAAAACATAAAATGAAATTCATTAAAAAATAGTTAATCAAAATTGATAAATTAATGTTATAAAATCATGTAATTATAAAGACCCTAACCACAATATCACATAGTTTATGGGTACTTTAATATATTGGAATTTAATACAAATAATCACATACCAAATGATCAAATAGTTTATTAGTCTTTGAAAACTATATATATACTTTAATCTTACATTACAATTGAAAACATAAAATACAACATAGTAATTCCTTTGATAACACCATTATTCTACTAGAGTATACCTGCATATCAATCATAATATACTTCTTGGAATCTCAAGTAAAAATAAAAATAATAAAAAGGGTGATCTTAGATGCTCAGTATGAGTATGCATACAATCAAAACCATAAGGTATTGTTAATATAGAAATAAATAAAATAAAATCCAATAATTCCATATAAATAATCACATGAGTTAAAAACTATACATTGATATCATAAATAATAAAATAATCACATATAATTCAATAACTAATATCATAATTATGGAAATGAATAATTCCATACATCATAATCATACCATCAGGGCCCTGTTCGAAGACATCTTATGTAAATGGATAAGGCCCTAGCCAATACCAAAGTTAGTTTGTCTGATGAGACCTACCGACACATTGAGGGGTTACAACGAGACACATCCATCAATTACTAAGTACAATTCATTCCTAATTTAAATGGGGTAAAACATAATCAATATAAAAATTAATATTTAATCTAACATATGAAATGTTAACAATTACCCCAATCAATAAACAAAATCATAACCCATCCAAAGTAATATAGAGAATGATATTAAAATAGAACATCTCAAATAAAACTAATCATAAACCATAAAATAAAATATAGTATAAGGTTATATAATAGAATAACCATAGTAAAACATAAAATTTAATAAAATATGTTGACATAGATTAAAATAAATTCAAAATACAATTGGAAAACTTTTGAGGAAAATACCATTTTCACTTTTCAATCACTTATTTTTTTTGAAAACCACACACATATAAATGAAAAATTTTAATTTAAAAATAACCTTATAAAATTTTAATGGGATATTTAAATAATATATTAGTCATGATGGAGATAAAAACATTCATTCTATTTAAATTTAAAAAAACATTCCTTTCATATATTTTCATGAAAGGTTGAAAAATACCTTGTTCAGAAACCGACATGAATATTTATTTCAAACTGTTTTGCCAAAACTAAAACATGGGTAAAGATGAATTAAAAAATCATAGTATAATAGTAAAAAAATTGAAAATATATTTTGAAAACATGGATATGAAAGATAAATATTCCCCAGTGAAGAGTTAAACATAAACAATCCTGAATAATGATAAGATTGTGAAATAAACCCTTACCTCAGGTTTTACTTACTTCATACATGTTAAAAATTTCTATAATATATATATATATATATTATAAATATATAAAATAACCATAATTATATATATATAATACCATTTATGGAATAATTATAGTATTTTATCACTCTTTTTATAACATTTTTTACTTAAAATCACTGTTTCAGGTAATAAATTCTTTGTTTTTCATGCATGTTTTGGTTCAACAGTTTCAGTATGTATACTTTGATCAAGGTTAAATCATAATAAAAATGTTAATTATATATAAATATCATATATAAACATCAAAACCATCATAATTTTCATCCAAAAAATGGGGTAATGAAAACTTAATTGTATCACTATATAGAAAAAGTAAGTTTTATATACGTATGGGTGATACATTCACTTCTCATTTGATGGGAAAGAGGGTGGTTAACGGTGGTTTAATAATCATAATAAAATTTCAGTATATTGGGTATAATGAATTTATTATATTTTCATAACTTTAATAGATTTATAAGTGGTATAATAAAGAATAAATTGAAATATGTCAGGTACGAAAATTACCTCTTATTTGAGAGACATTCTTTAGATCCTTTCTTAAGGACATGAGATTGGTATTTTAGGGATAATAGAGCCTCTATATGTTTTATAATGATATTTAAAATATAAATGGGTTGGTATTGGTTGATATAGATAACTCAATGTGGTGTGATGAAGTGACGGAGGAGGTTCCCTTTTTATAATTGAAGGGAGGGGAAATTTGGGAATTTCTCAAAAGATTAAATTATAATAAATTAATTCTTTTGAAAAATTCCTCCAAAATGGAAATTAATTTGAAGATAAAGTTTTATAGGGATTTAATAAAATCTTAAAATATAATTTAGACAACTTTTTTTTGTTATTTTAAACCTTATCTTTCTCATTAACACCTTGGTTAATTATTTTTGACATTAACCAAGGTAACCTATTTTAATAATAAAGTGTTAATAAATTTACTATAAACTGGAAAATGAATCATAAATGGACCATGAATTATGATTTAAACTATATTAATATCCCATGGATGAAGATAATATTTTAATAAATTTTAAATTATTTAATAATATATTATTTTAATAAGTTATCATTAAAGTCAAATTTGATACCATTCATTTAATTTGACTTCAAATACACCATGAAAGAAGGGTAATTTAAATATAATAATTTATAACCAATAAAATATTTCATGTAGTTCTATAAAATTCATTGGATACAATAAATCATTTAATTTATATCAAAATTAATATTTTTAATATAATTTATTTTATTTTTGTGTTAATTAAATAAATACCGCGATAGCATTACAAAAGAATTTAATATAATTATATAACTTATAAAAAATTAAAAGTAAATTTATGTTATGAATTTTTTTTAATTAATCACATAATATACATTTAGTTTCATTTATGTATTTCTGTTTTTTTCTATATGGACACATAAAAGATATTAAAAACAAAGAGAGTGACATTTTGTAACTATCTTTGATTTAAATAATATATAAGTAATTTACATTGAAACACATCCATTAGAAAACTGAAATTATATACTAATTTTATAAGGGTCGAATAATTTTCATCCAATAAGAATTAAGATGAATAATTATGGCCATATCACTAAGTTTTATCCTAAATTAACCAAATTTACCCTTCACTAAGGTGATAAATTTTACCACAGCTACTATTCATTTTGATAAAAAATAAAAGGGGACCAATTTTCAAATTTCAACCTCCTAATTAAAAATATTTAATTCATTTTATCAAATTCAAAACCTATAATTTTTATAAATTAAATTTAAAATAAGGGCATAAAATGCCACAAAAATCTCTTTTTAGAAAAAAATTTTTAAAAATAAAACTGGATTTATTCTTATCCCATTAATAATTAAATTATTATATTAACATTAAAAAGTTTGATTTAATATATAAAACTCATTAAAATCATTCACCAATAGTGACTAATTTAATTATGATATAAATATATTTGCGTGCATAAAAACAGTTTTTCAAAAAAACACTTCTTTAATTATTTTTTTAAATTAATTTTTCTAATCAATTTATAACCACATAATTTATTCTATAAAAAACAAACCATATATTTTTAAAAATTTCATTAGTCCCATTTATACCCTCCAATTTAACATATAGGTTATAATAGTCTCGTAATAATAGATCATGGTTTGTTTGAACATAGTGTTCTGTTCAATTCAAGCTATCAAAGAAATTAAATTTATTTTACTAGAGATATTCCATAAAATATTGGGGCTTTACATTCTTCCATCCATCAAAAATAATTCTTCCTTAAAATTTCAAAAATTTCACCTCATAAATATATTTGGGTAGTTTCTTATCATAATTTCAATAGGTTCCCACATTACCTCTTTTATATTATGACTTTTTCAAAGTATCTTTACCAGCCAAGTCATTCAATTCCTTAACTCATGTTATCTAATGTTAAGAATATGGAAAATCTCTTCACTTTAATATAAATCTAGTTCCAATTATATTTCTTCAAAATTGAGAACATGAGTTGGGTTTGGCATGTATTTACTCAAAAAATAGACATGGAACACATCATGTACTTTAAAAAGGCTAGGTGACATTGCCAAATAGTTAGCCATAACTCCAATTCTTACTCATTTTTCAAAAGGTTCGATATACATGGGACTAAATTTTCTTTTATTACAAAATCTTGTAACAACCTTCCATGGAGATACCTTAAAGAAATCATGATCTCAAACTTGAAATTCCAAATATTTCCTCCAGTTATCAACATAACTCTTTTTTATACTATTAAATTCTTTGATATCAGTTTGAATAGTCTTCACCTTTTCCATTTCTCACTCCAAAATCTATTTTCCTTCAATATTAATTTCACCAACTTCACCCCAAAAATTTGGTGTACGATGTCTCTTTCTATATGATGCATCATATGAAGATATTTTAATACTTTAATGGAAGCTATTATTATAGGATAATTCTACCAATGGTAAATAATGACCCCACATAACTTTAATGTCAAGTGAGTGGGACCTAAAAATGTTTTCCAAAGTTTGGATAACCTTTTTTACTACTTATATATTTGATGGTGATAATAGGTTCTCAAATGAAGCTTGGTATTAAGAATATTATGAAGAATTTTCCATAATTTTGATATAAAGCATGGATTATAGTCAGAAAAACATGAAATATGTGCACCATAAAGTCTTAAAACTTCATTAATATAGAGTTGTACAAGTCTATACAGTGTAAAATCTTCTTTAATAATGAGTAAATGTGCATATTGGTAATTTGATCAATAATAAACCATATTTCACTATTCTTTCTTAGAGTATTTGGTAATTTAGTGAAAAATTACATAATAATTTCATTCCATTTTCATGTAGGAATAGGTAGAGGTTTCAGGAATCATATATCAGTTTGTCTCTAAACCAACACTTGTTGGAAAAAAAAATCTTGACACATAATTAAAAATTTTACACTTCAATTATCCCAACAAAAATGTTCCCTCAAATCCCTATACATCTTGGTTCTATAAGGGTGTATAGAGAAATTTGAGTTATGATCATTATCCAATAATTCGCATTTTAGCTAGAGTATAGAGGGAAGACAAATCCTCTTTCCAAATTTCAGAATGCTATCTCTATATACAAATTCTATCAATTTCCCATCATTTACATTATTAATTTTATTTTGAAAATTCTCATCATCAGACTGAGAAATGTTTATCTTTTCTAATAATTTGGAAATCATTTGAAAAATTAGTATTGTTTCCCATTCCTTAATAATTAACATATATATATTTACTAAATACTTGAATATATAATCCCTATAAATCGTAAATTTATTCATAACTTCATTATTCTTCCTACTCATTGCATCCACTACCTTATTTTCCTTTCTTGTGTGATATTGTATTGAGTATTCATAATCCTTGAGTAGCTTGAGCCATCACATTTTCCTTATGCTGAGTTATTTCTATGAGAATATGTATTTCAAACTGTTGTGATCTATATATATCTCACATATTTTGCCATATATATAGTATCTCTATATCTTTAGATAAAATGTTATGGCTTCTAACTCAAAAATCATGATTTGGATAGTTTTGTTCATGAGTTTTTAACTACCTTGATTCATAGGAAATAACTTTTTCATTATACATAATGACATAACCAGGTAACTTCCTCGATGCATCACTATATATAAAAAATCCACCATTTCCCAAAGTTATATTCAAGATCAAAACATTCACCAATCACATTTTCAATCCTTAAAAACATTCTTCACATTCTTTTGTCTAAATAAACATAACCACCTTATAAGTAAGCTTGGTTAATGGGATAGATAATCCAGATTTTTTTGAACAAATTTACAATTTTAACCCACTAAACCAATTAATCTATGTACCTTGGTTATATTCATTGGTATATACCATTATTGAATTTACTTTTTCTACACATGACCAATTGAGATTCCATCTTTGAAGACAACATTTCCATGAAAAGAAACTTTTTGTACACAAAATTCACAGTTTCAAAAATTCACATATAACTATTGAGTTGAAAGTTTAATTTATACCATTTATATCCTTAGTTTTGAAAATAAAAACACAAAATTGAAAAATATGTTTTTATAACATTTATTTACCAAGTTTTTATAATTTTTTTGTAGAAAACATCATATTCTACACAACATAGAAAATTATCTTAACTAAATGAATACATAATTTCTATAAAAGTCAAATCCATCAGAATGAATAAAGATTAGTCCATCAAAGTATCTAAGGTAAAGTCTATCATACTCACAAAATTCTAGTCCATCAGATTGATTTAATACTAGTCCATCAGATTGACCTAAGTTTAGTCCATCAGTATGTCAAAATATTGTCTAATTATAGACAACATTTTTTCTATCGATTGAAGAAGTTTAGTATATTAGAATGAATTAGTTTAGTATATCAGTGATATAGATTTTATTCCATCAAGATGACATGTTATATTCCATCAGAATAAAAAAGTTTATAATCAGATTCAGAATGATTTCTACTGGTTATAATAAATTCTAATAGAATTATAATGGTGATACTGAAACAACATCATATGGAGAAGTAATTGCTAACATATCAAGTGATGACCATCCAAGGCCATTACAAAAAATTCCAAGAATCAGGAAAATATGATTATCAGATGGATTCTAATAAATATAGGTGTATTTGAGGAGAAATAATCTGACACTTTTTCAAACTTAATCGATCTAAATATTTATCTATTGAAACAACTTGTTACAAATTTATTTGTAATATTTTCGAGTGTTTTTTGTTATAATAATTCCATGTGAGGATTTTAAAATCCGTAGAACATATTTTTCAATTGAATTATGTGTCCGATCGTGGTTATAATCAAGTGTTTCTTGGGATAGGAAGACATATGGATTTGATTTTGTGGATTGAGGGTTTCTAAGGATAAGAAGACAAAGCTGATTCTGATCTTATTTATCGATAAATTTATACTAAAGAGATAAAAACATAAAAATTTAGATCAAATTTTGGATACACAGGAAGCTCAGTCAGAGGAAAGCCTCTGACAATTTATTAATGAAAAGAAAAATCCAACAAGAAAGTACAACAAAATAAAAGGACAATTACAGATCATACTAGTCAGACCCATCACCATACCCATGATAGAGTGCATCCTCCGCAGTCGTCAATTACCACTATGAGCTGTCGTGGTTCCTCAAAATCTTGGCGTACCTCCTTCTAAGATTTAACTTCTCTAAAGAGAGTAATTCCTTAGAAGATTGTGTAGCCTAACCTTCCCTCCCAATGGAAGACCTGGTGGCTATTGGCTTTGGTAGATGAGAATAATCCCTCCTCAGCCTTCTTCATGGTGGGGCAATCATCTCTTCCGCATTCCCATGCACCTTGTATTTCCCACCTTGGACAACATCATTGTAGGATGTCTGAAACATGCCGTATTCATTTTCCTTGTCATTATCGAGACAATACCTCCATTTTCCAGAAATACGCACTTCACGGTAACCCTCTTCCACACCCCGTTCCGGCTGATATTGGCTATTTGGATCAAGCATGTCGAGACACTGTGAATGACCCACAAGCTCGCATCCAGCATTTGTCCTCATCTTCACAATACCATAATCAGGTACAAACTCAGGAGAAGCACTACCATCTTCATTGAAATCATCCTGTCCTTGCAATCGTGCACCATAAACACCTAAATCTTAAGCACCTTGCCCCTACTAAGCTTTTCCACCCAAAGACACAACTGTATCTCGGTCCAACACCAAGTCATCCATCTCCACACTAGAAAAACGGTTACTCAGCTCAAAGCCAGCCACCTGCTTCAATGGCTACATCCCAATTGAGTACTGCACCTGCACACCACTCCCAACAACAACCTACTTCACAAAACCAGGACTAGTAGAGGGCTCATTCTCTGTCCCCTCCTCTACAACACCTGCATTGCTGATAACCACATCTTGTGAGACAACACCCTCCATCTCCATTGACATGGCCTCATGAACTAGATTTTCATCATGATTGCAGTTCAACATTCGACCATCATTAATAGGACTCCTGATAATCACCTCATGATCACCCTATGCAATGACCAAATGTTCCTCTGAGAGAACCGGCTGCAAATGGAAAGCACTACCCTTAACCACAGACCTAGAATCAACTCCAAGATCACCCTTCAGTCTTTCAAACACTTTCATTACTGATGGGTTCAAAGATTCCTGCAACATCTTCATCCCGCATGAAAATCCTGACACATCATCAGGAGGAACCATCGTCATCTCCCTCTCCGTATGACCAATAGGTTTCATTCCAACCAAATCAACTTCAGTGCAAGAAGAGTTCAGTCAATCTCCTTGCCTAGAAGCACATCCAAAACTGCTACAGACAATAAATTCCCCAGGTCCATCCTTCACACCCTCCTGAGTCGGCTTCACAGCATCATGCACCCCAAAGCCATCCCCACTCTGTCCATCAATCCCGTGAAAGTTAACATCCATCCCTCCCCTATGGTACATAGCCTCTAAACGCCCAAAACGTATACACTTCACATATAACTTAATACATGACTTAAAAAAAACCTCTTGTATCCATCTAAACTCATTCTCATCAGTAATCCAAACACAACGCACAGGAGGTATCGCTGCATCGACCTCAACACATATACGCAGACAAATCGGGTGAGACACAGACTCAGTCCGTTGATGAGAACAAAGAAATTGTCCAATCATATTGCCAATTATAGAGATAATCGAAATATTTTGAAAAGAAAGGGGTATACCTGGGAGACTTATCCATGTAGCAATAAATTAAGGGTAATGCTGCATATGAAATTCAAGGCCCCATTGGAAAAAATAAAAGGAATAATCACCACACTTTTTAGGAGCCCTGGACCAAGCAATAATCAAATCTTCCTTTAATCCAAACTGAAACATAATATATCTTCGATCAAGTAACCCAATGACCGGCCTCTCATGAAGTTCCCACGATTTTTCTATGACCTGAGAAAATGCTTCCACCGACGGTTGATGATGACCAAAATGAGCCACCATGGTATACTTGCACAGATCCACAACACAATTTAACTCCGTCGGGAGCAGTGATAACTGGGGCGCCTCTTGGAAGAGAACTGAAACTTTTAGAGAGATAGATATTTTAGGAAATATAGGATAAGGATATTCCCTCCCATGGTACAATGAACGCGAACCCCCCCCCCCCCTCCGACAGGGAGGGATGAGCAGATCCCGATAGCATGAGTTAGGTCATCAGGAGGGGGAAGACTCGGGTTGAGAGCTCTCTCCTTCATTGTGGATACATTATGTGAAGTATATTGAATTACTTTTATAATAATGTATAAGTGTATTCACTATTTTATAATGTTTATGTTGGTTTATTAAAATTTTTTGTAAAGTTTTAATTTGGTTGTTTTTAAAAATTGATTTAGTTCAACTATGCATGTATAAAGGAAAGTTTGGTTTAACTATAATTTTCTATACTTTGATATATCGGACTAACTCTGAGTCTGTTTCAAGTTACTATAATCATAATTTTCATTCTTATTTTGATAAAATGTATTAAAAAAGTTTGGTTTTAAATTATTTAAATATTTTTAAACTAAAATTCACCCCTACTGTAGCAATTAAAACTATTATAATCTAATAATTGGTATTAGAGTATATTGTACTGATTTACTTGCTCTCGTTTACTCTTGTTTTATACTACAAGTTTCTAATGTTTGTATAAATTTGTTACTTTCAAACTGTAGTTACACTAACCTATAAATTATAGAAAGAGTTGTTTTTGTTTTGCTAATATAACATGTTTAAATATCAGTATGCTTGAAAATATAAATTATTGGAAACGTAAAATCATTGATGGTTCTAACTTTTAGTATTGGAGATACATAATAATTTTTTTATTAATACCAGTGTTGATAAATTTTATATGTTCACTAGTAACTACAAAATTCCTAGTAAGGAAGTTTCTTCTTTTAGAAGTCAAGAGAAGCAATAATATTAGTTGAATTACCATGTGAGAAATACATTGTTTTTTTATGAAAACAAATATATATATTTAGATTTGTTCTTTTGAATCTATTAATATTTTTTGGTAGAAATTAGAAGTTACATATTTTGGAAATTATGAATTTATTGAGACTGAAGAGAATTGATTCGATCTGATTATTAAGAATTTTATTTCCAACCTTATGATACTATTGAAAATAAGAATAAAAGATTCATAAAAATTTTAAATAATTTATAATCCATTGGATATAAATATCTTAAAAATGAGATCTTAGATGAAAAGATTATATAAATAATTTATGGATAGTGGGTGTCTAAGATAACTACTGTGGATAATACTAGAATAATTACACATCCAACTTTGGATGATTTAATAGAAACTCTTATACAACATGATGGAAGATTAAAAAGAGATTCTAAAAAGTTGAAAAAGAAGAATGGAGGAGTTTATTTTTCTATAAATTATAAAATTTCTAGTAAATTTCATAAAATTAAAAAGAATTCAATGACTGCAAAAAAGAATAATGTTTTAGTTGAATAAAAAATCATTTCATCAAAACAATCTAAAAATGAACTAGCTAATCATTCTAAGAGGGTGAATAAAATATTTGGAAAGAATGATTTATAATATATATAAGAAGAACCAAAATAATATAAGTAATAATAAAGATTATTTAGAAGTTATCTATTATGAATATAAAATTCTAGACATATAAGACATGATATTCCAAATTTGAAAAGAAAAGATAAGAAGCGTGGGAATTAAGAAAGGAATTATAAGTAGTACTAAAAACACAAGAATAAGAAAATTTTGAAAGCTTCAAATAATTTGAGAGAAAGTGGTGGATATATTTCCTCCGAAATTTATTCTGATATTAATAATGATAATAAAAATATTATTATATTTTATGTTGAGATTCTAAAGATTAATAATTTCTTTATAGAGGAGGTAACTACTGAATCTATTTAAATTAAAATTATTCTGATAGTGATTATATTAATAATTATTCATATTATGATAATGAATCTTCTTTATCAAAATATAATAGTACTCTACCAAGTTATAAATATTTTTTTCTATATTTTAATAATTACTATAAAATTATAATTATAAAATTAAAAAAACTTGATATTACTGAAGAAAAAATTACTTAAGGAAAATAAAAAATTTCAACTCTTACTAATGAAATATAAGATATTTAAAAATAGTTATATAAAACAAAATGTGAGAAAAATTATCTTTCAAAAGAACAAGATAAATATAATATCAAGAAAACTAGTTCATTAAATAATATAGAAAAACATAGTTTGTGTCCAAATTATATTGAGGATAAGAATATAGCTGTGAAACGAAATTCTAATATATATAGTTTTAAAAAGATTTTATAAAAGTTTACCAATAGAAAGTAATATTTTTATAATATTTATAAATAGATTATAACTCATATTTATTTATCTAGAATGGTTTATATAAATAAAACACACATTTTTTAAAAATTAATTACTTTATTCCAAAAAGTGCTCTATTTTACATGAAATGAAAAAGTGGGGGTCACTAGAAAAATAAATTCTCTTTGAATAGAGTTCAATATATTGGTTTTCCTAAAGAATATTTTTTTAAATAATTAACATTTTTTCAACATAGAAAATTTTCACAAATGTGGGTTCAAAAAATTTTATTTTCTAATAATACTGGACCCAAGAAGATGTGTGTTCCAAAAAACTAATCTATTTTTTCTCCATAGAATATGAAATGTAAAAAAAACAATATATGGTACTTGGATAATGTTTGTTCTATACATATGACTAGAAATAATGATTTATTCAAAAATATTATAAAAATTAAATTTGGAAAAGTTACTTTTATTGGTAATTCTCATGGAGAGATTACCTTGACTCTTCTCTCTGGCCAACAATGAAATCTTATTTTAAGAATATCCTAAATTTATCTAGATTGATTATGAATAAGAACTCTAATTTAATGTTCTGTTATGATAATTTGACTGGTTTTATTGTCTCTAATGAATTAAAGCTGGCTTTTTTGGAATAGGTGAATAACTTACTATTAAATAATTTTTTGATGCTCCTCAACAAATTTTTCCAAATGAACTTCAAACTTTTGTTGATAGATATGATTTTGTTTCCTAACCTGATTTTCGAGTCTTGGATCCAAATAGAAATTTATTACTTACTAGTAAACTCTATTATCAAAATGTCACTAAAGGCTATTATGCTGATTATAATTGGTTATCTGTTTTCAATAAATAATGGATCATGCCTTCATGTATGGATCTTATATAGAGACTGGCCTACAATAGGTTTCCTATTGTTGAGGTTTTGTAGATGTTTGGTCTTCACCATTGTTCCTAGTGTGTTTTGTGTCATAAATACGAGGAGGATGTGGAAGAACTCTTCCTTTGCTGTGCAATGACCTCAACCATTTGGAATGAGATTATAGAAGAATTTGGGTTGGATAGTCTTTAATTTTTGGGACTTCAGGATCTTTTTCACTACTGCTCGGTCATCTAGAATTCCCCTCAGGTGCATGCCTTACTCTCTATGGCTATAACTGATGGTCTGCATGCCATTTGGTGGCACTGTAATGTTATTCTTCATTCAGGGAGGGGATATGTTTTGAAGTTGGTTACACAAAAGATTTTTTCTATTATAAGAGATATGTGTGCTTCTAGTACGAGGAGTGTAAAAATAGTATACAAGATTTTATGTTTCTCAAAAAATTGGGTGTACATGGTAATTTCAGACCTGTTTTGACACTCTTGACATGTTTTGGATGCCTCCTTTCCCTCATTGGATCAAGGTGAATACTGATGGGGATTCTAAAGGAAACCTCAGGCCCTTAGGGTGAGGGGTGGTCTTCAGGTCCCATGATGATTCTATTAAGGGATGTTTCTATGGCACTTTTGGTGTGGATAGTTCCCTTGAGGAAGATATTTTTGGGATCATTCAGGCTATCTCATTTGCTAAAATTAAAGTTTGGATTAATATCTGGTTAGAAGGTGACTTTAATACCCTTGTGAAGTCCATTAAAAAAGGTGAATTGCATATTTATTGGAGGCTTACAAAAAAGTGGATGGAATGTATGAAGACTCTGATGAGCCTCAACTTCATCATCACACATGTTTATCAGGAGGTGGACATGGTTGTGTATGGGTTTGCAAACATGGGAGTTGGTGTGCCTCTTACCGAGTTAGATAATCTCTCAGTGGATTTTATTCCTCTTTATGAGGTTTATTGTAATAAGATCCCACATCTTTTTATCTTATAACTTTATTTCTTTTTATGAATAAATGTCTCAACCTTTTGGTTGAGGGACCTTTAAAAAAATATCTACCAAAACATAAGTTTTATAATTCAAAGGTTTACGATCCTTCTCAATTTAGAAAGAAACATAAATCATGTTTTAAGTTTAATATTGAAGTCTCAACTTATTATGCTCTCTAGTTCATTCACATGGACGTATTAGTTCCTACAAAAACTAGGAGTATCAGTGGAAAATACTATGTGTATGTCTTATTTGATTATTACACTAGATATACTTGGGTTTATTTTTTTAAAAAATAATTCAGATGCCTTTTTCTATTATAAAAATTTTGTAGCCCAAGTTAAAAATGATAAAAATCTATCCTTGATAACTATTTAAAGTGATCATGGTGGAGAATTTTTGAATTTTGAATTTGAAATTTATTTAGTAAAAAAGGTACAACACATCACTTTTTGGCACCAATAACTCTATTGAAAAATGTCTTAGTTGAAATGAGAAGTATAATTATTTAGGATAATACTAGAACCATGATGAGTGAATAATCAATTGCTAAATATTTTTAATATGGGTCAGTAAATACCACATTTATGATATAAATTTAGTTTTAATGAGACCTTTTATTAAAAAAACTCATTTTTAATTATTGACTAGAAAGAAACCAATTTTTTTTTACTAAAAATTTTTTAGATTCAAACAACCTCAACCCACATCTTCATACATGTTTTTTAAAAATTATTTTCATCCAATTTTGGAATGTTCTTCTACTGAAAGAAAAAATAAAGTATTTGTTTATGAAGTTATACCTCAAGAACAATTTAAAAATTTTGTTTAAGAAACAAAATTTGAAATCCCTATAAATAATTTTATCCTTAAGAATCATCTAAGTTATAATATCTTTGGTGATGTAGACCAACCTATAAGAACTAGAAGCTTCTAAAGAAATGAAATTTAACATTGTGCATTTTTATAATAATTATAACCTAAAACTTATGATGAATATTTAGGTCATAAAGTTTGTAAAAATCCATGCAATATGAACTTAATTAATTTGAAAGGAATCCAGTTTTTTACTTTGGCTGAAAAATCTAATGAAACTTTTATAATTTTAGTGAAATGGTTTTTTACGAATAAGTGTGATGAAAATGAAATAATAGTTAGAAATAAATCTAGAATTGTTTCTAAAGTATATAATCAACAAGAAGTTATATATTATAAACATACTTAATGTACAATATCAAGACTTAAAACTATTCCTATTCTTCTAGAATATAAAACATTACTTAATTTAAAACTATTTCAAATGGATGCGAAGGGTATATTCATTAATGTATTTTTAAAGGAGGAATTTTATGTTGAAAACCCCATATTTTTGATGAAAAAAATATCCTAGACATGTTTTTAAACATAAAATGCTCTTTATAGAATTGAAGAAGACCTTAGAGCCTAGTATGATAGATTAACATTATTTTTTTACAAAACAATTTGTTAGGGGTGCTGCATATCCAACAATTTTTATAAAAGAGGTTTCCAAAAACATCATCACTGTTTAAATTTATTTCTATGAAATTATATTTGGTTCAAATCAAAATTATTTAGTATATTACTTTATAGATCTCATGAAATCTGAGTTTGAAATTGACATGATGGGATAACTTTCATATTTTATAGGTTTTAAAATTTTACAAAAACCATAAAGAACTTTTATTTCTCAACATAAGTATATAAAATATATTATTAATAAATTTATATATGAAAATACTAAAATTATAAGTACTCCTATTGGAACCTAAAATAATTTATACATTGATGAATCTTGTAAACTGGGTGATCAAAATACTTTAAGAGGAATGATTGAAAGTTTACAACACTTAACAATTATTCATCTAGATTTGATTTTTTCTATATTATTATCTCTAAAATATCAAGAAAATCCAAAATATTCCCATCTTAAATCTATAAAATAAAATTTTCATTATCTTAAGGGAATTATAGATAAAGTCTTATTTTGTACTTTTGAAAATGATTTTGAATTAACAAGTCTTTTGAATGCTGACTTTATTCGATGTAAAATGGATAGAAAAAGTACTTTCAAAACCTTTAATTTATTAGGAGTTGCTTTAGTTTCTTATTCATGTAAGAAACAAAACATAATAGAACATTCCACTACTAAATCTAAATATGTGGTAGTTGGGAGTTTTTGTTCTCAAGTGTTTTTGATGCAGCACAGACTCACTGACTATGGAATGAGATTGAGTAAAACAAAAATATTATGTGATAACACATGTGCCATTGATTTAAGTAAAAACCCATCACATCACTCATGAGAAAATAACATAGATATAAGAAATAATTTTCTTTAGTATCATACACAAAAATGGAGATATTATTATTAAATTTATTATAATGCAAGAACAAATTACTGATATTTTTACTACACTTCTTAGTTCCAACAAATTTGAATATATTAAACAGAAGCCACAAATGGTCAATATCAAGTGATCATTCATATCTAATTTATTCTTAACAATATTCTTATATTAATTAACTTATTTTCATATAGGGAGTACATAATTTATGGTTTTCTAAAATATTTTTTTTTCTAAAAAAATTATTTTTCTAAATTTTCAGTTTTTCAAAGAAATTTGGATTTTTTAGTTTTTTCATATTATTTTGGATTTACTAATTTTTTAGTTTTTAAAAATTTCTAGACTTACTAATAACAATATGAATATTTTAATAGAATAAATTTAAAATAAAAATTTATATCTTCACCCCAAAAGGTAATATCCAATCATCAATATTTACTATTCTTGTTAATCTACCTTGTTGTTTTTTATACTTTATTCTATTGTTTATATTTTATAAAATTTCAAAATATTTGAATTAAATATTAAAGTTTTAACTTTCATAAAATTCCCTTATCTGATAAAATTTTCTTTATAAACCCATTAAGATTTCAAAAATATTTATAAATCTTTCTAGATAATTCTATACCATCAAATCATATTTGGAATTCAATCTAAGAGGTTAGATATAAGGAATTCCAATCATCACCCCATGCCTATAAATACAAGAGTTGCTCACCACATCCCATATCGGTTTCTTAGATGGTTGATAACTCTCAACCCTCTAATTCTTAGTCATTCCAATTGTTTTTTGAATGTCTGATCAAATTTTTCTCTGACTGACCAGATTCCTTAGCCAGTTTGGTTTACAAGATGTCGAATTTGAAAGATATTTCAAATAGAGAAGTAGTAAAATAATGACTGATAGAGAAAAAAAATGGTATGATTAGAGCGATTCCCATATAAAAAAATAATTAGATTTCAAGTCTGGGAGAATGTTTGTGTAGAAAAGGAAGAATTTGATCTTCACTACCTAGCTATTTTAATGGTTTTTTACTCTTCTCTTGAGGTTAGTAAACAATATGGTTTGGATTTTATAACCTATAATATTTTTGAACAAACTTATAAGCAGAATATCCAATAATTCTTAGACCTTGTTTAAGTTTCTTTGAATGGAGAATCTTTTATAACAACACACAAGCTACAAGATAAGTTATTCTATTTTAAGAAAACCAACGATAAAGCTTTATTTTTTTCTTTGTATAAAAAATTAAGGAAAATCGTTCATATGAAACCTAAATCAATGGTTGTATCATTAAGGACGTTGGGTTACCTTATAATGTGGACGGGTGACCAAGATATATTGAATGTTATTGATATCTTTATGTTATATTTTCTAATAAATATGTGAAATATAAATCGAGTAAAGTATGTTTTATTATTGGTTGAAGTGATTAAGAAAAGTTAGAAGAAGTTGAGAATATATTAGTTTCCTTGTTTTATCAACAATATGTTGATAAATTTTATATCCATAATGAAGATTAATAACCAATTCATGGTAATGAAGGAACCAATTTCATTTATAAGTAAGGAAACTATTTCAGGGATGCAAGTAGTTTTCATGCCAAAACATAATAAATTAATTTACCAATTTGAAAAGGGTTCATCCTATGCTGATATAAAATTGTAGAAAGAAGAAGTAAAATAAAATATAAAATTATTATCTTCACCTCAAAGACCATAAAATAAAATTTAATTCATCACTGATAAGGTTTATAATGAATTGATAAAAAGAAGGAAGGAGAGACAAAATTTGTTTTAGACAAGGTTGAATCATTAGATCTAAAATAGAGATTATAATAAGAGTTAAAAGAGTATGAAAAATAGTGAAAACAATAGAAGATACTTAATGAGGACAAAATATTTGAAATATTGATGATCGGTATTAAAAGGGCACATGATTATTTTCATTTAACAACTAGAGTTTACGTACAAAATGTAATTTCCATTTATCCATTATTAGTTATACAAAAAATTCCTACAATATTTTCCCATATGACCATTCTAGTACCAGAATTTGTTGAAACTTCTCGTGTTCCCATTCATATTGAGAATGGGAAAGGAAAAGTTGTTTAATTTGAAAAAGTTGTCTTAGAACAAGTTAATTTTGAAGTTATGAAAATATAATGAAACATGGAAAAGATAATTTTATAATTAATGAAAAACTAACTAGGATATTATAAGAAGAAATGTAAGAAGTTTCCAAAGATACTTTTTCAGAGGAAGAATTTGAAGATGGAGAAGAAGAAGAAAAGAGTTCAAAAAAACATCATATTTTACAACTTAATAAGAAAAATATATTATTTTATAAGTTTATGAGAATAAGAATAGTTCATAAAAAGATGTTTAAAATAAAAAATATCATATAAGAGTTTAAAATAAATATGAGTCCACAAGAAATTTATATGTGATGGAAGTTTTATAAGTTAAAAAGGAGGAATAAAAAAAGAAGAATAAGTATTCGTTGAACCTTTATGTATAAGTGTTTATAATATTTTAATGGATTCAAAATTTTATAAGGAAACTAATTTAGATAAAATAATGGAATCTATATTGACTTATTTTAGTGAGTCTTTTAAAAATTTAGTTGATGTTATTCTATATCTACCAAGTATAGAGTCTTGATAGAATCACATTTAGAAAGGAATATATGTGATAGAGAAATTAAAAGATATAAAACAGTTGGAAAATACCATTGTGTGGAATAAATTAGAATTCAAATATTTTAAAGTTGACTTAAAATATTAAATAATAAGAGTTAAATATATTTCCATAAGGTTAAAAGATAAATAGAGAGATAATAATCTTCTTTATGAACAAATTAATTTTGTTAAGAAGACTTCATTAGAAATTGTTGAATATTTTCAAAAGGTATCTTCCAAATTTTAGGTGATGTTTGAACTTATTGATTAGTTAAATTGTTTTTCAGAATCTCAAGATGAAGATATTTAAGAACTGAGTGAGAAAAATATGTTTTTTAAAGAATAATCTAGAAAATTAAATAAATATGGGAACATTAATATCTAGTATCTTAAATAATAAGTTGAATGTTTAAAATAAGAAGTTAGAAGATTTGATGTTATGGAACAAATTATTTCAAGGTTGGAGTCATTAGAACAAGAAGTTATAAATATTTAAGTAGATTTTATGAAAATTAAATTCATTTTGAGAAAGTTGAATAAGAAAGAAAAATTTTCATTTCAATGAACTCTTATTAATTTTGGAATATTAAAACATTGTTTGAATGATTGAAAGTTAAAATGTTCTTCCATTTATAAATTTGAGTGAATGTTTTCCAATATTAATTTGATGAATGTTCTTTTTATTTTTTGGATTAATTTTCAACTTTCATAAATTTTCTCTTAGAATTATTACTACTAATATTTTTGGTACTTTATATGGAACACCATGAGATTTTGTGAAATTATTATTTTTCAAATAGATTTGATCTTTTAAATATTTTTTGACATGAAACATAGATTTTGGTTTACGTGAAAAGTAAATATAAGTTTATACTGGATTATATGTGACAATAATTTTTTCTTATCTTAAAAACAATTCCAAGTTTAGATTGTGTTAAATACAACACCAAGTTTAAACAAAACAAGTCATACAATTAAAATATTATTATTTTATATGATATTTATCTCCAAGTCATTCAAATCATGGGTAAAAATGGGATTAAATAAATTATGAAAATATGGATTACAAATCTATATATAATGAATTCGTGGGAAATTAATTAATTATAAATGAAAATAGAATCTATTTGAGGATAAAGGAAGTATTTTAAAAAAAAACTATTTTTTTATGAAAACAAATGTGTTCTACATAAATAAAATAAGAAAACCACTTTTAGTGAATAATTTTACTAAAATATATATATTATATATATTCAATTAACTATTTAAAATTTATCTTATTTTTTTATAGACAAGGTATAAGAAAAAATTCCATTTTATGCATAAAAAAAGTATTTTTCTAAAAAGTAGTTTTTTCATATTTTTATGGAACACTTATTTTTAAACTAAATTTTTACACATTTATAAAATTAATTTAATAAATATTTTTTTTGAAGCTTGAATATCAAAATTTTCTTTTATTTATTTTATTTATATTTTTCTGAAAGGTTTTATTTTTTGATGAATAAGAAAAAATATTGAATTTTAATTGAAAATTATCTTTTATCCTAAATTATTTTCAAAATTAAATTATATATTAAATTTATCTTAAAGTATATTTAGTTAAATTATACATATATTAATATAATTTAGTCCATTTTAATAAATCTAATATTGAAATTGGATACAATTGTTTTTTAAAATTTTGAACATTTTCACTTTAAGAAACCTATTTCTCTTTGTGTCTATGGGCAAAATTTTAAATTAAATTATACCACTTCTAAGAATGGAATTTTGAAAAATGGATTAAATATTTAGAATAATAATAATATATATTATCTAGTAATGTTAAATTAATTTTTTACTATATTTATTTTTAAAAATAGTTAAAGTTAAACAACCTGATTAAGGTCAAAATGGGGTTTTTCACATTACAGGTACTTGTATTAAAATTAATTTTAAACAAAATGATTTTTAGTTAGTGAATTGTATTTAATATTTATAATCATTATATATAATTTATATAATAAATATATTTTAATCTTAGTCTTAAAGGATAAATTACCTAGATAAATAAAAAATACAAGTTACCTTAGTAAAAACTATAAGGATAAAACGGAGCAAACTTAAGGACTAAGTAATAACTTGATAAAAAATGTGTTTCTTTTGTTTAGTGGAGGTGCCTCACATAAAAGTGATCCATAACCTCTATTATTAATCAATTTTTGAGCCATATTAGTTAAGGGAGACCTCCATATAGTGAACACTTTCAAGTATTTAAAAAAATGCCACCCCTCCTAAATTATAAGAGGGAACTCACCCCTCTCACTTACACAAAACATTCATGACCTTTGGCTTGTCCAAAAACTAACCAAATCACTTCTCAAATTACCTCCCCTCATCTGAAAATCCTTATTTTGGGTAGAAATACATAATAGAAAGAATTTTGGTGCAAACCTAAAGAGGATACCCAAAGAAGATGAAGTTTCAACAAGTACAACATAAGTCAAGAGTTTTGGTATTGGGATTTCTAGTCTCACATTTATTTCTAAGTGACGTATGTCGTATTCACCACTAGTTTCATTTTTTTGGTTTATATAATTATATATGATATTATATATCATGAATCTACTTAATTTTAGGATAATTAATTTTTCGATTAATGTTTTTCTTTCATGGGGCTGAAAATTCAAAAGTTAGTCAAATAGTAAAAGAATTTTGTCTCCATTTTCCTACTTTGAGATGTGTGTTATGTTATAAAAATATATTATTTCATGAGGAGCATATAAATCCCATTTAACATGTAATATCATGAATATGTTAATCATAATTACATTTTATGTTTCATTTTTTGTTATTCTTTCATGGGGATTATGATTCAATGTTACCAAAGTAGTAAGGATTTTATATTACGATCTCTTAATTTATCGGGATTATTTATGATTAAGTCTCCAATGTTGATGTATCATGATATACCTCTCAATAATTATCATTAATTTTCTTCTCCCCTAGTTATTTATGATATCTTTTGGTAACAGTACTATTTTCCCACTCTTTGGTTCTTAAAATTATAAAGTAAATGTTTTTAAGTAAATACAAATTTATTTATCTCTTAAATCAAAAATATTTTTTTTCCAAAACCATGTATTCAAAAAAAAATCAAGAATTTTTTATTACTCACTTATGATTTTAAAAAATATATTTTTTAACAAGTCATAATTTTTACAATTTTTTTAAAAGTAACTTCATGTTATTTTAAAAACGAATGCCCATTTGGCTTTTACCAGAAATATGAAGAGAATATTTTTTTAACATGCACGACATGAAAATTACTTGTCACTATAATTATCACTATATGATTTCAATATTACCTTACAAGTTTTAAATATTATTTTAATAGAAAATGTTTTTCTTAATATTTGGGAAATTTTTAGATATTAAATAAATTCTTTCAAAGGGAAATGATTTTGAAAGTGATTTATATTTTTTAAAAATGAATTTCTAAGGAGAAATGATATTTCACTCAAGAAATATTATAAATAATTTTTAAAGATTCATTTATAGGTTTTCAAATTTATTTTCAAATAAAAATGTTTTCTAAAGTTTTTATGTTTTAAAAATTGTTTTTAAAAGCGATGAAATATTTTCCTTAATAAATTATTTAAATGATATTTCAAGATTATTTTCCATCCATGATGAAATCCATTGGTATAACCTACGTATTATTGGGGACATAATGTGATGACCCAGACTCTCTTAGTCCTTCCCTTTGCCAAAATCCGGGTTCTAGAGGAGTCGCGTCTCGGTGAGACCGATCGGCGAGACCGATCGGTGAGACCGATCGGCATGAGACCGATTGGTGAGACCAATCAGTAAGACCGATCGGTGAGACCAATCATCATCAGTAGTGCTCCTTTGCGCAAATAGGGTTTTAAACCCTATTCTGACTCGTTTAAGCGTGTTTTTAAGACCCGTAACGCGCATAAGATCTTTAATTAAATACTTAATCAATTCATGAGTCGGCTTAAACCACCCGACCCCCTTTTGTGATGAGTGGAGCTGCGTGGTCAACCCACGAACCTCGCGCCTTACGCGGTTTCCTGTTTTCACCTCAACCGTCCCTGGCTCTTATAAACTAAGGGTTAGCCGTGGTTTCTCCTTTCCTCGATCATGGCTTTTCACAGACAACTTCTGGTGCATCGGGCACATCGTTATCCATCAAGTTCCGCGCCCCCGGCCTAAAACGCTGATCATATATCAACAAGTAGGGAATTTCTCCTTTGCCTCTCTCTTTTGTGTATCATACGGGGTGGGCGTGGTTTTGATTCTGTAGAATTGGGTAAACCTGACCTAATTAAAGATAATGAACGAATTCTATAAAGAAAGAAGGGGGGGGGGGGGCTGTGATCGTTGATGGTGTTTTATATTTTGATGATGTTTCTTCTATGACCATCTTGTTGAGTTGTGCTGGCTTATGCCTCCTAAAAATCGAGGCTGTTGGTGGTCTTTGTTTGTGCACTAATGAACCCTGCTGATGTTTTAACTAACTTGTTTGTGGTTGTAAATTCCTTCTGTGAAAATTGAATTGGTTAATCACATATATCCGGCTGAATAAATTGAAAGCACCAGGATCAACCCTTCTATGATAACCCCCAGTTATAACACACGAAATTCGAATCATGGAGTGTGTTAAGTCATTTAAATATGAAAATACCTACAAGGCCCTGTTGTGTTGATGGTGGTAGTTGGTTGTGTTCCTTTCGGGCTGATTGCTGGAGATGTGGGAGGGGATGGGATCCCCTATTCTTTTATACTCTCGGTGGTTGTGTGAATTTGGGGGATGGGATCTCTTATTGGTATGGATTCGGTGGTTGTGAGTTTTAAATCCGGGTGGTTACTTGTTTATATCACAAATTGGGGTGGAATCCTCTGTTGTTGAGAACCAGGTGTACGTTTTGGTTGTTGTTTGACTGTTTACTTTCCTGGACTTATGCCTATGCCTACTAGTTTCCTAGTAGTGCTTAAACATAAACATTATTACTGAATGTGAAATAAGAAAGGGGACACATGGGTTGTTGGTGTGAGTCGTGACTCGTACTTGAGTGTTGTTGTGATCTGTAGGCTGTCTGAAGAAAAACCTAGCATTGGGTGAGTGCTTGTTACACACACACAGATATATATATATATATATATCTCTAGCTTTGTGTTTCTTATTCGCGCCCCACCCAAGTTGAGAACTTAGTTCCAAACACCCCCATTTCACGGGGGAGGGTGTTTTTCCCAACACTATTCTTAGTGGCTGGTTATTATCTCCTTTTATGCTCCCTTTCTCGGATATCCCAAGTATCTTCGGGCAGGCTGTGATGGCCTGAAGTCCATTATTAGCCCAAGAACCATTGGGCGGGGTGGTGTGGTGGTTGGCCAGGTGTGTGTGGCAGGTGGTTTCCCAAGTGTCTTCTGGATGAGGCCCAGGTGTCTTCGGGCGTGGCAGTGGATCCTTTAGCCCAGGTGTCTTCAGGCGTGGTGGTGGTTGTTCTGGCCTAGGTGTTTGCAGGCATGGTTACATGTGACAGTTGTGGCCCAGGTGTGTGCGGGCGGGATTCAGCAGTGGGACTGCGTGCGGTTGAGGCCCAAGTGTGTGCGGGTGGGATTTCGGCAGTGGGACTGTGTGTGGTTGTAGCCCAGGTGTGTGCGGGCGGGTGTGGTAGTGGGACTGCGGTGAGAATGGCGGGATTGGTCCGATGCATAGGATGTCTCAATAACCAGTGGGAAAGTGGCGCGGGGTACCCAAACATCGATGTGCTCTTATTATATATATATTACTTGACTTGCATTATTTGGGGAGTGTGCCTTGGTGAGGCCTGGGGTGGATAGTTTTCCTTGTTAGGTGTTTGGTTTACTATTTTTCTCACGTGACTTTAGTACGGTCCCCCACTTGTGCACGAGAGTTTTTTGTTTTCCCTACTGAGTATACTTTTATGCTCACCCTACGTATATAAAACTGCTTTCAGGTTTCCAGGAGGACTTCGGGGATCACGCAGGACCTTACTAGCTCGGACCTTTGGAGCAGTTGCAGTTGTTGTTTTCGTTTCCTTTTTGGTACTTACCTTGTAGTCACCTTTTTTAATTTGTGGCTTTTACTTTTGAAACATGCATGTGGGAATGGTTTACTTTTGGCTTTACTTTTCTTTCTGCCTTGGTGTTATTGGGTTTCCTTCTCCTTATCTCTTGATCCTATAAAATAAAAAGGGTAATGCCTTCTATTTGTGAGAAATTTCTATACCCTTGGTGCTAGTCGCCACTTCGGGACCTATTGAATGTGGGTTTCGGGGGTCATTATCTCTCCTTCAACTTAAAGAAGGAAGGGCCTGACAATCTGCTGACTGTTCCCTCCTTTTGGTGAAGGCGGGTCATGACAGAATGGTATCAGAGGTGAGGTTGAGAGATAGGATGGAGTCTGATGTTAGGCACAGTGAGGATTTCATGGGATGGTAAGGCAACAGTGTTGGGTGACCTTGGCGTGTGAATTAGGCCAGGGAAGACTGGCTAGGACACAGGATTTTAGGGCCCCCCGTGATCCGATGCAAGGACTCTGGACCTACCAAACGACCAAGTGAGACCACACTGATTGCAGGGTAGAGACCCTAGGAAGGGTACATGCATTATAATGACTTGTGTTCTTGTGTTTCTGGGATGTCTTGGGAATTAAGAATAAATTAAATCTTAATAAGTTTTAAGAACGATATTCTGCACTACTTGGGCTTAGGCATTCCTTGTTTACCTTGCAGCTATGGCACCTGGAAGGCGACCACGTGTGGTACAGTCGATAGAGGCCCCAAATACTACTTTGGACAATCGACAGAGAGCTGATCGAGAGGAAGAGGATGACCAGTGGTAGAAGACTCTTCGATCCTTCCAACGACAGGCCCTCGAGAGGTATGAGGGCAGCACCTCCGATATGAAGACAGAAGGATGGATAGAGGAGCTTGTTATAGCCTTCGGCCTGATTCGGGCCCCGACCGAGTACTGGGTTCCTCTGTCCGTTAGCCAGATGCGGGGAGCGGCACGTCATTGGTGGATGCTTTACCTGGGGGAGAGGAGAGAGTTTGAGGTGGCTTGGGTGGATTTCGAGAAGGAGTTCTGGGCGGAATTCCTCTCCTCGACGATGAAGGCAGAAAAGAGGCAGGAAATACTCTCCCTCAAGCAGGGGAGTATGTCTGTGAGGGAGCTAGGGATCAAGTTCAAGGACCTCCTACGTTTTGCTCTGGACCACTTTCCCGACGAGGAGTCTCAGGCAAGACGTTTGGAGGAGGCACTCTAACCCTCCCTCCAGTATGCTATTACCCCCTTTACCCTGCCGACGTACTTGGAGGTCCAGAAAAAGGCCGAAGTGGTGGAGTGGATGCATGCTCTAGGGGGAGTGTCGTGAGAGGGGATCTAGCTGGGACCATCGAAGGGGAAGGCTGTTAGCACCCGGCCTCCAGCATCAGGACCCTCTAGGTTCCAACCCGCAGGGAGAAGGCCCCAACAGTTTCAGTTTCGATCCCCTGATCCTCGCCCTTTTCCTACGGCCCCGGGACTATGGTGCTTTATCTGTGGGAGCCCTGGGCATCTCCAAAGTCAGTGCCCAGACCTGGTGCAGTTCAGCAGTGGCAGTCAGCCCCAACACACGCCCTAACAGCAACTTCCAGCCAGACCTTTCGAGCAGCAGCAGCAGGGACAGCGAGCTCCCGCTCCTCCGAGGGCAGACGTAGGAGGAGGCCGACCTCAGGGAGCTCCACAGGGACCTTCACCAGGGTGTGGTCGGGGAGGTGGCTGACAGCCGAGGGGCAGGGGAGCCGGGCGTGGACAGTTTCACGCTACAGAGGCAGCAGTTCCAGCAGGGCCAGAGGTTGTTTGAGGTACGATCAGTCTCTTTAGCACTCTTGATTATGCTTTGTTCGATACCGGAGCTTTGCACTCCTTCGTTGCACCCAGTCTATCCCATGCCTTGGGTCTAGATGCCGAGAGACTTCCAGTTCCCCTGGTGTTGAGCACACCTGTTAGAGGTCAGACCGACTTGTTGTTCGTTTTTCGGGGATGTAGACTGATGATAGGGCCACATCAGTCGGTTCGGGATCTTCTTCTGCTACAGATTCATCCATACAATGTCATCCTAGGAATCGACTGGCTATTTTTGTGTGTGCCATAATCGACTATTTTCGAAGAAGGGTGGTGTTCTCAGACTTGGACATCCGACGTGTTAGCTTCACCAGCGAGCGGAGCAGTCCGAAGGGAAACAGGAGAGAGGAACCTCTCCTCTTCTTGTTGACTGAGCTGACAGTGGAATCAATAGATGCTGAAATGGTGGAAGTGCCAGAGATCGTCTGTGATTTTATGGACATCTTTCCTAATGAGGTGACGACTCTACCCCCTCGACGTGATATCGAGTTCGGGATAGACCTGCAGCCCGACGCTCGTCCAATCTCGATGGCTCCTTACCAGATGGCACCTTCGGAGCTACGAGAGTTACGGATACAGATTGATGATCTGATGAAGAGGGGTTATGTTCATCCGAGTGCGTCACCATGGGGTGCTCCGGTCTTGTTTGCAAAGAAGGCATATGGAGGTCTTAGGTTGTGCATAGACTACATGAGGTTGAATCAGGTGACGATCAAGAATCGCTACCCTCTCCCAAGGATAGATGATCTTTTTGACCAGCTGAAAGGGGCAGGATGGATCTCAAAGATCAACCTACGATCTAGGTACCACCAGTTGAGGGTGAAAGAGAGCGACATCCCGAAGACAGCGTTCAGGAGCAGGTATGGACACTTCAAGTTCGTAGTCATGCCCTTCGATGTTACGAACACCCCGGCTGTGTTCATGGGGCTTATGAACTCCATCTTCCGGGAGTACCTGGACCGGTTCATGGTTGTGTTCATCGACGACATCCTAGTCTACTCTAGATCAGAGGAGGACCATGCAGAGCACCTGAGGACAGTTTTGGAGGTCCTCCGACAACACCATCTCTATGGGAAGTTGTCAAAATACATGTTCTGGACACGAGAAGTGCACTTCCTCGGGCACGTAGTGTCTGAGCAGGGGGTAGAGGTCGACCCATAAAAGGTTGAGGCAGTTGTTTCTTGGGAAGAACCCATGAATGTGGTAGAAGTCCGAAGTTTCCTTAGGCTGGTAGGTTACTACTGGAGATTCGTACCCAACTTCTCCCGAGTAGCAGCCCCTTTGACGGCTCTGACCAAGAAGGACCAGGCTTTCGTATGGAGTGAGCAGTGCCAGTCAGCCTTCAGCTATCTGAAGGAGAAGTTTGTCAGTGACCCAGTGCTGAGATTACCAGAAGAAGGGGTGGCTTATGAGGTATTCTGTGATGCTTCGGGATAGGGACTGGGATGCGTGTTGATGCAGCGACAAGGGGTGATCTCTTATGGGTCCAGGCAGCTGCATTCCCATGAGCGTAATTATTCCACCCACGACCTAGAGCTTATAGCGGTCGTTTTTGCGCTAAAGTTATGGCGGCACTACCTCATCAGGGAACGCTTTGTGGTCTTCACGGATCACAAAAGCTTGAGGTATATGTTCTCCCAGCGGGACTTAAACTTGCGATAGCGGAGATGGGTGGAGTTCCTCCAGGATTACGACTTCGAGATATCTTATACTAAGGGAAAGGGCAATGTGGTGGCTGATGCCCTGAGCTGGAGGGCGCAGAAGGATGCAGTCTGAGAGTCGGCGGACACCTGGAAGGCGATGGAAGAGTTGGCTGCCTTACGCCTAGATGCAAAGATGGATAGCGGCAGAGGCTGCCTATATCAGATGATAGTGCAATAATCCCTATTCCAGCAAGTGGAGGAGTCTTAGTGGGGTGACCTAGAGTGTGAAGTGATGCATGACCAAGTTGACCCGGGCAATGCTCCAGGAGGATGGACGGAGGATAGTCAGAACCAGATGCTTTTCCAGAAAAGGTTGTTTTTTCCAGAGGCGATGTGAGGCATGGTTCTCAGTGAGTTCCACAACTCGCCCCTGGAGGTACACCCAAGAGTTTCCAAGATGTACCAGGGGTTGAAGAGGCAGTTTTGGTGGCCCAGAGTTAAGCGAGCAGTGGCAGAGTTTGTGGCCAAGTGCCTAGTGTGTCCGCAAGTGAAGGCTGAACACCGAGTTCCAGGCGGCCTACTACAGCCCCTAGATGTCCCCGAGTGGAAGTGGGATGACATCTCAATGGATTTTGTCACGGGACTACCCAGGGTCCAAGGAGGGTACGACACCATCTAGGTGGTAGTGGATAGGTTGACGAAATCGGCTCACTTTCTGGCGATCAGGGAGTCGAGTCCTGTGGATTCTTTGGCACGAAAGTACGTGGATGAGGTGGTGCGGTTGCATGGAGTTTCGAGGTCTATAGTCTCGGATAGGGATGCACAGTTTACCTCGCGAGTCTGGAGAGGGTTGCAGCATGTGTTTGGCACCCAGTTACGCCTTAGCACTGCTTTCCATCCCCAGACAGATGGACAAACAGAGCGCACCATCCAGACCTTGGAGGATATGCTGCGAGCTTTTGTTCTGGACTCAGGAGGGTCATGGGTGAAATACTTGCCTCTGGTAGAGTTTTCCTACAATAATAGCTACCACTCTACCATTGGCATGGCCCTGTTTGAAGCTTTGTACGGGAGGCCATGCTGTTCGCCTGTGTGTTGGACCAAAGTAGGAGAGGCAGGCATCCTTGGTCCAGAGGTGGTGCAGAACACGACAGAGAAGGTTCACCTCATACGGGAAAGGATGAAGGCAGCCCAGGACCGACAGAAGTCGTATGCTGATACCAGGAGGAGGCCGTTGGAGTTTGAGGTTGGGGACCACGTGTTCTTAAAGGTCTCCCCTCGGCGTGGGCAGCAGAGGTTCAGCAAAGGGAGTAAGATTTCTCCCAGATTCATCGGACCCTTCCAAGTGTTGCGGCGGGTCGACGAAGTGGCTTACCAACTAGCGTTGCCACCGCCGCTACTAAGGATACATGATGTCTTTCATGTGTCCCAGCTCCCTCTGTATCTGCACGACGATTCCCACGTCCTTGATTGGGGTGAGCTGGACATCGAGGACGACATGACCTTTGTGGAGAGACCAGTGGTGATAGAGGATCGCAAAGAAAAGGTGCTTCACGGCCGAACCATTCCCTTGGTTCGCATGTTGTGGAGACATGGTGGGCTTGAGGAGAGTACGTGAGAGAGGGAAACACAGATGCGTACCCAGTACCCAGAGTTGTTTTAAGTTTTGTTCCATGTTGTACCTGTTATGATAGAACATTTATATTTTGGCTATGAAATGTACTGGTTTTCTTCCTCTACTTGTGTGTGAAAACCCTCGCCTATAGGGAAGGAGAGAACCCAAACCCTAATCAAGACGCATTAAGGTGGATGTGATTAAACCCGTGCGGGCGAGTCAGTGCCACCCAAAGCAGATAATATCTTGACATGGGGGAAGAGACTCCCCAACCCACGTGCCCGGGCAGTTTGGCATGGCATGTTGCTTATTTCGTGATAGGAAGATGTTCTTAGTTAACGACGAGGTTCACTCTTGAGAGGTATCTTTCGGGGTGGTTACTCGGACCCGCCCTTCCTTCTGGGTTGTTTAAATTCTCGGGGATGAGAATAGTTTGAGAGGTATCTGATGTGATGACCCAGACTCTCTTAGTCCTTCCCTTTGCCAAAATCCGGGTTCTGGAGGAGTCGCGTCTCAGTGAGACTGATCGGTGAGACCGATCGGCGAGACCGATCAGTCAGACCGATCGGTGAGACCGATCAGCGTTAGTAGCGCTCCTTTGCGCAAATAGGGTTTTAAACACTATTCTGACTCGTTTAAGCATGTTTTTAAGACCCGTAACGTGCATAAGAGATTTAATTAAATACTTAATCAATTCATGAGTCGGATTAAACCACCCGACCCCCTTTTGTGACGAGTGGAGCCGTGTGGTCAACCCACGACCCCCGCGCCTTACGCGGTTTCGCGTTTTCACCTCAACTATCCCCGACTGTTATAAACTAAGGATTAGCCGTGGTTTCTCCTTTCCTCGATCGTGGCTTTTCACAGACAGATTCTGGTGCATCGGGTGCATCGTTATCCGTAAAGTTCCGCGCCCCCGGCCTAAAACGTCGATCATCTATCAACAAGTAGGGAATTTCTCCTTTTCCTCTCTCTTTTTTGTATCATGTAGGGCGGGCGTGGTTTTGATTCTGTAGAATTGGGTAAACCAGACCTAATTAAAGATAATGAACGAATTCTATAAAGAAAGAAGAGGGGGGGGGGGGGCTGTGATTGTTGATGGTGTTTTATATTTTGATGCTGTTTCTTCTATGAACATCTTGTTGAGTTGTGCTGGCTTATGCCTCCTGAAAATCGAGGCCGTTGGTGGTCGTTGTTTGTGCACTAATGAACCCTGTTGATGTTTTAACTGACTTGTTTGTGGTTGTAAATTCCTTCTATGAAAAGTGAATTAGTTAATCACATATATTCGGCTGAATAAATTGAAAGCACCAGGATCAACCCTTCTGTGATAACTCCCGGTTATAACACACGAAATTCGAATCATGGAGTGTGTTAAGTCGTTTAAATCTGAAAATACCTGCAAGGTCCTGTTGTGTTGATGGTGGTAGTTGGTTATGTTCCTTTTGGGCCGATTGCTGGAGATGTGGGAGGGGATGGGATCCCCTGTTCTTTTATACTCTCGGTGGTTGTGTGAATTTGGGGGATGGGATCTCTTGTTGGTATGGATTCGGTGGTTGTGAGTTTTAAATCCGGGTGGTTACTTGTTTATATCAAAAATTGGGGTGGAATCCTCTTTTGTTGAGAACCAGGTGTACGTTTTGGTTGTTGTTTGACTGTTTACTTTCCTGGACTTATGCCTATGCCTACTAGTTGCCCAGTAGTGCCTAAACATAAACATTATTACTGAATGTGAAATAAGAAAGGGGACACATGGGTTGTTGGCGTGAGTCATGACTCGGACTTGAGTGTTGTTGTGATCTATAGGTTGTCTGAAGAAAAACCTAGCTTTGGGTGAGTGCTTGTTACATATATATATATATCTGTAGCTTTGTGTTTCTTATTCGCGCCCCACCCAAGTTGATCACTTAGTGCCGAACACCCCCATTTCACGGGGGAGGGTGTTTTTCCCAACACTATTCTTAGTGGCTGGTTATTAGCTTATTTTTTGCTCCCTTTCCTAGATAGACCAAGTATCTTCGGGCAGGCTGTGATGGCCTGAAGTCAATTATTAGCTCAAGAACCTTCGGGTGGGGTGGTGTGGTGGTTGGCCAGGTGTGTGTGGAAGGTGGTTTCCCAAGTGTCTTCGGGATGAGGCCCAGGTGTCTTCGGGCGTGGCAGTGGATCCTTTAGCCCAGGTGTCTTCGGGCGTGGTGGTGGTTGTTCTGGCCTAGGTGTTTGCAGGCATGGTTACATGTGACAGTTGTGGCCCAGGTGTGTGCGGGCGGGATTCAGCAGTGGGACTACGTGTGGTTGAGGCCCAGGTGTGTGCGGGCAGGATTTCGGCAGTGGGACTACGTGTGGTTGTGGCCCAGGTGTGTGCTGGCGGGTGTGGCAGTGGGACTGCGGTGAGAATGGCGGGATTGGTCCGATGCGTAGGATGTCTCAATAACCTGTGAGAAAGTGGCGCGGGGTACCCAAACATCGATGTGATCTTATTATATATATATTACTTGACTTGCGTTATTTGGGGAGTGTGCCTTGGTGAGGCCTGGGGTGGATAGTTTGCCTTGTTTGGTGTTTGGTTTACTCTTTTTCGCACGAGACTTTAGTACGTTCCCCCACTTGTGAATGAGAGTGTTTGGTTTTCCCTACTGATTTTACTTGTATGCTGACCCTACGTATATAAAACTGCTTTCAGGTTTCCAGGAGGACTTCGGGGATCACGCAGGACATTACTAGCTCGGACCTTTGGAGCAGTTGCAGTTGTTGTTTTCTTTTCCTTTTTTGGTACTTACCTTGTAGTCACCTTTTGCACTTTGTGGCTTTTACTTTTTAAACATGCATGTGGGAATGGTTTACTTTTGGCTTTACTTTTCTTTCTGCCTTGGTGTTGTTGGGTTTCCTTCTCCTTATCTCTCGATCCTATAAAATAAAAAGGGTAATGCCTTCCATTTGTGACAATTTTCTATACCCTTGGTGCTAGTCGCCACTCCGGGACCTATTGAAGGCGGGTTTCAGGGGTCATTATCTCCCCTTCAACTTAAAGAAGGAAGGGCCTGGCAATCTGCTGACTCTTCCCTCCTTTTGGTGAAGGTGGGTCGTGACACATAATCCCATGAAACCATTCATATTATTTCTCTAAATGGTTTATGTTTTGATGGAATGATTTTTATAAAACCCATTTCTCTTCCATAGGTTATTCCATGAGGAAATGTTTACAAAACCCATATCTTTTCATGAGGTATTCTATAATGAAATTATTATGAAACCAATCACTTTTTTAAATGGTTATTATATAATTAAATGGTTACGATACCCATTTCATTTCATGTGTGACTATATGATGAATTCTTATGATCCTATAGGACATATAAATATGATTTTGATTATGTGATGGGTGGGACCTATATATCTCTACAATGCATTGGGTAAAGTTTTATCTCTCATGAGATAGATATGACTAGAATAGAGAGTGGACCTAGTTCAGTAAAGGGATTTGTCTGCTATGATGGACTTGAGAGTAGATCTTGGATACTATGATGTTTTGTGTGGACCTATCTTTCTTTTTGATATTTATATGTGTGAACCTAATTATATGTTCAAAATGTTATGTTTGAACTAGATTACATGTTCAAAATGTTATAAAGGGACCTATCTTTCATGTCTATAATGTTAAGTTTATCCTGGTTTGATGTTCACAATGTTATGTATGAACCTGATTACATGTTTACCATGTTATGCATGAACTTGATGACATGTTCATAATATTATGTGGGGACCCATATTTCATGTCCATAATGTTAAGACTATACCCGAATGCATGTATATAAGTTTATAAGAGGGCTTGATTTTAGGTCCTTAACTTTATGAGTGAACTTATTTCTATTTATACATGTTCACAATATTATAAGTAGATGTGTATTCCATAAATCCATGTCTAATTCCAATTCCATACTCTCATGGATCATGTTCTTTGATTTTCCTTATGATTCAATTGTTATGAACTATTAATCTTTATTCCATGAATAAATATTATGATCTTTGATATGTTTCGTATGGTTTTTAAACATTACGATCATGTTACCATAAACTTATGTTCATGTTACGATTATGTATCTCCCTTATTTACCATTACTAAGCACCTGATGTCACACTTTCTTATGTTTCCTTCCCCCTAGTTATGAAGACAGGTTTTATGTATAGAATATCTATGATGATTACTGAATGGGATGTTATTTGTGGGATCTATTTAATATATTTTAGGAATTAAGAACATCGTGTTCCATGTTTCCAAATAAACTAAAATATTACGGTCCTCAGGAATGTATTTATGTAATGTAATGAATATTCATCTAAAAAGATGTAATATATATTTATATATATAATAATCCTGGGTTTCTATAGTTGGTATCAAAGGGAATATTTTGTTATCCTTTTGAAACTGGGATGAGAAAACATTAGTGATATCCATAGGGATATTTAAAAGGACATTTATATGGATGCCTATAATAATAATAATTATATGGATGAGTCTAAGTATAGGAAAATGTATGAGAATTTTGATAAAGGATAGAGTGAGTGGTTTCCAAAAAATTACCTATCTTTATGGAAAATACAAGTGGATATGGTTTTGGAACAAATTTTCCTAGGTTTAACAGCCCTAAAAACACTATATTTATGTAGAATAAATTGGGATCTAGTGCATGATAATTGCTCTTGCTATACACCTGGTTTGACACTCCCGAGGGATATTATTTAGAAATTCACAAACTCTTTATGAACCATCATGAAGGTTTTAATTAGATGATGATTATGAATAACCTAGGATAAACCTAAGATATCAAATATTAAAAATAATATGTCATGATTTAGACATACTATAAGTTATTTTTAATGATTATGTTGTTTCCCACTATGAGTATTGTTACACACATTATGTTTTTTGGTTTTAGTCAATGGTGGGAACTAGATAGATCTGGGTTAACATTGAATGAAATGAATGATTTTATGATGAGAATTCAAATGATATAATTATTGGAGTAAAAAATATTTTTATTATGCCTAATTAGTTATCGCGGAACATAATTATCAACCTTCACCATAAAAAACTCTCAGACTCACCAAAGAAGATAAGGGTTGTGTTCATTGAGTGTTCAGTTAATGAAGACCATAGAGGAAATAATATTAGGTTTCCTATATGTAAATAATTTGTGAAGATGAACCCAAGTGAATGTTTTAGAGGAAGGACGAGATGTTTTGAGTGTGGAAAAAGACATAAAGTAAGTAATTTCCAAGGAAAAAAGAAAATTTCAGTTAACAAAACATATAGTAATATTGGTCTCTCTAAATTATTATCAAAGAATTAATGTTCTAAATGTAATTTTTTTGGGTATTATGAAATATTATATCCTAAGGGGAAATATTTTAAATAGAATCAGCAAAGTGGTATGAGTAATGGATATATTGCTAATGTGGAAGAGACTACTAATGGATTATGGAAGGTATGTCCTATTTTAGTAGAATTTTTATAGCATTATTAAATTGAGGTTGATGAATGTTATGAAATGATTCATATTTCATATTTTGGGAATGATATATTAAGTAAGGGGATGATGAATCCTAGTTAATGTATTAAGGATGAAGTGGACTAATCGAAGTGTTTATGTATTGGAATTTTAGAATTATGTAATATGAATATATAGAAGGATAGATTGTATAATTTTTTCATTAAGGATTTTCAATAATATGTTAAATGGAATAGGTGGAATAGAAAAGTGAATTAATGGAAAAGTGATATCTTTATTATGGAAAGATACCCCTTAATATGTTTTGGATGTTGAGATAATGATGTTTGGATAAATAGATATTGGATATTGAATAAGTAAAATAGATAGCAATGATTACCTTGGAACTGATTAATGTTTTTAGAAATGTGTTTTATTATTCCATTGATGGAGATTACAACATTTTTTTATATTTAAAAAATATATCCAATAATCTGTGTTTTATTTTAGGAATAGGGAAGCATGAATCTTTTCAGTAAGGTTTGATAGTAATTCAGTTTATGACTATGTTTTAGGAGAATACATGATGAATGTATTCCCATGTTTGGTATGTGATAATAAATAGACACTTTATGATATATGTGGGACTAATATTAAGTTTATTTTGATAGATTTAGTGACTTTTTTGATAATGTTTTGGAATTTAATCTTTTAGAAGGGTCATAAGGATAAACATTTATGAAATGATTTAATTTGAATTTTGGATGAGATTTTACTTGTGAAATATAATTAAATTATGAAATTATTTCTTCTCAATAGTAAAAGGATATTGAAATAAAATTTTTTCTTTTAATCATCAGTTTTGATGATATCAATGAAAATTTTCATGTCTCTTTGGTTTATAGTTTTGGAGGTTGTTAAATTTCTTAGGATCACCCGATTTCTTATGATCATTGATCCTTATAACTCTCTATAATTATTTATTCTTTATATTTATGTCCAAATCATTACTTCTCACCTATGTTCTCTTATTTAGAAACCTAGTTATGAGTTACATTAGGTTACATTTATGTTTTTAACTTTCCTTTTTAAAGGGAGTTTTATTATTCATTATTGTTATGCAGGTTTCCTTGAAGTAATTTTCAAATGTTAAACCTTTTATGACCGATATGAATTTCAAGGGAAAAATTCATTTTAAGGGGTTAGAATGTAACACCTTGAGATTTTTTGATATTATTATTTTTTCAAATATATTTGATCTTTTCCATATTTTGTGTGACATAAAAAACTAATTTTAGATTTCATTACAAGTAAACTTGAGTTTATCTTTTGTTATATACAATTATATGTTTGGATATTTTACACACAATACCATGTTCATATTTCATTACATGCAACACTAAGTTTAAATGAAATATTTCATACAATTAAAATATTATTATTGAATATGATAGTTATCACCTTGATGTTTGATTGGAGGCTATGAATAATATTAAATAATATTTGAAAATATTGTTTACACATGAATATATAATTTATTCTTTAGTGACTAATTAATTATAAATGAAAATAAAAACTATTTGAAAATAAAGGAAGTGTTTTTCTAAAACATTATATATTTTTGAAAACAAATGTGTTATAACTTAATAAAATAACAAACCAATTATTGTTAATGATTTTAATGAAATTTATATAGTACATATATTCAGTTAAATATTTAACATTCATTATATGTGTTTTCAAGACAACATATAAGAATAAATCAAATTTTATGCTTAAGAAAAACATTTTTCTAAAAATAAGTTTTGTTTCCTTTTTATGGTTATGTTATTTTATAAATAAAGTTTGGAATTTTCAAAAAATAAATATGATAAATAAAAATTATTTTTTTAAATTGGAATATAAAAATTATATTGGGAATACTTTTTTTAATTTTTCTAAAAGGTTTCATTTTTTGATTAATAGTGAAAAATACTAAATTTTAATTGAAAACTATCTTTTTGCCTAAATTATTTAAAAAGTAAAATTATATTTTAAATTGGTTTTAAAGTATAATTAGTTCAATTATAAATCTATTAATCAAATTTATGTAATTGGAAACAATTTCATATTGAGATTGGATATCAAATATTTTTATTCTTTTAAACATTTTCAATTTAAAAACCATATTTCTCGTTGTGTATTTGAGATTAATTTTAAATTAATTCTACCACTCCTGTGAATGGAATTTGAAAAAATTTATTCTTTATTTTTAATAATCATAATTTATATTATCTAATAACTTTAAATTAATTTTTTACCATATTGATTTGTGAATATAGTTAAAATTAACTAACTTGATTAAGGTTAAAATGGGGTTTTTCACAGTACATGCATTGGTATTGAAATTAATTTTTTACACACATATGATTTTTATTTAATGAATTAGATTTAATATTTAGAATCATTAGGAATATATTATTTAATAAATATATTTTAATCTTATTCTTAAAGGATAAATTTCCTAGGTAAATAAAAATATACAAGTTACCTTGGTAAAAAATTTAAGGATAAAATTGAGTTAGCATAATGTACAAGGAATAACATGATTAGAAAACGTGTTTATTTTGTGTGTTGGAGGTGTATCTTGACCAATTATTCCCACCACTCAATTATTAATCAGTTTCGGGGCCACATGTGGTATGTTAGACCTCCCAAAAGTAAATAATTTTGGGTATTAACAAAAATGCCTCCCTCCTCAATTATAAAAGGGAACTCACCCCTCTCACTTACTCACATATTTCAATCCATTTGGATTAACCAAACCCTATCCAAGTCACTTAAAAAATCCCATAAAATCATCCAAGAAGCCTATTTTTTTTAAAAAATCCGTCCAAGGAATACTTTTAGTGCAATCCTAAGGAGGATACCCAAAAAAGAGTAAGTTTTAATGAGTTCGATGAGAGTCAAGACTTAAGGTTTGCAGATTTGTAGTCTCACTTTTAATTATAAGATAATTTTTCAATATTCACCACTTATTTCATTTATGTGATTTATATACTTTCCTATAACATTATATATCACGAATATACCTCATTTCATGATAATTAAAATTTCAATTAATGTTGTTCTTTCATAGGGATTACAATTCAAAAATTACTCAAGTAGTAATAGAATTTTGTCTCAATTTTCATTATTTGAGGTGTACTTTATGTTATGAACCTATATTATTTCACAAGGTTCACATAAAACCCATTTAACATATAATATCATTCATACATTTATCCTCATGATATTTTAAGTTTGATTTTATATTATTCTTTCATGAGGATTATGATTCAATGATAGAAAATTGGTAATGATTTTATATTACATTCTCATAATTTATCTAGATTGTTTATAATTAAGTATCTAATGTTATAATATCATGATATATCTCTCAATAAATCTCATTAGTTTTTTTCTCCTCTGGTTATTCAATACATATTCAAGTAATGGTACTGTTTTTCACTATTTAGTACTTAAAATAATTAAGAAAATATTTTTAATAAAACATCACTTTATTTCTATCTTTGGTTAGAAATTTTTTTCCTCCAAAACCATGTTTTCTAAAAAAAATTCAAAAATGTTTTATTACTCTTTTATGTTTTTTTGAAAATAATTTATTACCCATGTTTTAATTTTTATAAATTTTTTAAAAGGAATCTTCATGTTATTTTTAAAAACAACACCATTTTAGATTTTAATGAAAATGTGAAAAGAATATTTGTTTTAACGTGAACGAAATGCACAATATTTCCTATTGTTATGACAACACAATGATTTCAAACTTACCTTACATGTTTTAAAATTTCTTTTGAAATAAAATGTTTTCCTTAATATTTGGGTATATTTTTAGATTTTATATAAATGATTTAAAAGGGAAGTGGTTTTGAAAATATTTTATGATTTTAAAAATTATTTTCAAATTAGAAATGATATTTTCTATAATAAATATTGTAAATAATTTTTAAATCTTCCTCTATAAGTTTTATAGGTTATTTTCAAAGAAAATAGTTTTTAAAATGATTTATATTTAAAAAAAATTCAAATAGGAAGGGATATTTTCTTCAATAATTATTTTAAATGATCTTTCAAAATTATATTCCATATAATTTGACATCCATTGGTGTTACCTATTCCATAATAGGGATATTATCTAAGGATATTATTCATATTATTTTTATAAATGGTTTATATTTTTATGGAATGATATTTATAAAACTCATTTCTCTTCCACGGGTTATACCGTGAGGAAACGATTATGAAACCCACCTCTTTTAATGGGTTATTATATGACGAAATGAATATGAAACCTGTTTATTTTCCATAGGTTATGATATGTTGATATTTTTATGATGCTCATTTCATTTCATGGCTTATGATATGATGAATTTTTATGATCTTATAAAACACAGAAATATATTTTTCATTATTTGAAGGGTGAGACCTATATGTCCCTTCAATTCATTGGGTAAATATTTTTATCTAATGATATAGAAGGAATTATAATAGAGAGTAAACCCAATTCAGTGAGAGACTATTTTCACTTTGATGGTCTTGGAAGTAAACCTTGAATTCTATGATGTTATGTGTGGACCTATCTTTCATTTACAAAATTTTATACATAAACCTAATTAGATATTCCCAATTTTATACATGAACCTGATTAAATGTTATAAATATTATGTGCGGACCTATATTTCATGCCTACAATGTTAAGAATGGACCTTATTGCATATCCCTAATGTTATGCATGAACCTGATTATCTATTCACAATGTTATGAATGATCTTGATTACATGTCCAAAATGTTATGCATGGACATTTATTTCATGTCTATAATGTTAAGCATGGACTTGGTTGCATGTAAAAAAGTTTATTAAAGGGCCTGATTTCATTCCCTTAATATAATGAGTGAACCTATTTCTATTTATACATGTTCACAATATTATAAACAAATGTGTATGCCAAAATTCCATGTTTTATGCCAATTTCATGTTCCCATGGATCATGATATTTGACATTTCATATGATTCATGTCTTATAAACTATCAATATCTTTTCCATGACTCAAAATTATGATCTTTTATATGTAGGGTATGGTTTTAAAACATTATGGCCAAGCTCCCATAACATTATGTTCATGTTATTCTTATGTATCTCTCTTGTATAACCTTATAGATCATCTGAGCTCACCATTTCTTATATATAATTTCCCCAGGTTATGAATAAATGTTTTAAGTTGTTTATATCTACAAATAGAACTTTAAGGGGAGATATTTAGGGGATCTATTGAATATATTTCCGTAATTAAGAAGGTTGTTTCTATGTTTTTAAAGGAACTGAACTATTATGGCCCTCAAGATTTTGTTTTTGTAATGAAATGAATATACATAAAAAATGCGTAATATCCATGTATGATAATCCTGAGTTACTATATTATAAATATTATTTTACTTTTTAAAAATCACAATGTGGGGGAAATTATTCAAAGGTTAGATATTATCTTTGGGGGTAGAATTATTTAAAGAATTTATTAGGTAATATGTTATTGAAGAATATCTTATTGACCAGGAGCTGTTTTTGAAAAGTTATCTTATATTTCCATTAAAAAATTATGTTAAATAAAAGTAATAATAAATAAAGGGGGATATAAGTAAGATAATGTGATATTAGTTTTGAAACATTTAATGGGTAAGTTTTTCAAAGTTATTAGTATTTATCTTTAAGTGTTGTGTTCTGTGATTTTTAAAATAGGGGAAATTTTTGAGTCAAAACTTTAATTTATACCATTTATATCCTCAGTTTTTAAAATCACAACACACAGTTAAAAAATAATTTTTACTAACTTTATATTTCCCAAGTTTTTAGAATATTTTTGTAGAAATAATATTATCTTACTGAACATAGAAATATATCTTAACAAAACGAATTCAAACTTTCCATACAACTCTGATCCATCAGATATACTAAAGTCTAGTCCATCAGAATAATTAAAGTCTAATCCATCAGACATAAATAAGTCTAGTCCATAAAACTGGAAGAAGTCTAGTCTATTAGATTAACCAAATACTAATCCATCAAATTGACCTAAATTTAGTCTATCTATATGATGAAATATAGTCTATTAATATAATGAAATTGAATCTATTAGTATGATGCAGTTTAGTCTCTCAGAATTAATTAGTTTTGTTTATTAGTGTGATTGAGTTTAGTCCATCAAACTGACATGATTTATTCCATCATAATATAAAAGTTTATAATTAGAGTCATAAGTATTTATACTAGTTGGAATACATTTTAAAGGTGTTTTAATAGTTATTATGAAATAATATTAGAGAGAGTTATAATTTCTAATATATCAAGAGAATATCATCCATGTCCATTGCAACCAACTATGCTAACCATAGAAACATAACTATTATAGGGAAGATTATAAATAAAGGTGTATTCGAGGAGATGTAACCTGATGATTTTTTAACCATAATCAATCTAAATAATGCTATTCTTTTAACTTCTCATTATAATTTTCTTTGTAATCTTATAGGAATTTTTCTATTCTAAGTATTACATGTGAAGATTATAAAATATATAGAACATATTTTTGAATTGTATTATGTGTATGATTGATATTATTATTGAGGTATTATAGGGATAGGATGGAATTTGGATTCAATTAGTCTGATCAAGGTATTCTAAGGATAAGAAGATAGACCTGATTCATATCCTAGCGATCGAGGGATTTCTGAAAAGGAAAGAAAAACATGAAATTTTTGTTTAAATTGTGGATACCTTAATACATGGTTATTGAATTACTTTTATACTAATGTTAATGTTTTTACATTCTTTTATAAATTTTATATTAGTTTATTAAAAAGATTTGTAAAGTTTCATTTTTTAAAGTTTTAATTTCACTGTGCATGTATAAAGGAAAGTTTTCTTAACTAAAATATTCAATATGTTGATATATAAGACTAAATTTTAGACCTTTAAAAGTAACTCTTATCATCAGAAACATTCTTAGTATGATAAACTGTATTAAAGAGGTTTGAGTTTTTATTACATTAATTTCTTCAAACTATAATTCACCCCTATTTTAGCCATTACAAATCTTACAATCCAAAAGTTACTCTTTTATTATAAGATTCTCAAGAGTGATCTGAAATTATTACTCATGGTTCTCATATTTTTTGTATTACACCAAGATATCATTAATAAATACCAATAAAATATCAAGATATTTCTTAAATACCCTATTCATTAGATCCATAAATATAGAGGGTAATTTAGTCAATCTAAATGGAATTACTATAAACTCATATTGTACATACCTTATTTAAAAACATTTTATTCAATATATGTATCTTTATTACTCATAATTGATGATATCAAGAATTATGGACAATCTTTAAAAAATATTGAGCTTCATGAAATTCGTCGAATATTCCATCAATGCGATGTAGATGATACCCTTTATTTATTGTAATAATATTGATTTACCAATAAAAAATGAACTTCCTCAGAGATCCATCATTATTTTTAACAAAAATAATATGGTCTCCCAAATATGAAACACTAAGGTGTATATATCCCTTACCACTGAAATACACTATATATTCTTTCAACTCCAGTAACTCCATAGTGAACATTATATAGGGAGTCTTTGATATAGATATTTCATCATAGATTAAATCAAAGTAAAACTCAACTTCCGGATCTAGTCGATATCTAGGTAATTTCTCAAGAAATATATCAATTTATTCTTGTACAATAGGTACATCCTCAATTTGAATATTACCTTTTTTATCTCTAGGTTGTGTTTAATCCTATTCTCTAAGAATATCATTTATAAGAGGCACTATAGATGGATCTAGATGTAACTTAGATGATGAATTCTCCCCTATAAAGATATGTAATTCCAAATATTAATCCCTAATCACAATTTTCTTATCTTTGAAATAATTTTTTTCATTATATTTCAAAATATAGTCCATACCAAGGATTATATCATATTCAACCATATGTATGATTATAAAATTATAAAATAGAGTGTGTTTATGTGTCATAATTGTCACAAACCGACCCAATGGGGCTCGAGCCACCACCACCCCAAGCCCTCCTTTAATAGGATATGGGTTGGCATCTAGAACTGAGTAGGAATATCACACTAATGGGAGGAATTTTCTTATGGTACCTATACACATACACTCAAAAACATATCCATACAATATTGTAATGATAAAAGTAAATTGAAAAGAAATTCATGCATACATATATCCCACAACCAGATTAGAACAGAAGTACTAAAATCATAAAGAAAAAATTACACGCCCAAAAAAAAACTGAAAAAGCATCCAACCTAATTAGATGGAGGCCATCAATATCAAATGAAATAGATGGAAATATCTTGGGATAAGCTCTGGTAAATACCTCGGTCAGCCTATTCCACTAAGCTCTACCTTCCTCAGGACCTCAAGGGACTCCATCAAAAGGCCTATAGTCTTCACAAGACATAACATGTGTGGTACAATCCTATGTAGGGATGATAATAACATTACTTAGTAGGATCCCCAAAAACAAAAAGAAAAGGAAGGAACTCAATGAAAATAGTCCACTTGACCCAGCTAAAGGGAACCCCAATGAGAGAGAAACTCCCTCACAAACCATCCACTACTATATAAGATTAGTCAGATCAGTCCTCATAGGGTGTCCTCCAAGTCAAGAGACAACACTTATTGGACTCATTAAATAATCTAGATACACTCATATTATACTCCAAGTCTCATGAGTTTCTAACCTCAAAACTAGTTATAATATTTTACTCATGGATCAAAGGTAACACACTACTATGAGGTTACACTCCATGGGCTTAGCCAACCCTGATGACACCCATCTGAAAAATAAACTCCATCAAGAACAAATCTACAGGTCAAACTCTATAGTCTAGCACTAGAGGACCTATCACCACTATCTTGTTCTATAAACAAGCTCGTATAACCCAAGTGGGGTGGCACATCCCTCACCACTATATATAGTTAGGGAGAACTGCTCCAAAACATGCACTATCTGAATTATCTCTAGTGATAGAGAGAGCGAGAGAGAAGGGACCCACATCTCACAACTACCCCACAACCGAGGGAGTAATAGCTCTTAACCAAATCATGAAACCACTAAAGTTCCATAAGGGAGAAGCCCACACCTCACCATGTCAAGGGATGAATAAATAATTACTAGTTATTTTACTGAACAAGTAGAGGGGATCACTCCTCATAACTATGCACCTAAAATGAGTGATCTCCTACTCATGTGTAGGACCAACTCTCCATCACTACTCAAAGATATGTGATTTCAGCTTCACATATGAGGAACTTCACTCTGGTAGTACAAGGAAGTACCACTCAAAATAACGAGGACCCACACCCTGGAGTGATAGGGGGTACCACTCTGTGGATAGAGGATCTACACCCTAGTATGAAAGGGGAGTACCAATCTACTGGAATAATCACTATGGGGGACCCACACCCTGACATGGATGGGGAGTACTGACCCCAAAATAGAGGAACGACACCCTAGTACAACAGGGGCTTTCCACTCTACTGAAACATCACATATAATTGACCCCCAACCAATAACGATAGGAGAGTTCCAATTATAAGTATATAGGACCCACACCCTAGTGCGGATGGGGGGTAATGACTCTACAGATAGGGACCTGCACCCTATTATGATAGGGGAGTACCTACTCTATATAGCCAACAAGTATGGAGGCAGGTGAGATCTATCTCCAACTACACAAATGATTTGGGGGTCCACATCTTGGTCTAGCAGGGGAGTTCATTCCTTAAAATAACTACTCTCTAGGTAGAAGACCCACACCCTAAATGAAAGGGGGTTTCTATCTCTACATATCCTAGAGGTAAGGGAAACCTAAACTCTAACATGTCAGAGGAGTTATAGTCCCAACATCTTTATGGTAAACCCAAATAATATCTTATATCAATCAAATGTTTCTCAAAGGATTATCATCATAATCATTCTACACATTGCAACACAACCGAATGTAGTGACCTACGCCCTATTATAAAAGGGGATAAAATCTCTACCGAACTAAAGAGTATAAGGGACCCACATCTTAAGATCATATAAAAGGGTAATGACCCTGACATCAATTTAGTGATCCATCTTGATCACTTCCCAAGGTCTAGCACTGCTACTGCAACATCATGATCAAATCACATTACAACGTTTCACTAAGTACCCAAAGAGGCAACCATCAATTTCTAAGTAAAAAAATTCTCTAGATAGGCTACTTGAAATCATGAATCAGATCCCTAAAGAGAGAGATATTCAAGGTGGAAGTCTCCTCTAAAAAGTAATACACGATGTGTAAGGGGTTCCACCTGGCTTGTGACCCCACCTAAACACCTGATCATGTCCTCTAAATGCATTCCTTGACTATTCATGTGGGTTTTTATAGCGTGTTTAGGCTGTAAACAACATGTCTTATCTCAATCAGACCCCAAACATGTCTTCGCTCACACGAATTTTCCAGTCATGTCTCACACATAGTTTGTACCCATGGTACACGATGTGTCTTGGAAAATTGTCCCCCATTGGCTGTGTCACTTTTATATTCACATTTCGGTCACCCCATGCCCATTTACTATTTCCATGTTTCTTTTCACAACCATGTACCATTATAAGCCTACTGTGGCCATGTCCCTTGTCCACCCAACTTGGGGTTATTACATGGTGTGTAACCCTGGTACATGGTGTGTAGTATGAAAAATCAATCTTCCCCAAATGAGAAGAACACATAGTGTCTGAACCTAAACTACATTCCGCGTGACTAGAAAGTTTGATGTAAATTTCCCTAAAAGATGCCTGAATCACCCCAGTTTCCCCTAAAACATATAGATCATCCCTTAAGGGATCTCTAGTAGTCATAATAGGGTTTTAAAAAACTTTAAAAAATAAATCAAAATGGATTGGGACCTAAAAATAAAATACTCATACCTCATGAAGAAATGATGAAGTTTCAGGTGTAGATCCACACTTTAAAGTTGCTACACCATGATCCGGGAGCATTCTCTATAATGTTCGGAGATCAGCGACACATCTTCTCCCTGGATCCACCTCGATTTTGACCATAACTCCAAATGTGGAGAGGGTATTTCATCTCTTTTCCTGGTTCACCATGGGTAAGTATGGGGTTATTTGTTTTAAGTTTTATTAAAAGAATAATCCTCCATTTAACACCCCGCCACCAACTCACCTCAGACCGAACTCCTGACTCTAGAAAATTTTATGTCACACCTAGGGAAAACGACTTGTTTTGAACTCAACCATAATCTCAGAATTCTAGTACAAGACTCTATATAGAATTTATACCATTTTTTCAATGAAACTTCATGAATGTGATAAAATATATTTATTATTTCTAATATCATTTCACTGAGGATCTCTGGGCCCCATAATCCTACACCAACTTAGAACCTGGCTTCAAAAATATTCCTAGATATATTCTAATGTCTTATAGTTAAGAAACCGAGTTACTATATCATCCACATATTAATGTTTTTTCTTAAAAAATATAAATCCTAGGTAGAAAGATAAAAACCAAGACCTCCACTAGGACTCCCATGATAATGGTCTCACTTAGGGTTTCTGTTCTATCTACCGACATGCACTCAGGGGAAACACAAAGGGAAAACCACACCCACATATAGCTCAAACTAGTTCGACACCATGAAACAAAGTAGGAACATGTATCATTGACTTTGATAAGTTAAAAACAAAAAAAAACCCACCAAATGGTTTCCAAAGGGTATAGTGGCATGACACCCTACTAACCCACACGCAAGAAAAGTAACTCATCCACCACACCTCAATACTATCCACTTTGGGTGGAACTTACTCTCCTACATGGTTTTTTATTTCATATCCAGAATATGACTTAGTGGGGGAAATTTTACCAATTCTTGTGAGTCTAAATCTACGTCAAATTTCACCACATCATCCTCAAGAATCTTGCATACAAAGATGATGCCGAACACATGAGAAATCCAACAAACATCACATGGATTCCCTAGTGTAAACTCCGGGTCTTAACAATCTCTATGTATGCAACCTCCCAACAAAAAAACCCATCCCAAATGCACAAGTCCAAGGGAATAATCTACCACACATTGACACTATCCTATTTGGGTGGATATGACTTGCCTACATGGTTTTAATTGAATCCCAAAAATTTGTCTCGGTGGGGGAATCATCACTCTTCCCCATGAATTCAAATCTACATCAAACAACACCAGTAAATGGTTATACTAATTCCTCATGTGAACTTAAACAACCCTTGAGTAAGAAGAAACATGATTAGAGTGACTCATAATAGTTTATAAAAATACTAATATAGAAAGTAGAATAGACATAGAGAATACCTCTATTCACACTTGGAGCCTCTAGGTCAAAGGCCTCCGTGGTCTGCATCTATCCTCACCCCTGTTCAACAACCCCTAAGCCTAGTGTGGACCACATGGGGGTGGTGGTAGCAACTCAATCCTTCTGACACCTCTTACTTCTATCCCTTCTCTTCCACCATGGTCACCATATTGAATAACTCTTTATTCTAAACGGTAACTCTACCAAGGAGGTATATAAACTATCTCCATCTTATAAGCACGCCACTTCATATAGTCTATATCAAGATACCCCTGACCATCGCAAGTATAAAACTTACTCTCCTACATCTAACTAGACCCCTGATGTGGATCCTACACTAAAAACCCACATTATAGAGTCTGGGAATGAGTATGCCTCTTGTTCCATGATTCTATAAACTACCACATGCAAGCTGGTATAAATGACTCAGTCCTGTGATCAATACTATTGACCACATCCACCCATCCCTCCTCCAAGAAGTTCTCTACTATGAGATCTCATTCTAGAACCCCCACATAAGAGGGAAGTCACAAGGAGACCACACCTTCTCAAGATTCTCTGAAGAGGCCCTAATAAATGGTTCATGCTCTAAAGAATATGTCTTGAACCATATAAGGGGAATATCACAACAGGTCTATGAACCTCTCCGATTACTCTTCCATGATCATGCTAATATTCTGAAGCTAAAAAAATCTCCTGGATACACACTGATATCAACAAAGGTGGATAAAACTATTCCCTTAAGAGTTGGTCAAACTCCACCCAAATGAGAATGACCTTGTCGTGAGTCTATGTCACCAGACTCCACTATCACCCGATCAAACCCTATAGAAGGATCACCGCTAGGATCACTTTCTGATCGAGAGGTGTCCTCATAAGGTGTAAAGCACACATAACTTCCTTGAGGCAGTCATCAAATACCCTGAGGTCTATATCACCTTGATACCTCATAGGTTTCTATCTCTAGAACTTGTGTAGTTCACTCATACTATGAACATACTCAGCCCATACTTCTAGCACAAAAACCTATTACTTGATAAGTGGTGGATCAACTAGCAGACCACATAGAGGTACAACCTCTAGACCATAACCCTGTGCTTAATCCTTATCTCTAGGAATATCATTTCCAAAATCCTCCCTTGGAATCATCTAGGGATGTCATCATAGTGGAATATTAAAATAGAATCAAGACGTTCCATGGTATAAGAGTATATCTGGGTAGCTGACTCAATAAGTTAAAAAAAAACCATAACTTAGTCTTATTAGATGTATGTAATAAAATTTCCCTATGAAGATTTTCTTATTGTATCGAGTTGAAAAGAAGGTTATCCGAGTCATGGTAAATAGATACGTTAACCACCGCACCAACACTAGAGCCCATATCCTGAAATCCAAAATCAAAACACTATAACACTATCACTATTCAATCTAAACCAAGATCACAGACACCGGTCCTAAGGAAGGACATCCTCTGATACCACTCTACCATGAATCGACTAAACAATACTTGATCCAATATGACCCCAAGAGCACCTCCAATAGTCCAGGTGATTGAGTTTATCAGCAAGTAAGAATATCACATAAATGGGAGGCCTTAATCTATAGTAGCTATACGAACACACCTATGAACATCTCCATGAAATAGTACAGAGATAAAAGTATATTGGAAATAAATGAATGCATACATTTATCCCACAACCACTGAATTACTTAAGGAATAATGGTTAAAATACATGACAACAAAATATAGTAAAAGATTCTAACCTTCAAATATAGAGGAAATCACTATCAAATGAAACTAACAAAAATATACTATGCTAAGATTTGGTAAATACCTCAGTTGGTCAAGTCTACTAAGCTCTAACTACCTCAGGTCCTCCTGGGACTCCTTCTAAAGGATTGTAGTTTTCACAAGACAAAAAATGTGTGGGAAAAAACCATACACGAGTGAGTATAACAATATTCAGTAGGCTCCACCAAAACCTAAAATAAAAAATATAAATTGATAGGAAATGGTCCACTCACCATAGCTAGAGGGAACCCTAATTAAAGAGAAGCTTCATCTTAGACCATCCTAAGCTATATACAACTATTTAGCTAAGTCCACATGGGGTGTAAACCAAGTCAAGTGACAACACCACCAAAACTCGAAAAATAACCTAGATATAATTGTATCAGACTCCATGTCTAAAGAGGTTTCAACCTCATAAAAAGTTATAAGATTCTACTTGAGGATAAAAGGTAACACACACCTAGGAAAACACAATCCATGAGCTCAACCATCCCAAAAGGTGCCTGTTTGATAGATACACTCCATCTGAAACAACTCTATAGGTCTAAATCTAGAGTCCAACCCCATAGGACCTATAAACACTTTTTTGCAACCTTTACAAGATCACATAACCCAATTGTAGAGTCCAAACCCTTACCACTACATACTGTTGATGAAGAAGTACTCTAGAATATGAACCTTGTGAATCCTCTCTAAAGATAGAGAGAGAAGGGACCCACACCTCACTACGTCCCCGTAGTCGAGGGAGTACAATCTCCTAACCAACCCATGAAACAAATTAAGTACCCAAAGGGAGAGGCCCAAACCTCATTATGTAAAGGGATCAATAACTTCTTACTATGTATCACACACAAAAAATGGAGGGGCCCTCTCCTCATAACTATTATCCTCAGCTGAGGGAGCTCGTAATCTGGTAGATGACCTAATCCCCATCACTACTCAAAGATAGGGGATTTTGACTCTATATTGAGGACCTAGACCCTAGTATGAGAGGGAATTACCATTAAAAATAAAAAGGACCCACACCCAAGAATGACAGGGGAGTACCACAACATGGCTTGGTATGATAGGGGAGTACCACTCAACCAGAACAATCACTACAGGGGATCCTCACCCTAACATGATGAGGGAGTACTGACCCAGGATAGAGGATCCTGACCCTGGTATGACAAGGGAGTAACACTTTACTAGAGCATCACATACAGTGCAACCTCACCCATGAGAAACAGGGGAGTTCTAGCTCCAAGGATAGTGGACCCACTCCTTAGTACGACATGGGAGTGCATGCTCTATCTAAATGTATCATATAGAGGACTCGAGCCTTGGTTAGACAAGGGAGTTTTGAATCCATGGATAGAGGACCCACAACCTGATATGATTGGGTCATACCTACTTTATCTATCTAAAAATTTTGGAGGGCCTACGCCCTGGTATGATATGGGAGCTCTTTATTAAACTAGACAAATGATACGGGGGAAATGCACCCTAGCCTAGTATGGGAGTTCCAAATTCAGAAGAAATAATTCATGGATAGAGGACCCACAACCTAAATGAAAGGGGAGTTCCATCTCTACCAATCCCAGAGGTAAGGGAAACCCACACTCTGACACCTCAGAGGAGTTCCAGTCCCAATTACTCTCTGGTAAACCTAACTGATATCCTACATCGGCCAACCATTTCTCTATAGAGAGTCACACTCGCCATGCCTCACATCGCAAAAAAAAACACATACAGATGAACTAAAATATGTTAAAATAGGGATCACTTCTCTATTAGCCTAAAGAGTCTAGGGGAATCACATCCTAAGATGATAGGGAAGGGTATCAACCCCGAAGTAAAATAGGTGATCCAACCTAGTAGCTTCCCATATTCTAGAAAAACTATTATAGTTCCATGCATGAATCATTCCACACTATATATCGAAGAAAACATGAAGGATACCCTCATGTTATATATAAAAAATTGTTTAGGATAGGCTCCCCACAATCCTGAATTTGGGACCTGAAGAAGAAGATTATCATGTTAGAATTCTCCTCCAAAAAGGACTACACATCGTGTAAGGGGGTCCCCGTGGAATGTGACCCCTCTTGGACACCCAGGTGTGTCCTCTAAATGAACTTCTTGGCTAGTCATGTGGGAATAAATGGCATGTATAGGCTATACATGATGTTTCTTGCCTCACTCGGACCCGCCATCATGTCTTCCCTCATACAACTCTTCCAGCGATGTCTTTAATGACTCAAAATTCTATTAACAAAGTTTCCCTTATTAAAATTATTTCATATAGTATAAATAAAATAAAATCACATAGAGATAAAAAATAAAAACTTTATAAATGAATAATGAATGAAATGAGAGGTATTTCTGGAAATCAAGGATCCTATATAAATGGAAGAATAACTTGACCTTTGGAATAGTAATATGACCCTTAGGAATAGTAAACTAGACAATAGAATAGTAAAAGCACCCATGAAATTATAAATAAATTTTATTTATCTTATAATATAAAATATTATATAACAATATTAGAGTATAAGTAAATAAATGTTTTGAAAATGTTAAATTATGTTTTCTTATTTTTTTTGAAACATAAATGTTTATTTACAATTTTATGACTAATCTAATGATTTAAAAAAAATTATTTTAATAAAATAGATTCATAAATAGATATTTTATTTTATTATTATTATAATATAATTTTATGATAGCATAATTAATTTTTCAAAGTGTTATAAAATCAGTTATAATTTTAATATTACTATTTTTCAAATAAATGATGATTTTAATTAAAAAATAAATTTATAATATTAATAAAATTATTTTCATAAAATGGATTTAATTTTTTAACTCTACAAGTCAAAAAATGGGTTGGGTGATTTTTTTCTAAAATAGTTGAATTTTTAGTGAATAGTAAAATACATTAATTTACAGTATAGCCTAAATATATGAATTATTGAGTCATGGATGATGATTGGATGATGTTAGCACCATTGGTTCATACTAACATGCACTAGTTACTATAATTAGTTATAATAATCCACACTATTAATAGTATTGATCCAAAATAATAAACAAATGAATAAAATATTAAAAAACACCCATCTCTACCACTCTAAATACCACCACTCACTACCTATTCTCCTCACACATCTTAAGACTTGAATATTGTAAAATTTATACCCAATACTCTTCCCAAGAATCTTCCACACATCCATGATGTCCTGGTATTAATAAAATACCAAAACCAATTTACCTAATGAGGTTCTCAAAGAGAATAATTGTAGAGGTAAAATCCCATTTCACTTTATTTTCATTAAACTTTATTTTATTTTCTTATACTCTCCTCACCTCCTCTATAAAAACATGCATGATAACTATAGTATCTTATATATAATATAATTTTATTTTTTTAATGTAAAATCCACCATCAATTCTCTTCTCCGCTTCCTTTTATTCTAAAAATGAAAATATCATCGGTGAGGTATTGATTTATCTCCTTCGTGGATGACAAGTTTTTAGTTTTATTTACCTCCATCAAGTCTGGACATAAAACCATTATAATGGCTGGAAAATATTTTAAAATTTATTTTATAACCTTTTTTATGATATTAAACTAACTTTTATACAAAATATTGAAAAATTAAACAAAATTAGTTTCTGATGATAAAAAAATCGTCAAAATAATATAAACGATTATCACTAACATCATGTGTAATTATTTAAAATCACCCTAAATAACCAAATTAATTATATAAAAATTTAATGTTATGAATTTTAATTGATAACATATAACTTTAATTATATATATATATATTCCCATTTTACACCATCTTTTATACATCTATAGAATTTAACCAATAATGGAAACCAAGGAAACAAACACTCTCAAATGATAAAATTGTATATTATAACTCATAAAAAATTCCATAAATGAACTTAATAAAAATATAATAAATCAAATATATCTAGAAATGGTTTTTAATTAATTAATTAATTAATTTAATTTTATTATCCTCGACATTAAGATCAAGAGAAGAACACTTTTGGACAATCGGTAAGGGATTATTTTCAAACCACCATTTTACCTTCGAGTTACGCTTTCTCTCTATTTATCCAAATTTAATTCTTAATTATTATCATTAAATATTATTAGATTCTATTTTTATAATATAAAAATGTTTTTCTATCCCTATTATCATTTCATTGATTGGGAAATACATGTTTTATAAGATTCCCTTCCCATTTCCTCCTGATAAGCAATTCAAATTAAAGGGATCTTCTAAAATTATAAATTACATTCAATTACCATCCTTAACCTACTTTAATAAAATATTATTTTTATAAAATCAATCATCTTGTCACTAAATACAATCTTGGTTCCTTTCTAGTTTTATACAAATAATTTTTACTTTTTTATATTAATGACTCTAATGTTTTCCCTTAAACCGCACAAAAGTGGATCATTTATAAAGTTTCATAAAAACTATTTTAAAGGTTTTCACATAATTTGGACATAAGTTTTCATTAAATATTACTATTTTTCTTTATTAATGTCCATTTATTATTTAAATCCATTATTTCATGAACTCTTTTATGATATTCCCTTTGGTTATACCTTAGGACATGTTTATGATACTCAATTCTTTCAATGGGTAACCCTTATGTTCATAACTCATGTTTTATTATTCTTGTGGAAAAATATGAGTTATAATGTTATTATGGGTGCACCAGTATAGTGATATAATTCATTGGAAAATGTTTAGTCTCATTAGATGTCATGTTGGGACATAGAGTAAACCTAATTCCTTTATGGGAATTTGTCCACCATGTGTAATGGTCTTGGAAGTTAGCCTTGAATCATGATTATGTCATGTAGTGTGTTGTTTAAAAATTCTAATGATTCCATGATTATATGCACCCATTCACTACATGTTATGATTCCTTATGTTTATTGATGTTCCATGTCTTTTTATGTCATCATGTTATTCCTTCCAACCCATGTACTTTTCTTTATTCATATGTTTATACATTTACATGGATTTTTAGAACATACCTTTTGTTCATGTTTTACCTAGGTTATCCTATGAATATATAGGAGCTTAATGGAATTTTGGATCTATTTATATATTATTAAATTAAATATGTTTTATTCTATTCTCATGTTTTCAGTTTTATGTTCCGAATCATCCAAAGAAACTCAAATTTATGATCCTTGTCTTGCAATTTGATGATTAATTATTCTTAAAATCATGTAACTATATTTATAAAAGGATCTGGTTTATATAGTTGGTATTAGAGCAAGGTATAGTTATTTTTAGATATTAGGACTAGATAACTTTCACAATAACCTTAGGCATAATTCTATCACCAAGGATAACATAGATTGAATCTTAGGGTATCAAAAGTTAGGATTTACTTTTAATTTACATATTTATCCTTCTATGTTCAATTCTTTATTTTTATATTCTTATTATCTAAGTATTCAATCACCCTAATTGTAATTTATTTTTCTTATTTAATGGTTGGAAATAGAAGAAACTGTTCCAACAATCAATGTGATAGGAAATGTGATAATTTCCTAATGATATGCCAAATATGATGGAAATATGTGCTCAAAACATCATGAAAACAATTTCTCGACTAGCTCAATTTATGAATAATAACTTAAATTAGGTGGAACTCACTTATTCTTCTAAGAAAGTGAATGTGCAGTTGAATACTTCTTGCAAAAATGGCCGCTCATATTTAGCGGATCTTCCAATCCCATCATCGCAGAACAATGGATTAAATCCCTTGAGAAAATATTATATATCCTACATTGCTTAGAAGAAGAGAAAGTTGTTCTAGTGGTATATCATTTTTATGGGGAATATAATTAGTGGTGGAAACTACCCAAGAATAAAAATCCCAATGAGGAAATTGATTCTATGGGTTGGGAAAATTTAAAAAAAAATATTTCTCAATAAATATTTTCCCCAAATCATCTATCTAAATATAGAAAGGAAATTTCTCAAAATTAAGTAGAAAGAAAATTATTTTATTGGGGAGTACGATAAATAAATTCTAAAGTCTTATAGGATATACCTCCATCTTTGTCATCAACACCAAAAGTAAGGTGGATCATTTCTTTAGTGGACTAAAGCCTAGTCTATAAAAATAATTGCCTATTAGAGACTTTGACAACTGTGAGGAGATTTTATATTATGTCATTAAGGTTAAATTGGATATTAGAGACTCTCTATGGTCTCGCAGACCTAGATATAAAAAGAGGAAAGTGGAGTTTAATATGGGTGGATCAACAGATAAATCCAATGATGAAAAGAAGACACAACATACCACGTGTCAAAAGTGTGGGAAGAATAATCCTAGAAACTACTTAAAGGGAACCAAGAGATTATTTAAATGTATAACCGTGGGGTATATATCTAGTTACTACTGAATAGAAATGAATAATCCCAATAATGGGGAAGAATAAATGAAGGTTCAGATCAACACTCTACCTGTATTGTAGTGTTTCAACTTCAAGTAAAATGGGAATTATGCAAGCCATTTATATAAGCCAAGGGTTTTTTGGAGTCAATCAATAATAAAAACCTACAAGGAAACAAGAAAGAGAATATTCTATCAGTACTACTGAGGTGGAACCCAATAATGATGTGGAGAAAGGGACATTAGTTATTCATTTAAGAATAACATACATAATATTTGATTATTGTTATATGCATTTTTTAATATCTTGAAAATTTAGTATAACTATTCAAACACAAACTCATAATATAGAGGTTGAGTTATCTATGAGAATAAAAAATGGTAAAATTATTGCATAAAAAGTATATAACTTCTCCCTAGTTAATGTTTTTGGACTAAAACTCCCATCAAATCTTGTCTTATTTCATTTGGTGGAGTTTGATTCTATATTGGGCATGAATTGACTATCTTTATACAAATCCAACATCAAATATCAGGAAAGGGAGATCAATCTTCAAATCCTGAGGAATCATTCAATTTTGTATAAATGTTAGGAGGAAGTTGAATATAATTTATAATTATCATCTCAATTTTTGATATTATTTCCTTATATAAAACTATATGTAACTCAAATGATTGATATAAAGGATAAAAACATGCTCGAAGACATTACCATTATGAGGTACTATACTGCTGTTTTCCCCTTGTAATTTCTTGTTCTTCCTCTTGAGAAGTAAACTGAGTTCTAAATTGAACTTATTATTAGATCTCTAACTATATCAAAAAAACCTTATAAAATATCCACCGTTGAGATGGAAGAACCGAAGAAGCAATTATAGGAGAATCTAAATATAGGTTTTATATGCCTGAGTACTTCACCATGGGGTGCACTAGTCATATTATTCAATAAGAAGGATAGATCAATATTCCTATATATTGATTATTGTTATATCAAAAAAATAAAGATAAATAACAAGTATCCCATTCCATAGATAAATGAATTCTTCGATCAACTCTGTGGGGCCAATTATTTCTTAATGGTGGATCTTCGGTTGGGATATCACCAATTAAAGGTGAAGAAGGAAAACATTACCAATACTCCCTTTAAAATGACGTATGGACACTATGAGTTCATAATTAATACCTTTAGACTCACTAATTCTCCAATAATATTAATGGACATAATTAATAGAGTCTTTGATGATTACCTGGAAAAATTTGTGGTAGTCTTTATTGATGATATTCTGATATACTCCATGACCAAGGAGGAAAAAGAGGAGAATTTGAATACTGTGTTGAAGACTTTTCAAACGGAGAGAATTTATGAAAAGTATAGTAAATGTGAGTTCTATATAAAGGATGTATAATTTTTGGGGCATTTTATCATCAGTAAAGGAATATCTGTGGACCGTTCCAAGACAAAAGTAATTAAAGAGTGTCCCCGACCAACATCTATAACAGAGATCTATAGTTTCCTTGGTCTATTTGGGTATTACCAACGATTTTTGAAGAACTTATCACAATTTTAAAACAAAATAACCAAGATAAATCATAATGGAGTGAAGTTTTGATGGATTAGTAAATGTGAATACTACTTCAAAGAGTTGAAAAAGAGGCTTATCAATGCACTAACTCTTAGACTACCGACAAGTGGGAAAATTTTTATGGTGTAAAATGATTCTTAAAAGAAGGGTTTCGGTTATGTAATGATGAAAAATGATAAAGTGATAGCCCACACCTAAAGAAAGTTGAAAATTCACGAGAAAAACTATCCCACACATGATCTGGAGTTATCAGCTATGATCTTTTTATTGAAAATCTAGAGTCATTATCTATATGAGGAGAAGTGAGAGATATATACTGATTATAAGAGCCTAATATATATATTCCTATAGAATGAGATTTTAATATGCACCATCGATGATGGTTATATATCATCAAGCACTATGAATTCTCAATCCACCACAATCTTGGAAAGTCAAATAAGGTGGAAGAAGCTCTAAGTGGAAAGGATACTACATTTTTTATCAATGATGAGAGTTGAGAAGGATCCAATCTTCTTAGTCCTGCAAAGTATGGACATGGCAATCATTATGTAAGGAATGTCAGATATCGTTTCTTAAATTATTTATCAACTATACATTATAAATAAAATAAAGGATTCTCAAAGAAATAATGAGTAAATTAAGAAAAATGGTGGAAGATATCAGAAATGGGAAATCCTTAGAGTTCAAAATGGATGAGGAAGGATTCATGAGATTTGGTTCAGGACTATATATACCATCCAATCCAAAGATAAAGAAATAGATTCTGAATAACGCACATAGCTAAAACTACTCTATTCACCTAGGGGGAATAAAGATGTGTTGAGATCATCAAAATAACTATTGGTGGGAAAATACAAATAAGTAGATCACTGAATATACATCAAAGTGCCCGATATATCAGAAAGTAAAGGTTTATAGGTAAGATTATAAGGGAATTATGAAACCCTTACCCATACCAATATGAAAATGGGAAAAAATCACCATGTACTTTTCATTATACATCTAAAGACATCAGGAATAAATAATTATATTTTGGTTATTGTGGATCTTCTTATAAAGAAAACTCACTTTATTTAAATTTAAAAGGACTTCTCAGTGGAGAAACATTCACAAATATATCATAGAATTGGTAAGGCTACATGGAGTACCACTCTCAATTGTATCTGATCGAGATCCTAGATTCACCTTGACGTTCTATAAAAGTATCCAACATGATATAAAAATTGATATTAATATCAGTATGACTTATCATCCTCAAAATGATGGCCAATATGAAGAGACTATTTAGACATTGAAAGATATGTTGAGAGCATGTTCTATGGACATCAATGGAGTATATGACCAAAATATATCCCTAGTTTAGTTCTCTTACAATAATAGTTTCCACTTGAGCATACAAATGGCTCAATATAAAACCATTTATGGGAAAAGATGCAAAACAATGACATGCTGGGATGAAGTCAGTGAATATAAGATGCTAGGACCTAAAATGATCAAAGAAATAGTGGAAATGGTGAAACTATTTAAAAAAATCAAAGTAGCTCAAATTCAATAGAAGAGATATGTGGATAACTGTTAATGAGACCTTGAGTTTAAGTATACATGGTATTCCTCAACATATCTCCGTTGAATAGGTCATGATATTTGGGAAGAATGGAAAACAAAGTCTTAGGTACGTTGTCCCTTTTGGAATTCTTAATCGTATTGGAGTTGTGGCCTATCGACTAGCACTTCCACCAACAACGTCTCAAGTACATGATGTATTCTATATATACCTCTTTAGAAAGTACATACTGGATCCCTCACATGTATTTAATTTAGAGGTTCTATATTTGGGAAATGATCTCTCTTATAAGGAGCATCCAATGAAGATCTTGGATCAAAGAGATAATGTTTTATACAATAAGACCAGTCACATGGTCAATTACTATGGAAAGACCATAAGTATGAAGAAGAAAGATAGGAACCAATGGAAGTAATGAAGGAGACGTACCCTCACCTATTTCTATTATAGTTTGTAAAATGAAATTTTGAGGGTAAAATTTCATAAGGGGGAAGAATGTAATGACCCAGAATTCTATTAATGAAGTTTCCCTTATTATAATTATGTCATATTGTATTAATCACATAAAATAAAATATATAACACAATTCAAAATTTATAAATTAATAATGAATGAAATAATAGGTACTTCTAGAAATTAAATAACCTATACCAATGGAATAATAACTTGACATTTGGAATAGTAATATAACCCTTATGAATAGTAATCCAGCCAATAGAATAGTAACTTAACACATAAAACTATAAATAAAATTTATGCATCTTATAAATGAAAAAAATGATATAATTATATCATCATATAAGTAAATAAATGTTTTGAAAATGATAAATTAAGTTTTGGTATTTTTGTGAAACATTTATGTTTATTTAAAATTTTATAATTAATATAATGATTCAAAAGAAAATTTATTTTCATAAAATATAATCATAAATTAATATTTTGTTGTCTTATTATGATAATATAATTTTATTTGACCTTTATTAATTTTTCAAAGTGTTATAAAATTAGTTATAATTTTAAAATTAGTATTTTCCAATAAATGAATATTTTAATTAAAAATTAAATTTACCATATTTATAAAATTATTTTCATAAAATGGAGTTTATTTTTGAATTATACACATTAAAAAATGGTCAGGATAATTTTCTTTTGGATTTTTTTAAAATAGACAATTTTTAGTGAATAGTGAAATACAATAATTTACGGTATAAGCTAAATTCATGAATTATTATGTCATGGATGATGTTTTTATGATATAATCACCATTGGATATAATTGAGGTAAACTATTTACTATACGTTGTCATTATAATCCACACTATTCATAGTCTTGATCCAAAATAATAAACAAATGAATAAAATAATTAAGAAACACCCCTCTTATCCACTATAAATACCACCCATCACCACCTATTCTACTCACACCTCTTAAGTCTTGATGCTCATATAATTTCTTCATAATCCTCTTTCCAAGTCTCTTAACAAATCCAGTAGGTTGTATTGTCAAAAAAATTCCAAATCCAATTTCCCTAAGGAGGTTCTCAATGAGAAGAATTCAAGAGGTAAAATCCTCTTTCACTTTCTTTATTTTCTTTTCACTTTCTTTTATTTTCTTATACTCTACTCAAATACTTTGTGTGAACATGAATTATAACTATAGTATATTATATATATTATAGTTTTATTATTTTAATTTAATACCCACCATCAAGTTTTTTTTCTCATTTTTTATTCTAAAAATGAAAATATCATCTACAAGGTGTTGATTTATCATCTTTGATGATGACAAGTTTTTATTTTCCGTTACCTACTCCAAGTATAGACACAAAACGATTATAATATTTTTTAAATATTTTGAAATTTATGTTATAACCCTTTTTTATTTTCTTAAAATAAATTTTATACACCATAATGAATAATGAAACAAAACTAGTTTGTGATGATCAAAGAACCCACAAAACTATCTAAACAATTATCACTAACGTCATGTCTAATGATTCATCCTCATACCAAATAACCAAATTACTTATATATAAATTTAATCTTATATATTTTCAGTAATAACATATAACTTCAATTATGGATATCTATTCCTATTTTTCATGATCTTTCATACATTTATACAAGTGAACCAATCACAAAAACTAAGGAAACGAACACTCCCAAATGATGATATTGTATCTTATAACTCATAAAAGGACATAAAATATACTTAATAAAATTATAATAATTAAAATACATGTATAAAAGGTTATTAATTAATTAATTAATGGATTTAATTTTTTTATCTAGGATATTAAGATATATTTTTGAACACTTTTTCACATAAGGTAAGGGATTCTTTTTGGGCTTTAATTTTTCCTTTAGGTTACAGTTTATCTATCTTTATCTCAATTTAATTATAAATTATTCTCTTTTAATCCTCTTAAATTATATTTTTTATGTTCCAAATATATGTTACTATACCTATTATTCTTTTTTTGATGATGAAATACATGCTTTATAAGGTTCCCTTCACATTTCCTCCATTTAAGCAATCTCAATTAAAGGGAACTTCTCAAATTCTTACTCATTTTTAATTACCATCCTTAATCTGTTTTAATACACCATTATTTTTATAAATACACTCATCTTATCATGAAATAAAATCTTGGTTAATTTCCGGTTTTGTAAAAATAATTATGACTTTTACATCTTAATGAATCTTCAATGTTTTCCCTTAAACTACACTAAAGTGGCTAATTTCTAAAGTTTCATAAACACTATTTTTAAATGTTTTCATATCATTTGGACATAATTTATCATTATATAAGAATATTTTCCTTTATTAATTACCATTTATGGTTTAAATTCATTCTTCATGAACTCTTTTAGGATATACACTTTGTTTTTGCCTTGTGACATGTTTATGATACCCTATTATTTCCTTGGGTAACCCTTATGTTTATGCCTCATGTTTGATTCTTCTTGTGGAACATATAAGCATGAACAAGTTATTATCGGTGTGATTAGATAGATCTATAATGAATTGGAAATGTTTAGTAACACGATATATCATGTTATGACAAGGAGTGAACATGATTCCTTTATTGGACTTTGTTTGCCATGTGTAATGGTCTTGGCTATTAGCCTTGACTCATAATTATGTCATGTTGTTTGTTAGTTACACATTCTTATGATTCTTTGATTACATGTACCCATGATATACATGTTATTATTCCTTATTTTTATTCATATTCCATGCCTTTTTATGTCATCATGTTATTCCTTCCAACCAATGTACTTTTCTTTATTCCTATATTTATACCCTTACTGAGCATTTTAGATCATACCTTTTTCTCATGTTTTCCCTAGGTTATCTTATGAAGGTGTAAGAGATCAATGAAAGTTAGTATCTATTTATGGATGATTAAAATAAATATGTTTTGTGTTATTTCCATGTTTTTAGTTTATGCACCTAATCATCCAGACACCCTAGACTTTACGATCCTTGTCATGTAATTTGATGGTTAATTAAGCTTAAAATCATATAATAATATGTGTAAAGGGTTTGGGTCTTTATAATGTCTCACACATAGTATGTACCAATGGTACATGATGTTTCCAAGAAAACTATCCACTTTTATATTTCTATTTCTTGTGCCTCTGTCTGACACCCCGTGTCCATGTACTCTGGCCATGTACCTCCAAAAAGCCATGCACCATTACATAGATACCCTTACCAAGTCCCCTGGCCACACATTCTTGGGTCACTAAAAGATGTGTAACCCTGATACACAATTTTTAGTCCCTAAAATTCATCTTACCCAAATGGGAAGAACACACTACATGTAACCCTGCACTAAAAACCCTGTGATCAGGAATTCTGATAGGAATTTACCTATAATCCACCAAAATCACCCTTGTTTTCCCCAAAATCTACAGATTGACCCTTAAGGGATCTCTAATAGTCATAATAAGGCACTATTTTTTTTAAAAAAATTAATCAAATGGGATCAAGAAATAAAAATAAAATTCTTCTGTGACATGACGAAACTCCAAATATTTGGGTATAGATCCATGCCCCAAGATATTTCACCACGATCCAGGAGTGACCACTGTTAAGATTGAAGATCGGTGATGCCTCTTCTCCTTCGATATACCTTGTTACCAACCATCACTCCAAATGGGGAGAGGGTGTTTACCCTCTATTCCATGCACACAAATAGGGAGGGTGGGGTTATTTTTTAATTTTTATTAAAACAATAACCCTCATTTTAATACCTCTTCTCCAACTCGCCTCCGACCAAACTCCTAGTGTCAGAAAATTTTATGTCGTTCTTGGGGAAAATTCCATGTTATAAACTAAACTAATATCTCAAAATTCCGATATGAGATTCTACATGAGAGTTATTTCACATTTCTAAAGAAACTAAATGTGTGTGATAAATTATATTTAAAATTTTTAATATCTCCTCATCAAGGTCTCTATGCATCAGAATCTCATGCTGACTCAATATCCAAGATTATAAATATTACAAGAAATATTTCAAACTCTTACAAGTAAAAACTATAGTCAAAAAAATAATACAAACTTCTAAAAACATATTTTTTATAGAGAGGTTTCCACTATGATATTTAACTGGAAAATTCCTTATTAAGGTGAATGGGAAGTGTATATATTTTTTGGAATTATGGGAAGATATAAAAGAATGAAATTATCAAGAATAAAATAAATTTTTTTCTAAATTTGAGGATATTATTAGAGTACCTTCCACCACATCATTAGGAACTTATACCTTAATTATTGTGATCAAATAATCATAGTCTTTATCCATAGGTATTTTCTAAGAAAAGATACCTTGATTCACATGAAAATCATTTTCATAGTGTCCCATCTCCTTATAAATGAAGAATTTCATATTTCCAAATTCATTATTTCTCTTGAAATCACAGTCCTAGTGGACTTTTATACTCATTTGTATTTAAGTAACATTCCTATTAATCATGTTCCATAATGTTTCGTTCCACATTTATTGAAATTTGTAAATTCCACCCTTCCCTTCTCCCCCTTTTCCTTATTTCCTTTTCAGAAATAGTTAGAAATACTATTCTTATCTTTCTTCCCTTTAAATCCATAAAACTTGGATAATTATTTATCTATCTTGATAACACATGATACTATGTCCTCATATGATAACAATATTTGGGAGAATATTTCCATTTGAATAATTTTCTTAATCCCATCAAGGAAATGGATACTATTACTATTTGGATTACGTATGTAGTTTGTGGCATGACATGATAACCTTTTAAATATGGATTCATACATATTAAAATTATTATCCTCTTTTTTTTATCAAACTCAAAAATATTCTCTCTATATCCACTCACTGTTCAGGAGGAAAATATTTTTTTAATAAAAATTTCTTAAAATCCTTTCATTCCAGGTTTTGTATTTCCTCCTCCTCCTTTATAGTGTTTTTAATCAATGACTTACATTGATCAACATATCCTAAGATATAATAAAATACCATGAAAACCTTTGCCCTTTCATTACATCCCAAAGAAATAAATAGGGTCTCTATGGAACTTATCCATTTCTCATAAAGAAATAGATTTATAGACCCATTCAATGATGTAGGTTACTAATGAATGATGTGGTATAACATTGTTACACCATGTTATGGATCAATATGATATTCTATACATTCAACGTTTTTTCACATAATTTGAGTTAGATTTCCCAATATATTTATAAGTTTTTCATCTCTAGTTTCATCTCTATCTCCAACATCATTATCTTTCTTAGGATGAAACCCCTACATAGATCATGTGCATTGATATATTTTTCAATCCTTTCACTAGGTTCCATTTCTAAACAATGGAATAAACTAGATCATATTATGAATCATAATGTATAATTTTGAAACTAGTGAAACACTTAACATAAATTAAAAATTTATATATAACTAATCTAAAAGTATTAATCTTTGTTTCTTTGGGAATATTCTCAAATTCCATTATAGGGTTACTTTTCCCTAATTTATTTTTTCCTAAATCTAGTTCCCAAGGTTTCTACTAAAATTCCTCTGATATCAACTATAAAGACCTCAAAATAATAGCCCATAGTTTGTGGTTACTTTTTTATATTGTAATTAGATATAAATAATCACATACCAATGGACCGAATAGTTTAGTAGACTTGGAAATCAAGATACATAAATGATTCTTACACTACAACTAAAAAAAATACAACATAGTAATTCCTTTTAGAAAACCATTATTCTCATAGATTATACCTTTATTTCAATCATAATATACTTCTTGGAATATTGGGGAAAAATAAACATAATAAACTGGGTGATCTCTTATGCCCATTAAGGGTATTAATACATCAGAAACTAAATAAGGCATGAATAATATTAAAGGAAGTAAATAGAAATGTAACAATTACATATAAATAATAACATGACCTTAAAACTCAGTACAAATATCATAACTAATAAAAAATCATACGGAAATAAATAAATAATCTCATGATGAGGGAAATGCAAAATTTCACGCATCACAAATATACCGTTGATGCCCCACATAAAGGCATATTATATAAATGGATAAGGTCTTATCCAATACCCAAGCTAGTTTGTCTCATGAGACCTAAAAATGTATTGAGGGGATATAGAGGGACCCTACCATAACATACCAAGTAAAATTAATCCATAATATTAAAGGGGTGAAACATAATCAATATATTTTTTTTATTAAAACTAACATACAAAACGTTAATAATTACCATAATCAAAAAATATAATGACAACCCATCTAAAGTAATATGGTTAATGGTATTAAAATAGAACATCTGCAATAAAAAGAATCATAAAAATCCAATAAAATATGTTAGACAATACATTAATATAAAAACCTTAGTAAAAAACAATATTTTAAAAATTATATTGAAATATATTAAATTATATTAAAAAGATCATTTGAAATTTTTTGATTAAAATACCCTTTTCTCTTTGAAATAACATCTTTTTTTTATAAAACTATCTATATATAGGAAAAAAATTATATTTGAAAATAAAATTTTAAAATTTTAAATAAATATTAAAATAATATATTAGTCATGATAGTGGTAAAATATATTCATACCATATAAATTGGAAAACACTCCTTTCACATTTTTGTCACAAATATTGAAAAGTACCTCGTTCTAAAAATGAAAAGAAGATTCTTTTCAAACCAATTTTTAAAAATTCAAACATGGGTAAAAATAAATTTAAAAAATAAAAGAATAATTATAAAAACTTTTCTGATAATATTTTTACAAAACATGTATATGGAAGATAAGTATTCCTTATTTGATACTTAAACATGAATAATCATGATTAATGATGATATTGTGAAATATTCACTTACATCGAGTTTTAATTCATTTGTACGTGTTCAAAACTTATGTATAATAATTATATATTTATTATAAATATATTAAATAATCATAATTATATAAATCGTACTATATACGAGACACTTATATTCTTTTATTTTTATTTTTTTAACAATTCTTTGATAAAAATCACCATTTCAGGTAATAACTACTTCGTTATTCATGTATGTTTCAGTTCAATAGTTTTGATATTTATAATTTTAACATGGTTAAATCATAAAAATAATGTTATTAAGGATATAAATATCATATATAAACATTATTAACACCATAATTACCATCCATTAAATGTGTTAATGAAAAATTAATTGTATCACCATATGGAGATGGTAAGTCATAAATATGCATGAGTGTTACTTTCACTTAAAATTTGATATGAAAGAGGGTGGGTAATGGTTGTTTTATAATAATTATAAAATTTAAGTATATTTGGGATACTTAATTTATTATTTTATGAAAACTAATATATTTTTAGAGGAGGTGGAAGAATGAATACATTGAAAGAGAACGAGTAAGAGAATTACCTCTTCTTCAGGAGACTTTCTTTAGATCCTTTCTTAATGGAATTATGATTGGTCTTCTAGGGAGAAAATAAACTATATTATTTAGATACGTATGATTAAAATATAAATTTTAAGGTATTGGTCATGATAGATGGATTAATGTGGTGTGAAGAAATGAGGGATGAGGTGCCCTTTTATAATTGAGGTGAGGGGATCTTTTGGAATTTCACAAAATATTAAATTATAATAAACTAATTTTCTTGAAAAATTCCTCTAAATGGAATGATATTAGAAGATAATGTAGTATAGGGTTTTAATCCTATAAAAAAAATATAATTTAGGTAAGTTTTTATGTTTTTTAAACCTTATCATATTGATTAACCCCTTGGTTAATTATTTTCGACTGTAACCATAGTAACCACTATTTTAAATATAAAGGGTTGATAACATTACTATAAATGATAAAATGAATTATAAATGGACGATGTATGATTTTTTAAACTATATTCAATTAATATGGACTATTATAATATTTTTAGTAATTTTAAAAAATTTCATAATATATTATTTTGATAAATTATCATTAATATCAATTTTGACACTATTTATTTAATTTGAATTCAAATACATCAAAAAAGTTGGAATTAGAATATAATTATTTAAAACCTCTATAATATGTCATATAGATGTATAAAATTCAATATAAAAAAAAATTTATTTAAATTATATCAAAATTAATATTTTTATAATCATTTATTTTTTTAATTTAATAAATAGCATATTTGTATTTCAGAAGTATTTAAGGTAATTATATAATTTCTAAAAATTAAAATAAATTTTATATTGAAATTAATTTCATTAATATTAAACAATACATTCATTTTCATTCATATAATTCTTTTTCCCTAGGTGGATACATTAAAGTTATTAAATACAAAGAGATTGACGTTTTGTAACTAACACTAATTTAAATAATATATAATTAATTTTCATGGTAACTTTTCCAATAAAAAACTAAAATTGGAGCCAAATTTTATAAGGGTATAATACTATTCATTAAATAATAATTAGTATGTATAATTATGGCCTTATCTCTTATTTTAGCCTAATTTAACACAATTTACCTATTATTGAGGTGATAAATTTTACCATGGTTAATATTCATTTTAAAAAAATAAAAGGGCCACAATTACCAAATTTGAAACTCATGATTAAAAATATTTAATTAATTTTATCAAATTCAATACCTATAAGTGTAAGAAATTAGTTTAAAAATAAGTGCAAAAAATGAAACAAAAAATATTTTTTAGAAGATATAGTTTTAAAATATAAAACAAGATTTATTCTTATCCCATGCATAATAAAAATATTATATGAATGATAAAAAATTGAATGAATATATATATTTAATTAAAATCATTCACAAATATTGGCTAATTCAATTATTATATAAATACATTTCATGTAAAAAAATAGTTTTTATAGAAAAAACTTCTTTTTTTAATTTTTATTTCTAATCAATCGATAACTAAATAATTTTTTTTATAAATGTATAATCCATATATTTTTAAAAATTTAGTTAGTACCATTTATACCCACCAATTTAATGGATAGGTTATACCAATTTTATAATAATATATCATGGTTCGTTTAAATGTGACATTTCAAGCAATGCATGCTATCAACGAGATTAAATTTATTTAAGAAGAGTCATAACATAAAATCCTATGGTGTTACAGTAATTGAATTAATGAATTAATTTATAAATAATAAGGAATTATAGTCTTGTAATTATAGTGTAAACTTATTTTTTTGTTTACAAACATTGTTTTTATTATATATATTTTAATTAGAAGCTAATTCATTTTATTTTGATTAATAAAATTCTAGAAACATATTTATTAAACATGTATAAAAATTTGTAATCATTACTTAATTGATTATAAAATGGTTATAAATGAGTATAAAATCATTTTAATGTAAAATAGGGATTTTATCAAAAAACATTTTTTATGCATACAATGTGTTTTTATGTTAATAAATTTTTTTAATAACTATTAACAAATTATTTTAATAAAATGTGAAGATAATATTGAAAAATTTGATCCACTTCAGGAAAAAAATTCAATGAAATTTTATGTCAGCTATCAACTACCTAACACAACCCTTCATCTTTATCTAGGCTAAGAGAAAGGCCTCTACGGTGCCTTGTGATCAGAAAATTCCTTTAAAATTAAAGGGTAAATTTTATAAGACTACTATTAGACCAAATATTCTATATGATAGTTATTATTGTATTATTATGGGACATCATGAATAAAAAATAAGGGTAGTAGATAAAAGTGTTAAGATGGACATGTGAACATACTCAGATAAGATTAGAAATGAGTATATTCGAGAGAAAATTATAGTGGCTCTGATTAATGAGAAGATGATCGAGACAAGATTCAAATGGGTTGGAAATGGTAAAATAAGAACTAGGGATGTACTTATTATGTGATTAATCTCAATGGCTAATTCACTCATTAAAATAGGTGGATATAGACATAAAATTACCCTTAAACAAATCTGTTAAGATGATCACATTCAAAATAATTTCAATGAAAATATGCTCTTCAATAGAGCTAATTAGTTATGGTTGACCCATTTAGATAAAAATTTTAATTTTTTTTAATTTTTTTTATAATAATTTTTTAGATATTATATTCAATAAAAAAAATTAACATTCATCTAATGGTTGTTAATATGAAAGAATAATAATATAATATTTTTTCTCATAAAAATAATTTTATTTCTAAAAACGAGTTTTAATAATTTTGTGAAAATATATTAAAATTAATTTATAAAAACTTTATCAATTGAATATTATAAAATATATTCTATATTTTTAATCAACATATTCAAATTTCATTATAAGGCCAATTTCATTTTTCATCATAAAAATAAGTTACATTGGTAAAAATATTTTCACTATGAGTAATGGTAAAAATGGGTTGAAAAAGTTAAAATAAATGGATAAGGATCTAATATATCACTAAAAAATATCTTTAATTGCATTTGTTGAGTTAATTTTGGCCCCCATAACTTATCTCCAAAAAATTGATGTTTTGGAGACACTTTCCCATTAGTGTAACTTTATTATATATTAAAGATATTAATATTTACAAGGGTACCACTCCCCCCACTTATAATAGATAAACTCTTCATCTCACTTATTCACATAGTTTTTATATAAATCCATTCCCAAAATAATTTAATTTGTATAATAATATCAATATTTAAATAATAAATTTCACAAATATTCACATAACTAAAGGGAAAATAGGTTTAGTGTCTTGGAGACTAGCTGCATAAAAATATTATTTTACTACACTTGAAAAAATATATTTTAATCATTCTCATATATACTATTTTCTAGATATATCACATGATAAAATCATGTTCATAACCTAGGAATTGGAATGATAAGAATGGGGTGGACTCAGATACTCAATAAGGGTAAAAAATATCATAATAAGAAGGGAACCTTTAGGAAGACATAAATATCATAATAAGTAATAAAAAGACCTTATATGATTAACCTAAAACATTTTATAGAAACATAATATCACAAAAATATTATTAAGTAAGAAAAAAACATACAAACTCACTCAAACACATATCAATAGTTCCATCATATGAGAGCATGACATATAGGGGTATAATATTTAAAAAAATAAGACATAACCATGTTAATATTTCATTTCATGTAAATAAAATAATTCTTGATAACATAATGAAAAAATTGGATATGTTTTATAACATTATAAATAAGAAAACACAGCACAAACATAAGAATATAAAAACCTATGCGAGAAAAATTATTATGACTATTATTATATAAAAAAAACTCATTATGTCAACATCTGAAAATGTGAGAAAACCCACCATGCCCACACCTATATGAATAAATCCATTATTTACACATATTAATACCTCATGATATATTAGCTTAAACCAATGCATTTTATGGTGATATAAAACTCCACCCATCATCATCCATACGTATGTGTGCCAATTAAAATCAATCATCCTTAGAACTTAAATAACCCAAAGAAAAAGAATGTGTTTCTTAAACTTATCACATAACATTAACTTAATAAATCCTCAAAATATACTTTTATAAAGTATTCACAACATAATAACATATATAATATGATTAAAACACCACTTCATGGGGGATAAACATTGGGGAAAAAATTAAAGCGAAAATACAAAAGATTTCAAAAAACCTTTTTAAACATTGTTATAAAAGATGAAGTGTTAATTAAATTAAAAACACGTTTAAAAGGATAGGAAGAGAATAATTTTGGAAAAAATTACTAAAAATATTTCAAAATAAAATAAACTTGAAATGAAATAAGTTTTTAAAAAGGATATGTGAACATACTTTTAAAACTTTTACTTTTAAAAAGAATAATTAATAATGGAAACTTGATAAAGATATAAAGTTATTGAAAATGGAAAGTGAAAATAATCAGAATAAACTTACTTTTAAAAGGAATCACTATTAATGTAATATTTAAATATATATAAATTTTATTAAAATAAAATATGGAGTGGATGATAAACTCTTTTATTTTGAATGTAAATAAAAATATTTTTAACATTTTGAACTAAAATTTTCCAAAACAAACATCATTAGAAATATGATTTTTAAATTAATAAATTTGAATAAAAGTATAATTTATGTTTTTTTGTTTTTTATGGCATGTAAAAACATATACATGGAATAAAAATCCATTGAAAGAAATTGGAATTATTCATAACAAAAAATCATTTTAAGAAAATATTATAATCATCAAGGAAGAAGACTTTGGTGTGAAATATTATTACCCCATTAAATATGGTGTAAATAAATCCTAAAATAATCATAGGTTATGATATATAAATCTTGAAAAATAATAGACAAATAAGAGTGATTATGACCAAGAAATTGATTTGAGTCATGAAAACCCATTACAACATTTGTAACTTCAGAATCAAAGTTCCTAAGAGTTATAACATTGAAAAGAACACCGAATAAAATGAAGTATAATATGATCATGAAAAAAATGAAAATATTATAGTATTTAATCTATTTAAAAGGAACTATGGTTCATATCTTAATCATGTCTCACATAATTAAGATTTGAGACAAATAAAACCTTTTGACTTTAGAAATATTTGAATCAAAACCCCTTGAAAAATAAAGGGATTGTAATTAAACCTTAAATACCATGATTAAAATATAATTCATGATAATATATTTCAAAAAGGAAGTATATACACCATATAAATTAAATTAGGTGTATAATAACAAACATGTCCTAAAGAGAGGAATTTTAAGATAAAATACCCACACCTTGTTTCCTTTATTAGTTAATAACAATTTAAAATACAATAAACCAAACATTACTAACTTAATATCTAATTTCAGGAGGTTACTCATAAATATTACCCTTGTATACTCATTATAATATTTTTATGGGTATATTAATTCAGTATAGTATATTATGACTATTAGGTGTTGTTAGCTTTAACTATTGTGAAAACTTTTAAAATTTTTGATATCATTAACCATACATTAATAAAAAGATCATTATTTTTATAAAATTTATGTTTTATTAATTTAAAAATTATATTTATCTAAAATATTAATATTTCATTGAATAAGTTTTTTGGGTACGTTATGTGAAAACATAATTGATGAAAACTTATTTTGGTAATTCTAGCGAATGAAAATGTAGATTAATAATAAGTTAAATGATTTATATATTATTTTAAAAACTATATAAAAAAATTATTATCTAACTATATAATATTAATATTATTTTTAAGGTTCCCATAGTCATCTATAACATAGTTTTATAGAATCATTCATGCAGGTGGTTAAACTGTCCCAAACATAAAAATTCTTCAACTCGATTGGTGAGTACGATTAAGGATATGTTTATTTGGACATAATATATTAATAATAGAATAATAAATTTTTTTTATTTTTTTATATGGTGAACCATATTTTAATATTTTTGGGTATATAATGAAAAATTCGAATAAAAATGAAAAAATAATACCTCATGGACATAGTAGTCCGCACACATGTATGATTGGCCTTCCATTATTTTTCTATGGTGATAGAAATAAATAAATAAGGAGTGTACCATTAATATAAAAATAAATCATTATGATAATGATACTTAATATATAATATTAATATTATTATAATATATTTGTAGTTTAATATTAATAATAAAGGCTTAATAAGGAGATAATACTTATATTGGTTTCTTTATTTTTCTTTTAAAGTTCCCTTGAAATTGAAGTGATTATGACAATTTTGAGTGGACAGGGGATTGTTTTTGTCAGAGAGGGTTCTAGGAATATTAATATGACATATTTTTAAATAGTAATTCTATATAGAGTTTCGTATTGTAAATTGCGTAAGTTATTCCCTTTTATAAGAGAGAAAATTGGATCTTTTTGAAATTCTCTTTATATTTTAACAATTCCATGACACTATTACATGGTAAATGGTTCTAAATTTTATAAATAGTTGAGTATTTATGCATTTGTTTCAATAAATACTCAAATATTCTTTCCAAAAATGTTTTAAATATATTATATGGTTTTTACAATTAATTTTTTTCATTTTACTCTTTTACATTTTAAACTACGTAAATAGTTTTTGACTAAGTGATTTTATGTTTTATTAAACATATTTCATAACCCATATAACCAAATTTTTGTGTGATGGAACTAAATTTAACAACTATTTATTCCAATTTAATTTATAAATACTATGAAATTGACCTTTAATTTAAAACATATAATTTGTAAAAAAACTGTTTTAGTAGAAAATTGACATTTTGACCATTATAGATTCTTAATCTTATTTATAATTTATTAAAATTTAAATGAATGCTAATATATATATTTATTTATTAATGAATCATATTATATTAATTATTTAATGGATTTAAATTTAATTTCTTTGATATCAATTCCTTGGTATTAATTAAAAAATAATTTTAAAATGATTGTTTCACCATTATATTATTAACTATAATTAATCCTATTAATCTAAATTTTATAAATAAAAATGATTTTATCTATATTAAATAATATTAAAATTATTATATAAAACATAAGAATCATTTTATTAAATTAACGTTCTATTTGTAGGGAATTTAATCTTAACATTAGTGCATGTAATGCGTGGAAACCCATTTTTAGGAAAGTATATTTTTAGCATTAAGTTTATGTAATTGATAAAATTATCAATTTTATTGATTTAATGATATTAATAATATTATAATTATTTAAATAAGAGTTATGAAACATTAAAATAATTCAAAAATAAATTTTTCCTGTGCATACATTTAATTAAAGAATTAGATGAAATATAGTTTACATAAAATATTATTTGATTTTCTAAAATGATATTCACGGGTTTAATAAATTAACATAGTAATTTTGAATAATTACTTTAAATTTTTAAATATATATTTATTATATCATAATGGTTTCAAAGACTTATAAGTAATACTAAAGTGATGATATTATCAAAATCTGCATTTTCATTACTCACCTAAAAACCATTTATTTTAGAAAAATATCCAAAAATATCTGTAGATAATTTATTTGTGAGGAAATAATAATGGAATTTTACTTTATCAAATTTAAAATCTATTTTTTTTAAATTTAGTTTTTTAAAAGAAAATATATAATATAAACAAAAGAGATTTTTTAAAAACAATCATTTGAATATTCCCTTATATAATTATTTACATTGTAAAGGTAATAAATATTAATGGATTACCATATTAGTGTTTATTATAGATTTTTTAACAATATCTTCTTAATATGTTGTGGTTTTTTACATTGGGTGTAGCATGTGACACAAGTTATAGAACATAATATATATTTGAAGGGATAAAAAATCTCGGGTTTTTACATTTTGATAAGTCTTTCTCAGAAAATACCTAACCAAATATCGTTCTAAAATTTATCTTTACATACTAGAGGGTATTGGACTCACCAAAATACGATCCTAAGAAGAATTAATGTGTAATCAAAAGGAAGATCCTCAAAGAAAAGGTATATTTTCTTACTAAACATTTTCATGTTTCTTTCTTATTAAACCTCTTCAAAATATTCTATAACCATATTAATAAAATTACATAAATATATTTAATAAATTATTATTTTTATGTTAATGGTAAAACCATTTTTTATCACAGTTGCAAACTATGTAATATAAAAACATGTTTCATGCATATATACAGACTACCGTCTCCATAAAGCGGCAAGATTCATTTCCTATCACCACCAGAAAAGGATTTTTATGTTATATATTTAATGAATATATATGATATTTATGATATAATTATGATTATTTAAAGATATATTTTTATTTACCATAATTTATTTCTAACCATTGAAGAATAAAACATTACCCATTTTTATGTGCAGACTACCGCCTCAATGAAGTGATGTAATTTATTTTTCATCACTGAATTACATGGATTTATACATAAGGGTATATAAGTAATAAATATGATATTTATTAAATGATTAATATTCTATATATGACTAAAACCATGACCAAGTTGATAGGAATAACATTTTTAGATTGAAATATTCATGTAAAACGAAACTATGAACACCAAAATATTGATTTTATGGAGAATTTTTAATAAATGGGTGATAGTGAATTAATATTGAATAATTTATAATAAGGTATGTATTAATATGGATCTGATATAGATTTATAAAAATATTATGTTTGTAATAAAGAACATTATATTGTGTATGAATCATGTCAAGAGTTGAGGTAAGGGTTTCCTCATCTTAATTTTTTATTATTGAGACATGTTCCATATTCACCACATTAATTATTTTGTGTAACGTATATAATAGTTATGAATTTATTTTATTAGTTTTTCAGGAAAAGTATCGGTATTTTAAAATCCATCTATGTTTATTTATTTTATAAGGTATTAATTCAAATGATATCAAAGCTGTAATTGTTTATGTTTCAATCTCGCATTTAATCAGAATTATTTATGTTCGAATCTCCTTTGGGAGGATTATATGGTATTTATCTCTTAAACCCCACAAATATTATTTTATTTAAGTTATTTTTGGTCTTGTAAAGTATTCTTTCTATTTTACCCATATTTGGAACTCAGAAAGAGTAATATAATGTTTTTAAGGAAAACTAACTTTATTAATCATTTTTCATCACAGATCTTTTTCTTATATGTCTATATTAATTAAAGTTTTTCAATAATTTTAGTTTATTTTATATAATTATTATATAAATTTTCTTTTAAAAATATTTTAATCTATTTTAAAAGGTTTTAAAATAAATATTTATATTTTTTTCAATATGGGTTATATTTGATTTTTTACAAAAGTGTGGAAAGAATATTTTTTAATGTTTACTGATTGAGAATATTTTACAAAAAAACATGAATTTTATTTTTTTTATGATTAGTTTACATATTTACATTATTTTTCAATTAAAATCCTAATATTATTTTTATGAAAATTTTTATTTTTTAAAATTTACCAAAAGGAGAAGGATTTTTTTTATTTTTCCAAGAATATTTCTAGTGATTTTATAAAATAATTTTTTTATATATAAAAATACATTAAGGAATATTATGATTAAAAAGGTATATTATATAATAATACTACACATGTTGTTTCTCTATACGGTTTATTATTGTATGATGCATAAATATTTATGAAACTATTTTGTTTTCCCTGAGTTATGGTGTGATGAAATTATGATTATTAGTACGATATTTTGGCACACATATGTATCCTTTTCATTATGTGATGGGATGGCATGAAATTATATTGAACTCCAATTTATTGGGTAATTATTTATATCTAATGAGAAAATATTAATGTAATTGTGTGTGAACCCAATCCTATACGAGACTCTATCCACCATGAATGAAAAGGGAATGTGGAGTGAACCCAATCCACCATGATAAGTTTTACAATATTTTATGATAATATTAACAAAGATTCTTAAATAATGAAATTATTTTATATGATTATTATTTTGACACATTCCTATGACATGTTCTTATGCTTATAAAATGTTCTCATGGAATTTGATTAATTATCGATGATTCTACACTCTAATGACTCAAGTATTTTGATGTTAAAATTTTTTATTCCATGAATCATGATTTAAGTTCTATAAATGAATGATAATGAATTTAATAATTTAAGATCAAGCTCTCATACCCAAATCTTTAACTTATTATCATTTATGATATTCCATTGATTCCTCTAATTTTATTGAATATCTAAGATCACCCTTTCTTATGTCTACATTTACGTAGGTTATGAAGAAAGGTATTAAGTAGTATATAACTAAGAAGGTTATTATATATGAAGAAAACTGTATAATATAATAAATATATTTCTTGAAATAATCTTAGTATGCATCTAGTCTCCAAATACAATAAACTTTTACATTTCTTGGGAATGTATTATTGTGATATGTATTGAATATTCATATAAAATGATGTAATATTTATGTATGGAATGATAAGGTCACTTTATTTGGTATTAGAGCAGGGTTTAGTTAATTTTTTTAAATTAGATTAAGAAGAATATGAGTAAGTCACTTAAGAAAAAATATGATGAACTGAGATTTATATAGGATGAACCTAATTTATCATAGGCTGATAAGAAGGTGTCATAATGTAAGATACATTTGAAAGGATTTTCATTATTGTATGATTGATCGATCTAATTAATGATTCTTGATGCTTACATTATGATTTTTTGTTTTAGTAAATGTATAGAATAAAGAGGAATTGTTTTAACAAAAAATATGGAATCCAAAGTAATTATTGACCTTAAAATGGGGGTTATAATAAAAAATATTGTTGCTATGATTCCATAATTATATCAATATATAAATAATAGTGATCTTACAAATGATAAAAGTAAGAAGAAAAATACTATTTATTCCTTAACGAGGCAACAAAAACATTCCTTTAGTGGGTCCTTCGATCCACTAATTTTAGATAAATGGATCAGTACCACTGAAAAGATATTTTCCATTCTCAATTACTTGGAGAATAAAAAATTTAATTTTGGATATTTATCATTTGGAAGGTGAATAATTTCAATAACAGACCCTTATTAAGTATATGATTCCATATGAAGAAATTTAATCCTTGAAATGGGAAGAATTTAAGAAGTTATTTTTTATAAGTATTTCCCCTTAACCCTTTGAATGAAAATCAAAAGAGAATTACTTGAGTTAAAGTATAAGGATGGTGAATCCATTTGTACCCAAGAGAAAATTTTTAGAAGACTTGAAAGGCACACTTTTGGATTTATCATCATCACTAAAAGGAAAATTTATTGTTTCTTTAGTTTCTTAAAACTATGTATACAAAAAGAATTAACCATAAGGTACTTTAATAAATATGAAAAAATCATTCAATGTTCCATCAATTTAGAAATGGAGACTGGATACAAAAATAATTATCATAGTTTTAGGAATGATCAAAGATCATTGAACTCTAAAAATTACAATTTATATTTCCTACTATACATTACCATAGTGTAATGATGGCTAAAACCCAAGGTAAGAAAGGTGAGTACATTGAGGGATTATTTTAAACATAATATAATGAAAATAGCTATTGGAATGGATAAATAGAAGTGAAAAGTGTGTGAAATATTGGTGATGTGTCAATATTGTTATAACTATCTTTGTTAAGGAGTAGTAACATGTATAAAATAGATTGAATAATATATCTGAATAGATCTTTGAAAATGTTTTATTCAATAAAAAATATATTCAACTCAATTAGAAAACTATACTAATAAGAAAAATGTATACTATCCCTATTGAGATTAATAGGTGTTACTGAAAAGAACACCACATGTATTAAGAAAGTGTTTCACACAACATTGAAAAATGATAGATTGCATGGGAATTCAAAGAATTCAATATCATGAAACCATAAATGTCCATCCCTTTTCTTCCTACCTATTAACATAGTTTTATGTGACAATAGTAAAATGGTTTCAAAACAAATTTGAAAAAAATTCAACCATCATTTATAAACCAAGAAAAATAATGAAATGAAGTAAAAGGACATGAATAATGAATTATAGTTAATAAGTAATAAATCTCGGACATAAAAGAATTAAAAAATAATTAAAAAATAATTAATAATATTCTCCTCATGCATTCAAGTATAGTACATATTTTAAAGTTTAAGTAAAATGAATAAGAAATATGAAATAATGTTATATAATAAGAAAATAAAAATAAGTAAATAGTAATATTCTATTTTAAGATGAATAATTTATATCTCTTCCTTATATTTCACTTTTTATCTTTGATGATGTCCTCAGTCATGATCACCAGAAGAATCTCCTACCCCATCTAGAGGTTAATTCCCATAATTATTTGTGTGTGTAAAACACCCCCAAGACCTACCCACTCATCAAATTAAAAATCTCCTAGAATCAAAAATCATATCCAACAACCCTGAGATATTCTCCCTACTCAACACATAGAATTTAGTCACTATAAATCATCTTCTAGGGTATTCTTGAAGAAAAATATTCAAACTAAACAGAGTATATCCACACGTGTCTTCCTTTAGCTCCAAAAAATAGTACCTTGATGCATTTTTATCCCTCTTCAGGATTGAATAAGATTAAAATAATCCTTTTAAACTCCACCACCTAAAATAAAAATCTTCAAAAAGTTTATTAAAAACATCATTTAAAATTCTATCTTTGACCCTAGGTGCCCATGTGTCCATTGACACTTTATTTAATTTAATTAGTAGTCTTGAAATTTTCAATTACTTTAACTTATCATTTAAATAATTCACTCCTTTCATATTCAATATATCTTGACCGCTCGTATTTACTTTCAAAATATCTAAAAACCTCCCAATTTGTTGAATAATGTATTGACAATAGAAGAAATGAAAGTTTCAATCAACCATTCCAAAACATGATTATCAAATATATCCTAGGTTTCATTGTGAAAACAAACTTCAACTGAAACTAAAAATTTAATTCAAAACTTCATTGAAATTTTCTATTAAATTCCTAAGATGCACCTGATTTTTCATAATAGATGCAAAAATCGAGAACACAAAGTTCCCTTCATCCAAATTAGAAAAATATTACATAGTGGACAAATAATCCAATGAAAATATCTTTATCACATTTCTGATTCCTATCTATCCTTAGAATCACCTATGTTAGGTTGCAATATAGAAAGTAACACCAGAGGGGGGGGGGGGGGGAAGAGGGGGGGGGGGGTGAATTGTGTCTTTTCAAAAGTCTTCTACACTTCTATATTTTAACACCCAATGTGATTTATATGGATAAACATTGTTTAATTTTGTAAAAAGAATATATAGAAGATAAATAGAAATAAAGAAAACAAATTTTTATAGTGGTTTGGGGAATAATGATCCCCTAGACTACTCTACAAATAAATCGCTCTGTGAGCTTGATAAATTTTACTAGAATGGACCTCTTATCACAAGACCATGAATTCACAACTAAGTGTAGCCAGTTGACACATTTAAAACAAGACTAATAATAAATCCTTATGGTTCTATAACATAGAACCAGTTATCCATATATTAGATCAAGAAGATGATACTCCATCCCAGCTGAGTAAGAGCAGTTGAAACTCCAATAAATAAAAAGAGTTTGAATTTTTAATTCGGGTTGTTCTTCATAGTTAAAGTAATAGAAACTGATAGATGGTGGATCTTCTTATTCAGAAAAGAATATATTCAAGAATTAAATAGTCTGTAGTGATCCTTATTGCAAAATGATCTTCAATAAGATAAAAAATAAAACATCAGTAGTAATATTATAGTAGTAAAAGATTAAACATGTATATCTCCAAAGTGTAGCTTCTCTTAGAATCACTCATTCATTATAGCATCACTATCAAATAGAATTTAAATAGTACAAACTCATATGTAAATTTCTTATCAAACACATATTTTTTAAGGAACTATGAATAAATATATAGAACATATAACTTTCTTCAATATTCTAGATCCAAAATAATTGCATGATTGATTATGGAAATTCAAATTCCAATTGACCAGGGGAGTCTTAAATTCTCTTATGAATAAGAGTTATTTTCTCTGATGAATAAGGTTCTTTGAAATAATCATAATGATTCTTGAATCGGTCTTTAATTTAGACTTGATTTTTGTAGCAATATCATATTAAAAACATGGCTTAAAAACCTCTCAATTTTAAACACAATACATGGTTGAACTTCATAGCATAGGGTTCCTTCATGTAGTGTAGGGTTTCTTCACATAGTATAGGGTTCCTTTGCATAACGAATGATTTCTACCAATGTATTGGTTCTTAACCATACTTTCATCTTTACATAATATAGGGAACAAAAGTAGCATATAGATGATAATCCATACCTTCTCCATTTTAGAACAAGATCCCAAACATATAATTGATTAACCGTACATTCAAATTCCTGAATGTAGGGTTGATGAATAGTAATCCTGACTTCCAATATAGGATTTATGATCTATACGTTTGAAAATTCTATGAGTGTTGGGATATTGATCCAAACACAAACTGTTTAGCGTAACATAGGGTTGATACCATATGAAAGTGTTTCACTATTCTAGCATAACGTAGGGTTGATACAAAACGCAAGCATTAACTTTTATATTTAATATAGGGTTGATACCAAACGTTCATTTACTGAATGTAGGGTTTGAAATAGTGTTTCCAGAGTAATTAGCATAATGTTAAATTACTTTAAACCAGATATAAATTCCTAAAATCTCACTAAAGAAAACATCATTAGAAAACGAAAAAGGTTATTTGTGAGAATAAAAATCATCATAATTTATTGAGTATTGTTGAGAAAATACATGACCAATAATCTCCCCATTTTTGATGATCACAAAACCCATAACATAATCCATAACAAAATCTAAATATAATTTATGATTTGTAAACATACAAAAATAGATATAGAAAATATTTTTATATTTTTATTTCACAGTATTATTTTGATAATGGAAAATAGATACTTGTAAATTAAATATTTTCTCTAATGAAATGTTTTTATTTGAAAATATTCTCCCCAGAGGTATTCTCAAATATTCTCTCATTTTTTATAAATATTATCCCCTTTTTAATAATATTCTCCCCTTATTTGTGATATCAAAAATATAGTTTGAAAGAATAAATTAGTTAAACCATAGTTAATGTAGCACTGAACTATAAATGAATATTTATAAAAACTAATAAGAGAAATAAATTTGGGATTGTATGTTAAGTATTGAACTTAAAAGAAAATAAACCTAAATAAGAATAAAAGAAATTGTATTTAAAATGAATTCAAATTTTTTCAAAATATAATAGATTACAATCCACAACCAACAATTGTTCTTAAAAATGAAGGAATTTGATCTGAGTCGGCAGTTGTAGAAGGTTTATTAGGATTAGGAATATCTTATATATCCCCATTAATATCAATGAGCTTCGACAATAAGCTCTTGAAATTATTTTTAAATAATTATGACCACTTTTGAAGAAGATTCTTTGAATCTTGACCAATCTTCATATTATCAACCAAATTAACCTTAATAACCTCATTCACAGCTTCCTCTATCTGGATGAATGAAGTAAAATTATCCTTAACTTGAACAAGAACTAATCCCAACCAGGATACATTTGAAGTTAGTTGACTAATAATATTCTTTTGATTGTCTAACAGAACACTTAAAGGGGTACTATCACATTGAAGAGTGTGAATCCTATCACTGAAATCATTCAGCACTGAAGTAATAGTATAAAACTTTCTAATCAGTTCTGGCAATGTCTATTGAGAGGAGGTTGATTATTGATTTCTCTCCCAGGGATATTTGAATTCTCTCCCTATCATTAGCTTAAGCTCATAAAAATATAACTTCCTGACAGATTCATCTCTCAATAAATTAAACTCTCTAGAAATTTTTATAACAAACTCTTAAAGATCTCGAATTTCAATAATATTTTCTTTTAATTTCCTTAGATGTGGATTTTGAGACTCAAAATATTATCTCAAAACTGTAGTACTTTTGAATTCTTCAAAATTATTTTTCACAGCTTCCAATTTTTCTCTAAGAAAAAAAATTTGAGCTTCTAATAAATTTAACTATATAACCATGTCTTGAGTATGTGAATCAGAAGATCCAGAAGACTGAGTGAAAGGGTTAAGGATATTTTCCTTATTATGAATTTCTTTCAAGTACATACTTTCCTCTTCATTATCAACTGATCTACCTCTTAAGACCAATCCTTCAGCAGCTTAAGAATCAGGAACAACAAGAGATTGATATTGAAGATCATAAACATCTTCCCTTTGATGTTATTGACTATGAGACTCTTTCTCAACATTTTCTTATAATGTAATTTCATGCTCAACTCCAACATCTGCTTCATCTTTAATCACTAGAATTTCAACTATTATTCTTTTTCTTTGAACAGGACTTTCTTATGTCCTAGATTTAGCCTCTTCATCAGGTCTCTATCTAATAGATCCAACTGAATTAATCATTCTTTGCTCTCCCTAAGCAGCTATCACAATCCTTTGCTGTTGGTCTACACCAACTGGAAGAATATTGTTGCAATAATTTCTCCAAATAATGCCTAACTTCTTAACAATAATAGCATTTAAAACATTTTTCCAATGACGTGTTTTACGAAAAAAAAACATATTAACAATTTTTTCTTTTATTCGCAGCAAAAAGGTTAATAATCCTTCCGTAGGGATAATATACAATCTAGGAATAATTATAGTAGAAATGGTTTAGATACCTTATCATAAACTGATAGAAATTTAACATGATCTGATTTAGAAAGAAAACAAATGGCATACATATCAAAACAAAAGACATTATCTAACTCAGTAGTCCTTCAAAAAAAAAAATCCCATATTGAATGAATATCATCATTACTCGGTGATCAGGAGTAAGCTATTTTTTCATTACTTTCTTGATATTTCTCATTAAAAATAATGAAAACATGATGCTATCTAATTTTTTCCATTGTCTATATTCATTAAATAAAAATGAAACTCTACTCATAGGGACAATGTAACAACTAATCTATTTACATAAAAGAGATAAAAAATTATGTATTATTAATCTTAGAGACAATAGTATCTTCATCAAATCTGATACTGAATGATGAATTTCTACAAAATTCCTTTACTTTAATTTCATATACTATAGGTGTGTTATCTTCCCAAAATCAAAAACTAGACCATGAAATCTCATTTCTTCCTTGAGAAAATTATTTGTTGAATCTAAATAATTGAAATCAATTACCTTTCCTTAGAGAAATTTGTGATCTTTATCTGATTCATAAGTAGCCGCATCCAACTCAACATTTTCTTATCTTTGAGAGGTTTCCATATCTGAAGGTTTTGAGATTGAAGGGATTAAAGGTTTTGGGTTTTGACAAATGGGAATCGAAAGAGTGAGAGAGATAATTTTTAAATTGAAGGGACATATAGGAGAGGAGAAAGAGATCGAGGGAAGTTGAATGGTTTTCTCATGCTGATTGAGAATGTACTCATTAAGTATTTTATTTAAAAAGATAAATAAAATAAACATATTTTTAAAATATAACTAACACGTAAATAAATAAAATAAAGAACATTAAAGTTTTATATATAACATTTATTGTACTTAAAATATATATATAGATATTAAAATAAAATAAAATAATTAAATTATTCATTTAAAAATTAAATAATCATAACTCCCCCTTAATAAAATAAAAACATTCAATAGGAAGTGGTTTAGTGAAAATATTAACTAATTGATATTTTGTATTAATAAATTCTAATGATATATCTTTTTATGGACATGATCTCTTAGAAAATGATGCATTATATCAATGTGATTATTCTTAAAATGAATTCTAGGATTTGTTGAAATATTTATAGAAATAATAATATCACATAAAATAGATATACTATTAAAATTTCTTCCAGAGTCCAGTAGGGTGTTTTTCATCCACAATAGTTATGCACAACAACTACCACCAGACACATATTCCGCCTCAGCAGTTGATAGGAAAACAAAGCATTGTTTCTTACTCAAACATGAAACAAAATATTTTTCTAAAAATTGATAGGTTCCTAATGTTTTATTTCTATTTAATCTAAAACCTCCAAAATCAGTATCCAAATAAGAAATTAAATTAAAATCAGAAGTTTTGGGGTAAATAAGTGATTGAAAAATAGTTCCTTTTAAATATCTAAAAATTCTTTTAATAGTATTAAGATGTGACTCTTTTTTATTTGATTGAAATCTAGCATAAATACATACCGAAACATAATGTCTGGGATGGTAGTTGTAAGATATAACAAACTTGCAATCATAACTCTATATAAATTATTGTTTATTAGTTTTCCAGCTTCACCCAAATCAAGTTTTATATTGGTACACATGGGGGTTGTATAGGCATAGTTGTTTTGAAGTCCAAATTTTTTCAATAAATCATTAATATATTTATTTTGTTTTAAAACATTTCCATAATCTTTTTAATAAATCTGAAATCCTAAAAATGAAATCAGTTCTCCCATCATACTCATTTAAAATTCGTTCTGTGTTAATTTTAAAAAATAATTACAAATATTTTTATTAGTTGAACCAAAAATAACATCATCAATATAAATTTTTACAAATAAAATATTAGAACAAATGATTTTATTAAAAAGTGTTGGATCTACCAATCCAATTGGAAATCCATTTTTTAAAATAAAATAACTCAATCTTTCATACCAAGCTCTATGTTCTTGTCTGAGGCCCTAGAGAGATTTAGTAAGTCTAAAAAAAGAGTTTGGTCTTGATGATTTTCAAAACCAGGGGTTTTTTAATATAAAATTCTTCCATTAAATAACCATTTAAAATCGTAGACTTGACATTTATATGATATAATTTAAAATACATATGAGATACGTAGGCTAAAAGGATTCTTATGGATTCTAGTTTAGCTACTTGAGAAAAGGTCTCATCATAATCTATACCTTATTCCTAATTATATCCTTTAGCTACTAATCTAGCTTTATTTCTGGTTATGATCCATAGATCATCCTGTTTAATTTTAAAGACCCACTTAAATCTTATAACTAGATAATTGGTTGGTATTTCTACTAGTTCCAAAACATCATTCCTTTTTAATTGGTTTATCTTTTATATCATTGATAGCATAAACCTCTCTTCTTAAAATGCATCTTCAATAGTCTTAGTTTTCAACTGAGATAGAAAGGAATAAAATTATGCAAGGTTTCTTACGTTTATTATAGTTCTAATTCCTATGTCTAGGTCTCCTATTTCCATTTTTAGCGGAGATTTATTTAATGTTATAGAATATCTAGGAAATAAACTTTCAGGATTTTCAGTATCATGTTTTTATGAACTAGATTGAATTTTATTAATATTATTTTCAAAATTAGTTTTAGGGGTTTCAAGTATCATGTTTTCAAGAGATTCAATGACTTCATATGCTTGACCATTCCCTTTAATAAAAGGGTTAGTTTTATCAAAATTCACATGAAATGATTCTTCAACAATCCTTGAAATTTTATTAAACACTCTATAAGATTTAGAGGTAGCAGAATATCCCAAAAAATATTCCTTCATTAGCTTTTGGATCAAATGTACCAAGATATTTCTTAGTGTTCATGATATAATCATTGCATCGAAAAACTATAATGTACTTTACATTATGATTTATATTATTCCAAAGTTCATAGTGTTTATTTTTGAAAACAGAACTTATTAAAAATCTATTCATGATATAGCAGGATATGCTTATAGATTCTGCCCAAAAAATAGGTAGGAAGACTTTATTCATTCAATATAGTCCTTTCAATTTATTGAATAGTTCTATTTCTCATTTCAACAATTCCATTTTATTGATGTGTTCTTGGTAGAGATAAGGTGTGTTTAATACCAATATTTGAGTAAAAATAATTGAATTCATGATTCTAAAATTCTCTACTATGATCACTTATTAATGAAAATTTTTTAAAACATTTTTCATTTTGAACAATTTTACAAAAACTTTAAAAAACAGTGAAAACTTCACTTTTGAGTTTTAGAAAATAAACCCTAGTAAATCTAGAATAATGATCAACTAAAAAATAAATATAAAATTTAGAAGCCAAACTTCATATTCTTCATGGTCTAAATAATCAATATGTATACGTTCTAAAGGTTTATATGTATCAATTTTGTTAATAGATTTGAAATAAGATTATTGCTGCTTGCCAATTTTTCATGTATCATAGAATCTGTCATTGTCAAAATTAAGAGTTATAGAATTAGAAACTTGCTATTTATTATATAATTTATGTAAATATTATATATTATAGTGTCCAAGTATTCTTTTCCAAATCTATGATTCATTTGTCTTAGCAGTTAAAAAATTCACCTTTTGTTCATATAGGGAATTTGAATCCGAAGTATAAACATTATTATTTCTAGGTGTTATGGATTTAAGAAACTTATATTTAAACATAGATCATGATTTGTTATAAAAATAAACATAAAATCCATTATCATAGACTTTAGAGATACTTATTAGGTTTTTCTTTAACCCTTTCACATACTGTAATTTGTGGATTAAGATAGTCTTTGGATATACAATAGTTCCAACTCCAACAATTTTTCCTTTATCATTATCACCAAAAGTGACTATTCCTCCATACATTTGAGTCAGGGTATGAAATTTTTTTGAGTATCCACTCATATTACTGGAACAAAAACTATCCATATACCATATGGTTTTTCTTTTTTTGTGTTTTTTTTCAACAAGAGTAATTAAACAACTGTTTGTTTTGGTACCCATATATTCTTGGTTCTATAAGTGTTAGCGAGCAATGATCTGGGAATCAAGATCTACATTATTTTTCTATAATAAATATCACTATATTTAGACATACTTTAAGAAATAAAGGATCATTTAATAACACTAATTTTGTGTTTTTTAAATAATAATTATTATTGAAATGTACTTTTTTTCCTCTATAATAATAACTAGCATTTTTAGAATTGGGCACAAAATAATTTTTATATATTTTTGATTTTTCATCCTTAATTCATATTCCCAATATTTTCCTTTTAATGATATTATTTATAGAAATTTCATTTAAAATATTTTTTCCTTTATTAAAAACAAAAGAATAACTTTTATAGGATTCAACATCATCCTAAAATTCTTTAACCATTTTTTCATGATTAACACAGTTTGAGGTAGATGAGTTGCATTTTTCAATCAGCTCTTGATATTGTTTTATTAGAGTTTTTATTTCACCTAAAACAACATTATGAATTTTTTTCAATAAATTTTTCTTATTTATCAAAGAATCATATTTTTATTCTAACATAGACTAGTATTCTATAAATTTATCATTTGAGAAACTACCAAAATCAGAATTGGAAGAGTAATAAGTTTATACCTTTTCCAGGTCACCCATGAAGAACATATTGGATTTTTTATTTGATTTATCATTATCTGAATCAACTTTTCAGGGTTGATGGAGTATTCAGATACACTCCATGTAGCCTTCATTTACATTTTAATTTTTTTCTCATAGTCATAATTTTTATGATATATATTTTATGGATTTTTTATTTTATATTTTAGTTGAGGAAAATCTGGTCTGATATGACCCAATTTCTTGCATTCATAGCATCAAAATTCTCTTCGATATTTTTCATCCTCCCTAAAATATTTTCTTAATCCTCTTTTCTTCTTGTAAAATTTTCGGAACTTTTTGGCTAGCTGAGCCATTTCCATTTCAGAATCTGAAGAATCTGAATTTTTCTATTCTTTGAATTTTTGATTTATTCTTTTATTATGCTTCTGAGATGTCATATTCAGAGTAGTATTTTCCTTATATAATATAATTTTATGATCTTAAGATTCAACCTGAATTTCTATTTTATACATAATTTGTGTCCCAATTAGTACTTTTATTTTTATATTCTTGATAGGTGATGATTGGAGAATTACAGTAGATATTCCATTCCATTTAAAGGAAAATACTCTTAGTACTTTCAAATCTTGATCAGATTTTTTATGGGTTCACCTAAGGTAGTTATATTTTTGGTAATTTCTGTAGGCCTTCTATTCATATGGATGATTCTTTCTCCATCAAAAATTTTAAATGTGTCAAAATTTAGCTTAGTTGTAGGATACCTCATCAATCTAACATTATCTATTCCATTATAAGCAACTGAAATAGTTTGTTTACATCTCATAGAAAATTAAAAATTATGATATATGATTGAATTCATCTGAACCAAGGCCACAAATGATAGAATAAATCACTTTAGAATTGATATCATACTCAGCTTTTCTTTCAGTAGTCCAAGTTTTTAGTTTCTCAAGAATCTTATAAAGAATAATGAATTTTTAGTAGTCTTTGAATTCAAAATTTTTCATATATATAATTATTCCATATTTCCAACATCCATAATTTTCACCATTAAAATATGGATCATGAAACATTGAAATTTATTCTCTAGGATCATCCCTGTCCATCTTTGTATAAACCTTATAATTTTATATTGCTATAGATTTATCCAAAAATCTATCCTCAGATACTAATTCTTAGGTGATAATATACATGATAACAAAAGAGGGGGGGGGGGAGAGGGGGTGAATTTTGTCTTTTCAAAAATCTTCCAAACTTCTGGATTGAAACACTCACTGTGATTTATACAGATAAGTAGTGTTTACTTCTATAAAAAGAATATGCAACAGAGAAATAAAAATAAAGATCACAACTTTTTATAGTGGTTTTGGGCACAAAGATCCCGAAGCCCACATTACCAATCAGTCTCTATGTGAGCTTGGTAAATTTCACTAGAATGATCCTCTTATAAAAAGACCATGAATTCAGAAATGAGTTCAGGTAGTTGAAACCATAATAAAATTTCTAATAAAAAATCCTTTTGGTTATATAACAGAGAGACAATTATCCATATCTTAGATCAAGAAGCTGATATTCCACCACAATTGAGTACGAACAGTTAAAACTCTAATAAATAAAAGAGTTTTTTTATTTTGTTGTTCTTTACAGTTTCAGTAGTAGCAATAGACAAATGACAGATCGTATTATTAAAAAAAATCTTTAGTAATGAAACTGTATAAATCAATCGTTATTGAAAAAATCTCTTCAATAAGATAGCAACTAAAACAATAGTGGTAATATTATAGTAGTAAAATATTAAACATATATATCTCCAAAGTGTATCTTGTTTCAGAATCGATCATTCATTTAAGCAACAATATAAATGATAATTTCAATAATATAGTCGCATATGGGAATTTCTTATCACATATATATTTTTAAAGAAACTCTGAAGAAATATATAGAATATATAGCTTGCTTCAATATTCTAGATCCAAAAGAATAGCCAGATTGATCATAGAAATTGAAATTCTAATTGACCAGGGGATTCCTAACATCCTTTAGGAACATGACTGATTTTCTATGATGAATATGGTTCTTTGAATTGATCATAAGGATTCTTGAATTATTCTATTTTGACTCAATTGTAGCAGAAATCTAAGATTTAAAAAATGGATTAAAATTTTTTCCATTGTAAACACAATGTAGGGTTGAACTGTATATTGTAGGGTTACTTCGCATAGCATAGAGTTACTTAGTATAATGTATATTTCCTACCAATTTAGGATTTATTAACCATAATTTCATCATCATGTAATGTAAGGAAATTTTTTTTCATAGGGATGAAAATCCATACATTCACCTTTTTTGCATACGATCCCAAACATAGTATTGATTAACCATACATTCACATTCCTGAATGTAAGGTTGATGAATAGTAATCTCAACATACAATGTAGGGTTTTTGATCCATATATTTGATGATTATCTAAACGTAAGGATGCTAATACAAATGAAAAATGTTTAGCTTAATGTAGGGTTGATACCATATGCAAGAGTTTCACTTTTAAAATGTAACCTTGGGTTGATACCATACACAAACATTAACTTTTCATCATAACATAGGGTTGATATCATAGGTTCATTTACTAAATGTAGGGTTTGAACAATTTTTTCCAGAGTAATTCCTAAAATGTTAAATTACTTTAAACTAGATATAAATTCCGGAAAAATCACTCAAGAAAACTTCATTGGAAAACAAACAAGGGTATTTGTGAGAACCATTATCATCATAATTTATTGAGTATTGTTGAGACAATACATTCCCAACAACTTTAACATCGTAAAATCATTTAGAATCACCTTGAATTGAATCTTTATCAGAATCATTCCCCATAATTCTCACCAGGTTATTGGGTAATTGGATAATCAGATGCTTTATGTTGGTCGATAACTAGACCTCAGATCTACAATGATTCAGATCCATGTATGGTTTCTTTGACTCATCACATTAAATCTCTAGTAATTAAAATAATTTTTTCTCATCTTTAAGATCCATGAATATCCTCCATCAATCTTCCTTACATGTTTATACTTTTCCATATCTATATCCCTTTCATTTTTATTCCTCTCCAAGGATTTTTGGTTATGTGGTTTATCCTGGTGAAAAATTATTTTACATAATTGATAACACATGTAGTCAATTAATCATACAATTATGTATTTGGGAAATTAAATTTTATTATGCGACCTTATTGGTTACATGAAAACACATACATGGATAAAACTCTAAAAACACCTATATGGGTTTTTCTTGAAACATTTATTTTGAAAAAATATTACATGGATGGGAAGCATTGGATTCGCATATATGGGTGATTCTAGGAAAATCATACATGGATTCTAGATTAAAACACACTTGTGATAATGCTTATATGTGATAAACCTTTTCTTAGTTTTCCTAAGTTAAAATTTATTTACATGTCTACCTCCCTTTAATAAAAATAATTAAAATTCATTACAGCAAATTATATTCAAGATTAGAAGATTGAACTTTGTAAAATTTAATTCTAAAAATAATAATTCATCAAAATAACATAAAAATAATATTTTCAATTAAATAATCACATAAATTTAACTCAAATTTTTCTATTAGAATATATATAAAATCAAGATGGGAAAATTTTATCTTTTTTGACTCCAAAATCACATACCTCAATAAAAAATTCAAACAATTACTAATTTCACATCAAGATGATCTAAATAAAATTATTTTCTATTATAATTATTTTTTATCATTAAAATCCAAATAAATTTCACTAAATTGATATAGAGAAATATATCCAAATAATTCTACATCAAATTCCCCCACATTTTTAATTTTACATAAACTCAAGTATTCAATTACACAAATTTAGTGGAAAGAAAGATATCTCTAGAATGAAAAACTGTGATGCCATAAAGATTTAATTTTAAAAGATATATTCCCCCATATACCCTCTTATGTTAACTAGGTTTCTTGTTTTTTAAAATTATATAGTTTCAGTGAAAATGTGGTTTCCTATTTGACAAAAATATTTGAAATTAATTTTTTTGAAAAGAATTAAACACACATCAATTTTAATTCAACTGAACATAAAAAATTCTATTTACCTGTAGGTGAAAAAACACACATAATTAATAACTAAACATAAATAGACACACAATTGGATGATAAATAATTTAATAAATAATTATAAAACAGAAGTAACTCATCAAATCATTAAAAGTATAAATAATAAATATTATTAATTCTTCTAAAATAAAGATGTTTATTTTTTTAGTCTATTTGGATGAATATTTTATATGTTTAATTCAAATTTAAAAATTTTAATGTAAATCAAAATTGTAGGTTTTACTCCAAAAATTTTATCGAAATAAATTTCTTCTAAAAGGTATGTTAAATTATATTCCTTATTAAATCGATAGGCTAATAAAGATTAATCTCCCAAATATTCCCAATAACCATCACACATTAGAGAAAATTTTATCCAATAAATAAGACAATTAAATATTGAAAACAACCAATTTTGATTATTTTTTAGTGGTTATTGATGTGTACAACACTGTAGTACATTTTAGCACAATTAATACTCCGCCGCCACTCTTAAACCCGGACATTGTCCCCAATGTTGAATCCTAAAGTGGGATAATTAATTAATAATTCTTAGCTCAACTATATTTTATAATTTCAATAGTTCAAAACTATGGTTCAAGGGGTTAAGATAAATTTCACAAAAAATTATCCCCAAAGAAAAAAATAATCACATAATAAATTGAAACCATGAAATCATTTTTCAATTAAAATATTTCTTTTTTAAAGTGTTCATGATTAACATTGAAAATTTTATAATATTTTCAATAAGGTATACAAATTAGCATGTCATTCCAAAAATTCAGCACAAAAAGATAGTAAAAATGATATTAATGAGAAGAATAATATAATATAGTTTCTTATAATGTAACAATGCACTGAAAAACCATCTTACAATCACTTATTTCAACTAAATAACAATAAAAAATTCAATATAGATTAGTAAAATTTTATGTTTATAATTAAAAAATAAACTCCATTGATATAAAAATATTATCCATTAATGTTTATAATAATAATTCCCTTATTTAATAATTGATATGACCATATCACTATCCAGATTCAACAACTATAGAATGAAATAAATACATGAGATTCAAAACATTAAATTTCAAAAATAAAGTAACTAGAGCATGAGTAATGGGTTGATAATTCTAGGTTTCTTCATCATATAGATCCTAATGGTCTTTGAAAATAAATGTTATTATTTTCAAAAGGTATTTGTGATCTTATCCCAAAAAAACTTTTAAAATATAAATTTTAATATACTTGGTTTTTATTTTTTTGAACAGTATTAAACAATTTTCAGAAAACCTCAAAAATAATTTCTCGTTGATCAATGTATTCTAGAAGAAAGAATCATGTTTAATCTAAATAATTTTCTAGGTTGTAAAAAACTATTTCAATTATGTTTCAATACAATTTTAAAAAATATATACAATAGTAATATAAAAACATAGTAATAAAAAATAAACTCACTAAATTTAGTTTAAAAAATTAAGCAATATTCCCCCCCACACTTAATTTCATACATAAGGAAGATTTCTAAACCAGAATTAAAATCACAGTACATCATGTTACTATGAAAAATGAGGAAATATTTAAGATTCATAAAAATATAAAATTACATGTGAGAATGAAAGATAACACCCCCTTAATAGTGGTGTTATTCCTTTAATCTCAACCTAAAAATCATTATCTCTGAACATACTTCAATCCCTACATGGTCTCTCCATTAAAGTTAATTTAAAAAATAATATAAAAATTATAATAAATAATTAATAATTAAAATAATGAGAATAAAAAATAGTAAGATAATGTGGAATGAAGTTTGGGAAAAATATTGATGAATTACCATTTCCATATTTGGAAAAAAGTGAGTTGGGAGTAAAAAGTGTGTATGCACAAGAAATAAGAGTGGTAATTTTATTCAAATAAAAAATAACAAATTTTTTTGAACCATAGGTTTCTTCCAATACAATAATAAATTTATATTCTTCAACTATACCTCCCTAGGAAACTCACCATATACACTTTATTGATGTATTTTTATATCTATAATCCTCCAGTTGTTGAAATCCCGACTATTTTTCATAGGAAACAGAGTTCTACGGGTGGGTATAACTTCTAGAGAAAACTAAATTACATTGATAATTGAAATACCCCTTGGAAATAACTCTTAACATAAAATTAATCCTCAAATGAATATCCCAATGAAATATAATTGACATAAAAAAAATTAAATTGATTATATGGTTTCATAATTTTGAGACACAGGTGCAACCAAAGAGTCTCCATCACATTATTCCAAGAACCCTTTGAGATATTCAACAGAAAATAGATCACCAAAATCACTATTTGTAGGAGTTTTATCCAATTCTATATTTAATTTATATCTAATAGTTTTGAAGATTCCATGAAGGTAAAATAGTAAATTAGATATCATTTGGAGTGTAGCATTATCCTCAAAACTTCTAACAAAATTTCCAATATCTAGACTCTTATAAACAAGAGTGTACAAGGTTGATTTTTGATAGAAATATTGAAGAAAAGGGTTTCAAATCTGTCCTAATTAGTTTTTGAATCATTAAAAAGAAAAATTAATTCTGCTTATAAATCACTATCAGCTTAGAAATAAATTTTAGTAAAAAATTAGTTGAGGAATGGATTAAAAAATAAATTAGGGTTATTTTTTTCATCCAGAATTTTATAATTCATTAAATTTTGATTTTATTATAAGGGTTCTTCATCTAAAAATAAAAATTCATTAGTAACAAATTTTAAAAAATTATCTCTTCTGAAAAAATATAGTATAAACTCAACCCTTCCTTTTTGATTAAAATACATCAATTCATTCTCCAATGTAGAATAATTTAAATTTTCTACTTTGTTTTTAATGAAAAATGATTCTAGTTAAGCTATCAAAAACACAAACTAATGTGGTTCCAAATTAATTTAATCTACCTCGAGTTGATCAAAAATGATTTTAATTTTGTTAAAAAAATATTTAGAGGAATACAACGTGAGAGGATATGGAAGTGAGTTATCATCAATTAACATATCTTAAAATTTCACTTCCTCATACTTGACATTAAAAATCATGGGATGATTTTTTGGGTTCAAATAAGTAAAATAAGGGTGATCAAATTCTATAATCGGTTCAAAAATTTCACAATTCACTTCTAAAATATTAATATTTTCTTCCACTAAATTACCGCCAAAAAAATATTTTTATTTTTGAAAAAATTCATAAAAAAGGTTTAAGGGTTTTTGAAAATTTAAATCTCATTACCAGTTTTTTTTTCAACCAGAGCTATCTTACCCTGAAAACTTCTATAGAAATTAGTTTTTTTTTCAGGTTTAAGGAGAAATAGAAAAATTGGATTTTTATCTTCAAGTTATTTCTCAACCTCACAATCATAAACTTCACCCTTCTTAAGGGTATCTTCAAAATCATTAATAATGTTCTAGTCATTAACTAAGTTTATTAATGTGGAAAATTTTTCTTTTTAAAATTCAAATTCTTCCAATTCCGTTGTTTGTTATTTAAATATAGCATCACTCTCTACTACTTAATCATCCTCAAATTTCACCAATTAATTTTCATGATCCTTAATTTTAATTTTTTAATGATATTTAATTATTTCACTAATATACCTTATTTAGTTAAATTCATCAATAAACTTATGCATATTTTTTTAAATTTAAATTAATACTTGGGTTTGAGATCATAAAATCACAATTTTCATTATAGTGATAAGGTCATTGTCGCTGATTGTAGGGACACTAGTAATAAATGTACCCATAAATTCCAAAAAATTCAATTTTTTAAGATTGTTGATTCTAAATCCTAATTTTATTTTTTTGAAATAAACTCATAATTTCAGTTTTAACAAAACCTCTGTGATAAAATCATCAAGAAAAAATGTTTAAATCCTATAAAATCAAATAAACCTAATCTCAAGAATTTTTACAAGGTCTAAAAAATGATAATTAAATTATACGCTCAAACACACACAAAATGAAGTAGATTTTGAGTAGATTACATTGGTAAAAGTAGTAATTGAAGATGAAATTAATATATGTTTTATTTATTTTTTTTATTTTTAATAATAGAAAACTCAATATGCTACCTTCCTTGATAGTGATGCCAAAATTTTATGAGAGGTCATTAAAATCTAAAAAATATAATTTATATTTCTCATTATATACTATTACAATGGAATGTAGGTACAAACACCAGGAAAAGAGGGTGAGTGTGCTAATTGATTATTTAAAACACAATATAATGAAAATAATGAATGAAATGGATAAATATAAGTGAATAGTGTGTGAAATGATGATGATGTGTCAACATTGTTAGAACTAACTACATTAAGAAGAATGAACATGCCTAAAATAGATTAGCAGATTTGATGGAACAACTTATTGGAAAGATGATATTCGATAGAAAATATGTTCAACTCAATTAAAAAATTAACCACTAAGAATAATTCACAGTAACTCTATTGATAGTAACATGTGCTGCTAAAAATAACACCATATCAGTCAACATTATGTTTCACATAGTAGTGAAAAATGAGGGATTGCGTGGTTATTCAAGGAATTAAATATCATGAAACCATAAATGTCCATCCCTTTCTATAACTACTACTCAAAATATTATTGTGTCACAATGGTAAAATAATATCCAATCATATTTTAAAGAACATTTCCACCACCAATAAACAACTAAGAACAAGACTGAAATGATGTAAAAGGACTGGAAGGATGTATTACCTTTAAAAAGTAACGAATCGAGAATGTGAAAATATTAAAAAATAGAATCAATAATGCTATAATATTTCATTAAAGTAAAATTAATTATTAAATGTTCAAGGAAATTGAACATGAATTATAAAGTAGAGTTACAAAAGAAGAAAATTAGAAAAAAAATATTTATATTATTCTTTATTGAGATGAAGTCTATCTCTCTCTACTACATATTCAAAATTTTATCTTCAATGAAGTATTAGATAATTACATCTATAATAACCTCATGGTCCCCTATGGAGGTGCATTCCCAGAATTTGTTATGTTTGTTATATCTCTCCCACAGGGGAATCCTCACTCTTCAAATTTATTATATAAAAACTCATAGCATGATAACTCAGAGTCTGTAACACTAAGTGGTTCTCCCTATTAACCAAATGTTAATTGGTAACTTTATATCATTTTCTATTTAGTGACTTAAGATAAACCTTTAAAATTAATGTAGTAAAACCACATTTGTCTTCCTTTGGATCCACACAATTGTTTCTGGATGTATTTTCTATCCATTTTCATACTTCAAGAAGCTTCCAATAAGTTTTGTAAACTCCACTATCTTTGTTAAATATATTCCAAAATTATTATTAAAAAATTAATTTAATTTTTTTTATATAATTCCATGTTCCCCAGTTTCGAGTGGAATCATTGATCAAGTAATTATTCATCCTAGAAATATAAATTACTTTTACAGCCTATTCGACTACTTTTTTCCTGACAATTTTAACAAATCTCGACCCCTCATATTTAATATAAAAAACCCACATCCTTTCGAATCCATTAATCCATGCCATTAAAACATAAGTAATACATGTTTTATTTAAAAAATCTAAAAAATAATCAGTGAATCTATCCCAGGTTTGGCTTGAGATAACTAACTTAAAAAATCACTTTGATTCCAAAATACATTGAGCCTTTCTATCAAATACTCAACATGTTCCCAATTTCATAATAATAGATGCAATGATTGATATCAACAAGTTCCCTTAATTGATATTTAAATAACCCTATATAATGAACAAATAATCCAAAAAAAAACATATTCATATCATTTTTGATTCATCCATATCCTTAGACTCTATTCAACACCATTGAGTCATTTAATATCTCCTTGAAATGAAAATTCATCAGAATTAATCTCTATCATTGTCATTGGGTTACTGGATTATTGGATAATATCAATATTTATCTCGATTGAAACCCAATCATAAGCTCTTTGTATATTTGGTTCCATCTCTATTTTCTTTTATTCTTCATAATTCAGCTCGAGTTATGACATTGGTTCATTGTCCTATTCATGCTTAGTGAATCCCCTCCACTAAGCATGGAGAGTTCTTACACAATTTTAAATACAATATCCCTACATGCTTATCCTTTTATTTATCCATATCCATATACATATTTATTACTCTCTTTGTATTTTTATGTGTTTTGATCCCTAGAAACATTTTTTATGTGGTTGGTTTCTCACATAGTAATATACTCATGATATTATCTGACATGTTTGCCCCCTTAAATTTGATTATATGAATTTACTAGGATCCTTAAAGCTCTTACATGGATAAAAATTTGAAAACCCATACCTGGGTTCTTCTTGAAATTATACTAGTAGAAAAATCATTCATGAATTGGAATACCATTATTCATCGATGTGAGTGATTTGATGAAGCTTAATTGTGGATTCCTATTGAAAATGCATTCATGATCATTATACTATGTGATAAACATTTATTCGTTATTCCTAAGGTAAAATTTATTTACATGGAAACCCCTTTTATAAAAATATTACCATGTGAGCATCTAAAAGAAAAAAAAAATAAACTATAAATGAAATAAAAAATTTCAAATTGAGAAATAAGTATACAGTTAATTATATAATTCAATAAAATAATTAAAATATGTTCCAATATATAATATTTAAGATTAAAACATGGAACATAGTAAAAATTAATTCAAAAAATAATAAATTATTAAAATAACTTGTAAATAATATTTTCAATGAAATATTCACCCAAAGATCACAATTTGTTTTCTTAATATATATGGAAAATTAATATGTAAACAATTGATCTATTTAACTCTAAAATCACATACATCTATAAATAAATTCAATGAGTGACTAAATTCACTTAATAATGATCCAGATAAGATAATTTTCCATTATAATTATATTTTGACATTAAAAACATAATAAATTACAAAAAAATAGATTTGAAAAAAAGTATCCGATCAATTCCAAATTAGTGGATGATAAGATAAAGATGGAATTTTGTTGAAATTATACTAATAAAAACCAAAGAGTAAAGAAAATTATTCTTTATTCATGTAATTTTTTTGGAAATATGGGTGAGATAAATTTCCTTAAGAGGGTTATTAAATTTTTCAAGTGTGGAAAAGAACACCATTTAGTAAATGAATTTGGAAGGGAAATGAAACCATTGTTCATGTGTACAATGGAATACCACCTCATGAACCGATGTAATTATTTTTCAATCACTGTATATCATATCGAGATTATAATCCTGGAATTAATGTTTATATATGAAATTTATGACATATTTATCTTTATGAGAAGATAATATATTACTTACCTTCTTACATTTCCATTTACTAAAAAAATAAAATGTCATCCATGAGTATGTGTGGACTAGCACCTCTATAAAGCGATTTGATTAGTTTTTCATCACCACATTACATGGATGATATATATAATTATATTTCAAAAATTAATATTATATTTTTGATATTATTATCATTGTTTAATGATCAAAAATGATTATATTATTTCTATAATTATTGTTTAAAAATGGAAACATTACTCATGTGTGCGTACGACCTACCACCTTCAGGATTGTAACATAGTTAATTTTTCATTACAATATTTAATAGTAAGATTTAAAAGTATAATTGATTTATAAAAATTATAATTATGACTTGATTATTATTTTTCATTTTATGAAATAATGAACTCTTTTACCATTTTCAACCTACCAATTTTATTTTGGACTTATGAACCGAATATCATCAAAACATTCGATGTAAAATTAAATAATCAAGTAATTGTTATAAAATGATAATTAGATAAATAAAAGGAATAATAAACTTGAAATTTTTTCTCAAAAAAGTAAATAATTAACATAAATTTATTATCCATGAATATAAACAATGCATTTGATGATTCAGACTCAAGGTAAGACACATTCGTTTAAAAATACCCTTTCAATGTTTCCCTTAAAACTCTCTCTTTCTTCAATGTATATATTTTTAAATTTATGGATATTTTATATTGATATAAAATATTTATAATGGATATTTTAGGACTCTATTAACATTTTTCAATGTTTATCAAAAGGAATATTTTTATGAAATGTTTTGATTTTTTTTACAAAAGACAAGAGTAATGCTCTATTTTAACATATACGGGGAAACAACTTTTCCCATTGCCATAACCTGTTATTTGAAGTTTGTATTCCACTACAATCTTTCATCTTTTCTTAAAAGAAAAAACTCTTTCCATTTTTTTTATTTTATTATTAAAAAAGGTTTTTAAGAAAAAATGGTATTTTGATATCTGAATGTTTTTTTGCACATGGGTTTAAAAGAGTTTTAAGGGTTTTATTCATGATATATTCCTTATAAATTTTTTATGAAGGGTTGAGCCCCATTATAGCTCATAGGAGATCTAGATATATCTTATATGATGATTTTATCTAGATATCATTATAACACATTGGGTAATGATTTTTTTATATAAATAATTATATTGGAAGTAAGTCGTATGGTTTTTCTAATTATATGGGTTCTTGTAAGGTTTTTTTGGTTCCATGATGATAATGACCCATGGAACTGACATGACTTCTATATGCTTTCTAATGAGTTTTTATGGAAATAAATTTATTTCATAAGGTAAGATAATGATATTTATAATATGAAAATTGATTCTATTTTTAGAAAAAAAGGTATGTTTTTAAGAAAACGTTTTTCATAGGTTTTCATGTTTTTTACTAGTCTAATATATTTATTCTTTTTAGGTCCATTAATGAATATTTTGTGATCATCCCATATTTGAAAATGTTTTTCATAGGGTTAAAAGATGGGAAATGGAACAGAATAAGTAAATATACAATTCTTGAAGATTTGTCATGGAAATGAATAATTTTTTATTTTAAAAAGTTTAATATTGTGGAAAATAATACATTGATTAGAAGTGTCTAATTTTCACATATATGGGTTTTTATGTAAGAGTTATTAACTACCTCTATAAATATATTACCTAATTTTTTTTGGAATGCAAGAAAGTTAATTGTAGTTTAAAGTTAGCGGAATAAGTAATGTTTAAGGTTGGGACCTTACAGTTGGTATTCAAGAAAAGTTTTAGCTAACTTTATAGGTTATTATATTGTAAAGAGAATTACTTTAAAATTTTTTACCTAATGGTCAGGTTTAAATGATATAGAATTTAAATATTACCATGATTATTCTTCTTAGATATGTTTTTTTGAAATGGGTTTCCATAGAGAAAATAGGGAGGCTCTAATATGAAGGAACCAAGAGAATGAAATCCTTCTAAATCAGCAACCCGAAATGGTCAAAATTGGTGCTGAGTAGTTTGTTAAGGTGATGTCTCATTTGGCATAATCTATAAATGATAGTGGAATACATGCTATATAGTAGACATATCTACTACATAAGAACAATAATTTTATAAAGAATTTCATGAGATAATATCCTCCAATGATCAAAGTATCTTCTAACCCAGTGGTAGTGAAGGAATAATCAATTCCTTGGAGAATATATTTGAAGTCATGGGGTGTTCAGAATGACAAAATTTTACCCTTACCATTTATGATTTTGACAGAAAAATTGATTGATGGTTGTATTTGTTTAATAGTATCAAAGAGATAGATTACCTTTATTACATGGAATGGGTTAGATGCAATAATCTCTTCCTTGATAAATATTTCCATAAGGTTGTTCAACTCAAAATGGAGAAACAATTCTTGGAAATGAGGAAAAATGTTGAGGACTCTATAATTTCGTATTAATTTTTTCACAAGATTGGATAATTATGTACTATATTTTATATGGGATCCTAATAGTAAGATTAATCAGTTTTACTTAGTTTTGAAACCATGATATAAAAGGGAATTAGATTCTTGTGAATTCAAAAGTCATGAGAAACATGTTCAATGTGTTGGGAAGGTAAAAATTAAGTTCCTTGATGATCATTTATTCCGTCACAAAAAAAGTTCTATATGGAAGGTAATTGGGAATAATTAATCAAAAAAATACTGTGGTAAGAATATTAATTTCCCATCCTCTGATTAGTGTGGTAAAAAAATACTAGGGAATGTATGATAAATTTTAGAATGTTTTACCATTGTGGTAAGTTTGGTCACATGGATCACGTCTAAAAAGAAAAAATTATTGAACAATGAATGAATGGGGCCACCCATATCCATCAATAGATGATATTTTTTTGTTGAAATAAGTTGGCTCATTATGCTAAAATGAGTATATTATTAGTTACTTAGGATAGAAATCATCAAGACTGAAAAATGAAAGGTGTGACAAAATTGTTTTCAACTACTATGGTTGATACGGTTCCCTAAATGAAGTGGTGAAAGATATATAATTTGTTTATATAAATTATTCCAATACACTATTTGACTCTGGATATTATCATTATTTTATTTATAAGAAAAAATCAAGTAAATTGGGAATATTTCATCATGAATTTTTGATATTAATTTTGGTGTAAACTTTAGGTGGAAATATTAAATCAACAAAGATTTCTAGTAATATTCTTATTTTTATATATGGAATAGTGTTTCTTGTAAATCTTGTTGAACTTATCATGGTAGAGTTTGATATTATTTTTTGTATGGATTATATTTCAGTGTATCATGCTAAGATAGAATTTAGATCCATGAAAGTTTTGTTCAATTATATCATACCTTTGAAAACATATCACAAATCTGATAAATTGATTAGAAATGGAAGTTCTAGATATTTAGCCCATGTTGTAAAAAAAATAAATTTATCAGATTAATGATATCCAAGTAATGAATTAATATATGTATGTTTTTATTAAGTATTTACTAGGTGTTATTGGTGATAAATAAGTTAAGTTTACTATTTAATTATTGCCTAATTCCAAGCTAATTTTAAAGCCCACTTATCAAATAGATCATGTATAAAATTTATAATTTAAAAATAAATTACAGTTTTTTCTAGATAATTATTTCGTTCATCCTATAAATTCACCACGAGGTTATATTATTTTTTTAAAAAGGAAGATGGTTACATTAGTATTTTAATTGATTTTAAATATTAGAATAATACCACTTTTAATAAAAAGTATCCTTAACCTCATATCAATTTTGTTTTGATCAGTATAGGGATCATAGTATTTTTCAATGATTGATCTCAGTTTGGGGTACCATTAATTGAAGGTGAATGAGTGATATATATAGAATAATAATTCTCAGAAAAGATATGGGTTTTATGAGTTTGTAGTTATTCACTTTGGTTTGTCTAATGCACCAACTATATTTATAGATCTGTTGAATAGAGTATTACAAAAAAATTTGGACAAGTTTGTGGTGGTGTTTATTGATGATATATTGGTATATTCTAAATTTCATGAGGATCAAAAAAGACACTAGATAATTGTTTCATATACCTTAAATGAAAATAAACTATATGGGAAATTTAGTATGTGTGGATTTTGGTTTCAAAAAAATTATTTTCTTCAGAATATTGTTTCTAAAGATGTAATAATTGTTGAACCTTGTAAAACAAAAGTTGGAGAAGAGTGGTATTGTCCCACCAATTTCATAGATATATGTTGTTTTTTGGTTTAGCTGATAAATACCAGTGATGTTTTAAATTTTTTTACAAGTTATCTTTCCCACAAACCATGTTAACTCAAAAGGGAGTTCAATTCATCTAGAAAAAAATAATATGATGATTATTTTTGGGAACTAAAAAGAAGATTGATGTATACTCACGTTTTTTCCTTTCCCTCTAGAGATGGTGAATTTTTTATATACTGTGATGCTTTATTTAAGGGACTTGGTTTCTTTATGATGAAAAATGAATAGATAATTTCCTATGCTTCATGATAATTGAAACCTCATGAGTTAAATTATCATACAACTGATTTAGAATTATCCACTATGGTTTTTTATTTAAAATTTTCGAGGAATCATTTAAAAGTATCAGAGTGTGAAATATATAATGATAATTAAAGTTTGAAGTATATATTCACTTAGAAAGAGATAAACATGATATAGAGAAGTTGGCTAGAAATAATTAAGGATTATGACTACATGATTCACTATTATCCTAGAAAATCAAAAGAAATAACTGATACTTTGAGTTATAATAACAATGACACATTAAACATGCTACATATAGAACATAAACCATTGGTTAATTATTTATTGAATTTTGGTTGAGAAATTTGGTATTTATGAACTTAATCTATTTTTTAGCTGTCTGTACAATCATATTTTATATAAAGAATTTAGAAAGTTTATTAGGAAGACCATGAGTTACCGGAAAAGGTAGAATTGGTAAAAAGGGTAAGTTTCAAGAATTTAATATTAAAAAATCATGTGTTTTTATATTTGGGAATAGATTATATGTTCCATGTAACTCTTAGCTGAAGAGATAATTATTGAATAAAGATCATAGTTTCCTATTTTCAAAAAATCTTAATAGAACTAATATGTATAGATACCTTCAGGAGTGTTACAAGTGGGATGAAATGAAAATAGACATTGTTGACTTTTCTAGGAAATGTTTTACTTTTCAATAGGTTAAATCAGAATGAAAATTACTCAAAGGGGTGATTCATCCCTTTCTTTTATAGTAGTGGCAATGGGAAAATGTATGCATGTATTTCATAGTGGTATTTCCAAAGTCATCTCAAGGTAATAATGTGATATGTGTTATTATTGATTTATTACACAATCACTTCCCATTTCAGATACTATGTATTTAGATCATCTTTATTGACTGTATCTAAAGGATATAGTCAGGTTATATAGAGTCATTCTATCTATTGTATCTGACTGTGATCCTAGGTTCACATCAAATTTTTGGAAATCATGTTAGAATTCAATAGGCACTGAATAAAATTTTAATATAACCCATCATAATACATCTAATAGGTAGTATAAATGAAAAATTCAGGTCATTGGAGATATGATTTGTGATTTTTTAATATATTAATAGGTAATCTAGGATCAACATCATTCTTTAGTGTATTTTTCTTATAATAAGATTTTTTATTCTAGTATACAGATGATACTTTTTGAAGAACTATTTGGAAAGTGATTTAAAACTCTATATTTTTGGGATTAAGTAGGATAAATGAGGTTTTTGAGAACATAATTGGTAGAGTAAATGGATGATAATGTGAAGGTAATTCTAAAATATATGAGGACAACTCAGAGAAAGAAAAAACATTATGCAGATAACTAGAAGAATGATCTTCCTTATGTGGTAAGTGATCATGTTTTTCTTAAATTATCTAAATAATAAGTATTAGTAATTAAGGTAAAAAAGAGAAGTTAATTCCACAATACATTATACCATATCAAATATTGTATAAAGATTTATCATTTTTTTATTAATTAGCTTTAGCTTTGTGTTTATCCTAGGTACACAACATTTTTCCGGTTTTGATTTTAACAAAATATGTGTTAGATTCATGTCATGTCTTGATCCTTGAAGTATCTCATTTGGAAGAGAACCTTTATTATGAGGAAAAACCTATTTATATTTTTTAATAAGGAGGATAAGTATTTTAAAAAAAGTATATTCACTAGGTTAAGTATTTTTGGAAAAACCATATGGTTGAAGAAGTAACTTGTGAGTCAGAAAATGCTATGAAGGAAAGGTAGGAACACTTGTTTAATAAGTAAATAAAACTGTGAGTTAAAAATTTAAAAAATTTGTAAAGAATTAAATAACATAGGTAATTATTAAATAAATAATTTTTAAATTTATATCATTCATGAATTATATAATTATGTTCATTTTAAAAATATTAAGAAATTTTTAAATCAAAAAAGAAATAGTTTTATTAAACTCTTTTCTTATAAGGTTTTATTTAAAATTTTAACTTTAAAATTATATAATATCAATTTAAAAATATTCCATTTCTAAAATCATCATGTAAAATCTATCTTTTGATTATTTGTTTATAATTTTATAAAAATATTAATTTTTCGGTGAATAGTGAAAATTCTAATTTTTTATTCAAACTTTTATTTCTTTTAAAGTATTTAAAAAGTAAAATTATATTTTTATGAGTTTCAAAAATTATTTAGTTCCATTTTATTTAAAATAATATTTTTTTAAAATAATTTTATACTTTAATTTAGTATAATAACATTTTTACATTAAAAGTGCATTGTTTTTGAAAAAATCGTTCTTCATCAAATTTTTCATGTTTAATTTTAAATTAAATTATACCAAATATATTGATTTAATATTGAAAAATGGATTCCATATATTGAATTATTGGTTCTAATAGTATCAAATATGTTTCTTTAATTTTAGGTCAATATGAATTGTAATCCTTAAAATTTTTGTTACAATAGTAAATAGTTAATTGAGTAATTAGAGTTAAAAAATAAAAGTATAAGGACTAAATAATGACCCTAAAACATGGATAAAATTTATTGGATGATTATATATCATCAATAATCATAACAAATTCAAATATATGACCATTTTCATCCATTTGGATGTGATTATAACCTTTATATTATTTTATTTAATGAAAAGTAAAAAATCTCACCCTCTTGTTTTTAATAAATATAATATTTTTAACAAGGGTATAACTGAAATATATGTATAGTTATAAATATTATTTTGATATATAAAACATTTATATTCATGATGGTAATTTATTTTTAATTTTTAGTGAAGAAATACTTAGCTTAAATTCTTACATAACATTGACACAATAATTATTCAATTAATGGAAAAATTAAATAAATGATATTAAAAATATAAAATTTAATATAATTTAGGATAATTAAAGTAATAAATGAATTTAATAGATTAAAATTATAGTTTATAAATGTAATAAAATATTTTTTTTATAATTTAATTTGTTTTTTTTATGTTATTAAAGTTAATGTAATGAATGTTCTAAAAATTATCATTAATGATATTTTATAAATAATAATATTTTGTTAAATGATTTAAAATACTAAAAATTTTAGATTCATAAAATTTATTATGATATTGTTTATAATATCAAACATGAGAAAATTATGCGAAAATGTTTCATTTATAGTAACTATCTTGGCCCTCAAAGATTAAAAATACTTATTTTCGTGATAAGGGTGAAAGGTGTTAATGAGGGGTTAAAACCAAATGATTAGGCTAAAAAACATAGTGAAAACATATATAATTTTTATTTTATGAGATTATTTTGATCTATACTCATCCTATATTCTAAATAAATAATATTGGATACATTTATAATTGAAATTATAAATTCCCAGAGTTCCCCTCCTCTCTCTTATAAAAGGGCATATCTTCTTCCATTTAGTTCACACTCCAAAAATATTTTTTACCAACATATATCCAAATAACATTCCTAAAATCTCTAAAAACATTATATTGGTATTATTTAGGTAATATTATTAACCTTATTGGTCTTAATGTTTTAACAAAACGGAAGTTTTCTGAAGAATAAGTATCGTTATTTACGAGAATTTATGTTTTATTTATTATTTTACGTCATTAAAATCTTCCATAACCATGATTATAAAATTAAAATTGTATATTTCTTATACTTATGACTTTATATGTTCATGTAAAAACCCATTTATGTCTCATATTTCATCAAATAGTAATTGAAACCATCGTTCGGGTGTTCGGAAGCCACAAACCGATGTAATTCATCTTCCACAACCATCTCTCATGGTTGGTTTATAATGATGAAATAAATTTTATATATGATATTTAATACATATTTATCATTATTAAAAGATAATATTTCATTTATCTTTTTGTGTTTCCATTCAATGATAAATGATAACGTCGTTCATTTGAATGTGTGGACTACCACCTCCACGAAGCGATGTGATTCGTTTTTCGTATCCACATCACATGGATGATATATATAATTATATTAATAAATTTAATATGATATTTTTATATTATAATAAATTTTTAAGATAAAATAACATTTTCCTACTTTCTATATTGATCTTATAAAAATGGAAATGTTACTCATGCAAACGTAAGACCTACCATCTCAAGGGCCTTCGGGTCATCAAAGGCCTTCGGGCCACAGGGACTTCAGGCCACATAGACCATGGAGTAGCCCAGTTCACACAAAACATGCCCTAGAAGAGGATCAGAGCAACAAAGAGTAGCAGACACCAGATGCAGAGCTAACCGGAATGGAAGAATGAGAGGGTATGGCAGCCACCATCAGGACTAGGCATCGTGCAACTTTGTATAGGGAAATGCTAGCCGATCAGCAATGCAAGGTGGAGAGATAGCTGATCATTGACATAGAAGCTGGGGAGGGGCAGTTGAAGTGGGCTGGGCCTATGGGTCATGTATTGGTCATAGTATTCCTATGGGCCTTCGGGTCATGTAATGCAGGTTTGTCGGGACTTGTGCCCTGGGCCTACGGGTCATGTACGGGTTTCCCTTCAACCTTTAAAAGGGGGATTATCCATAATAAAACAAAAAAGAAGTCCTTTGGGCCATTTAGATATTTTATATATAAAATTTATAATTATTTCATTATTATTATTATAGAGATTATGTAATAGTGACCTATTTAACCATAGGCAACCTACTAAATTCATTTTATACTAATGAACCTAATATCACAAAAACAACCAACGTAAACTTAAATAATTATGTAATTATTATAACATCTTAATAAGTCAAATAAAAGGAATAATATAATTGAAACAGTTTCCAAAAAATTAAATAATTAAACTATATTTATTATTCAATAATATAAATAAATTACCTAACGAGTCTAAAAAAAGGTAATTGAATTTATTTTACAAATCACCTTTCAATGTTTCCCTTAAAATACTGTTTTTATTTCATATCCATATTTTAAAGTATTGAATTTTTTTATATAGAAATAAAATATTTACAAATAAAATATTATTTATATTTTTACATTATTTCAAAGGATTTCAAAAGTAATATATATATTTTTTATTTTTTTGAATTTATTTAGGGATGTTAAAGGGAATATTCTATTTTAATGTATATGTTGACAATAAATTTTTTAGAACAATAAAAATTACGTAAAGTTTGTATTCCTCTCATATTTTTCATGTTTTATATAAATAAAAAACCACTTCCCATTTTTTTGGGTATTTTTAATTGAAAATAGTTTTTAAGAGAGAAGGTAATTTTGATATACTAAAGTGTTATGTATATTGGTTTGAAAGAAATTTTCAAGGGTTTCATTCATAATACGATACTTATACATTTTTTACAAAGGGTTGATATCCATTATAGCTAATGGATGAGTTTTATATATCTTATATGATGTGTAAGACTAGATATCACTCCAATTAATTGGGTAATTATTATGACCTCTGAAGAATTATATTGGAAGTTGATTGTATTATTATTCACATTGGAAGGGTTCTTGTAAGGGTTCTGTATGGGTTCTATGATGATGTAGTCCCAATCCACTAACATGAATATTATATTCCTGAAAATGAGTTTTCTTGGAAATCATTTTATTTTAAATGAAAATATAATTATATTTTAAATCAAAAAAAATGATTCTCTTTTGGGAAAAGGGTATGTTTTTAAGAAAAGGGTTTTCATCGGTTTTCATGTTTTTCATTAGATTAATAGATTTATTATTTTTTATATCTCGTACTAAGATTTTTTTTCTCATACCACATTTTAAATTGTTTTTAATAAGTCTTAAGGTTGGGTAAGGGAAGAGAAGAATTCAATTTTAATGTTATGATGATTTATAACATAATGGAATCATGTTTTATTTTCAAAAGTTTTATATTGTGGGGAAAATGAAAATGATTAGAATTTAACACTATATATATATATATATTCGTTTTTTATATAAGTGTTATGAACTAAATCTCTAAATATGTAAACCTAAAAAACATTGAGAATTTATGAAAATCAATTCTAATTTAACATCACTAGAATAAGTAATGTTTATGGATAAGTCTTTATAGTATTAGAATTATTCCAAAAGGTTCATGAATACAATGGTTAATAATGAAAATCTACATCAACATCCTCTTAATTGAAGAGAAATATAGAAATCTCATGTGGTCAAAACTACCAAAGTAGGTCATTAAAATTAATTTATGGAAGTTAAACTTATTATATACTCTATAACTGAAAATATAATATTTAATTTAGGATTTACCCACTGTTATATGTGAGAAATTTTCTAAGAGTATCACATAACTATGTAAATGATTATATGTTGAATTATATATGAAGGATCATAATTATATAATTAATAAATATCATGTCTATATATCCTCTCTAATAGAAGTTTACATGAATATACTTCTTAAAAATATTATTATTCTTCCTCTATTTTAATTTTATGTAATTTTGGGCATGGATTAATTCTCTCTCTATATATATACCATATCAATTTACAAATAAGGGAAGTCACATTTAATATTTTGAATCAACCTTTGATCATATATTAGTGTGATAATAAACATGATTTTTTAATGGAAATTACTTCCATTAAATGGGTCTTACTACCTATTTATGAGGGGTATTTATCTCAAATGGTTAGGGAGAAACTCAATATTAAAATATCTCCATTTACCAGGAATATAATTATTTACTTCCTGAAGAGTTTCTTAGTCTTCCACCGAATCATGAAGTTGAGTTTTGAATATAACACAAACATGATTAAACATGTTTTCAAAGACACCTCATAAAATTCCCCCCATTGAGTTGTAAGAATTCAATAAGCAAATCCAAGAGAATATAGATAACAAAATCATTTAGCCAAGTGCTTATCAATGGGGTTCACCTATTATCTTTTTTAAAAAATATGGATTAATGTGTCTTTTCATTTATTATCAGGAACTTAACAAGTTAAAAATCAAGAATAAGTATCATCTACCCCATATTTATTATTATTTTTGATAAAATGTGAGGATATAAATACTTTTCTATGATTGATATTTGATTTTGATATCATATGTTAAGGGTTAAAATAATGGAAATACCCAAGATATACTTTTTTACAAGGTATAAACACTATCAAATTATAGTTATTCTATTTGAACTTACAAATTACCCTATTATCTTTATGGATATAATGAATAGAGTAATGAGTGATTACATTGATTAGTTTCTGGTTTTATTTAGAGATGATATTATTATATATTTTAAGAGAAATAAATAGCATGAAAATCATTTTAGGATTGTGTTAGAGACCTTATGAAAATATATATAGTATGTAAAATTTGTAAAGTGTGAATTTTGGATACCAAAAGTATCACTCGTGGGTCATGTAATTATATGAAAAAGAATATCAGTGAATTATATAATGATATAAGTTATTAAAAATTGGCCCTGAATAACCACAATGACTGAGATACTTAGTTTTCTTAGATTTTATGGATACTATTGTTTCTTTTTGATAAATTTCTGATTGATATCAAATCTACTAACCATGTTCACATGGAATTTAGTAAATTTTATTTGGATCGATTACTATGATTAGATTTTCAAGGAACTGTAGAAAAGGTTGGTTAGTGTATCTGTGTTAAAACTACCATTTAGTAGAAAAGTGTTTGTAATATATAGTGACACATCAAAGATTGGACCGAGATGTTTTATCATGCAGAATGACATGGTTGTAGAGTATTCCTCATTCTAAATGAAGGTTCATGGGAATAATTACCTAACTCAATATTTATAGTAGGCAATGGTAATTATTTCTTTAAATATACAGAGGAATTATTTTTATGGCGAAAGTTGTGATATATATATATATAGTCTATATAGTCCTAAATTTTATATTTATATAGAAATATATAAATATTCACTAAAAGAGATGGTTGGAGTTGATTAAATATTATGAATTCTGAATTCATTACCACCCTAGGAAGGGGAATACAGTGGATGATGCTTTGAGTTTTAAGGGCTATAATAACATGTCTTTAATGAGGATTTAAAAAGATATAATATATATGAATTTATAGAGGATGGATCAGGAAATAATGGTGGGAGGGAATTAATCTTGTTGTGCTCAGATGAATATTCAACCATCCATTTATTATAAAATTAAAGACGTACAAAATAAGGATTTGAATATTTATAAGATGGTAAGTAATGTTCCTAAATTCAATATTGATAGTGATGGAATGATAAGGTTCAATTACCAAGTATGCATCCCATGAATATCAAAATTGAAAAAAGAGCTTTTGGATGAAGCAACAACATCATTATTGTTTATCAATCATGGGAGTACAAATATGTATAGAGATGTCAAAGATCTTTTTTGGTGGTATGACTTTAAGGGAGATATTGTAGAGTACGTTTCTCAACTCCTAATATATTAGAATGTTATGGATGAATTTAATAAGTCTATGGGGATGATGTAATAAATACTCATACTAGTATGGAAATGAGAAAAACATCACTATGTATTTAATTATCAGACTCTCCATGACATCTAAAGGACATAATTCCATTTTGGGTTATAGTCGATTTCCTTTAGAAGTTAGTTCATTTTATTACCTCTAAGGAATATTTATCACATGACCGAATTTATAGAATATACATTAAAGGGTAAGGATGAATAGATCACCAATATCAATTATATATGATCAATATCTGTGGTTTAACGTGAAATTATCGACATTTATTTAGAAAAAATTGAATACAAAGTCAAAATTTATTACTTTATATCATCTACAGATAGATTTCTAGTGTAAGATAATAATTCAAACCCTAGATTATTTTCTAAGAGAATACTCTATGGATTTCAAAGGATGTTTGGAATAATACCTTTCTCTAGTTAAATTTTCTTACAATAATAGCTTCACTCTAGAATTCAGATAGATCCTTATGAATCCCTTTATGGAAAAAATTCTAGAACTTCAATATGATGGGGTGAAGTTAGTGAAAAAAATAAATTGGTACCTGATATAGATATGGAAATGGAATAAAAATTTAGTTTCATTCAACAACACATCATTAGAGATCTGATTTAAGTGAATAGGTATATGGATAACCATGGATGATATCTAGAGTTTAATTTTAGAGAGAAGGTAATCTTAAGAATATATCCATGGAAGAAGGATATGAGATTTAGAAAAAAAGGGAAGCTGATCCACAGATATATCAGTACCTATGAGATTCTTGATCATATTAAGATGGTAGCTTATCTCTTGGAATATACACTGTTCCTATCCCAAGTTCATGATGTGTTCCTTGTATCTATTTTGTGGAATTAAATTCATGATCCCTCCAAAGCACTCAACATAGATTATACCACCAGATAATGACCTTTATTATAAGAAAAAATTTATTGAAATATTTTATTATAGAGATAATTTACTATAGAACAGTACCACTCATCTGGTTAAGGTTCTCTAGAGGAATCATAAATTCATGGAAGCTATGTGGAAACCTAAGGAGGTAATCAGGAAGAATTATCCTCATGTTTTTTCCATTTTAATAACATAATTTTTAGGGAAAAATTATTATTAGGGGGTTTAATGTAACACACACAGATTTTATAAAATATCTCACTTTAATAAATTCAATTTGTCTGATAAATTTTGATCCATGAAACACCAAATTTAAGTAAATAATGTCTCAATAAAATATAAAATGAAATATATTGATAGATATTTAAATTAAATTGGTAAAATTAATGTAGTAAAATCAAGTGACGAGATTCATGACATAATTAATAATTGATAAATAATGTTAGTCATGTAATTCTAGGTTAAACCAAAATATTTTATTTACAAACTTATTATTATTATATATATTTTGTTTAAAATATAATTAATTTTATTTTGAGTGTTAAAGTTAGGTAAAATTATTATTTACAATTTTCTAAAAATTATAAATCATATATCAATTGATTATAAGTTTTTTATAAATTAAAATAAAATCATTTGATGGTAAAAAGTGACATTATTTAAGAAAATGGTTATTATTCATGTAATGCATTTATATATTAATAAACTAAATTCATCACTATTGATGAATAGTTATCATGAAATATGAAGATTATATTTTCAAAAAAATAAATTAAGAAACATCTAATAGTTTTTCATTGTCATGAAATGAGAATATAATCTTTTTTATGCTTAAAAACATTTTTTCTCTAAAAATGTTTTTTATGACTTTTTTCTGAAGATATTATAATTAATTTAATAAAAATTTATAAATTGAATATTATAAAATGGATTAAATATTTAGAATCATAATTTCAATAAAAATTTAATATCGATGCCATTTTTGGTCATAAAAATAAGTTACCTTGGTAAAATGTTTGTCACCATGATAAATGTCAAAATTGGTTAAAAGGGTTGAAATAAAGGGATAAGGCTCCATGATATCACTAAAAAATATATTTAGTTTCATTGGTTGAGTGTATTTATAACTCCTTCACCTTATCTTTTAAAACTTTATGTTTTTATATACATTAGAATGAGAGTGAATTTATTATATTTTAATGTTATTAATATTTACATGGGTGCCACTATGCTCACATAGATTTTAATGTTAAATATTTTAATGAATATATATTATATTTATGATATAATTATTTTTATGGAAAGATAAATTATAATTTATCATTTTTGTTACCATCCATTGATGAATTAAAACATCACTTGTGCTTATATGCAGACTACCACCTTTACAAAGTGATGTAATTAATTTTTCATCACTAACTTACATGAATTTATATAAAATTGTATATAATAAATAAATATTATAATTATGATATGATTATTATTTTTTATATAATGTAACCATGATCAAGGTGTGAGTATTGAAATATCTAAACTAAAACATGTAAGGAAAATGAAATAGTTAACACTAATATATTTATTATAGTGGAGAATTATTTATAAATGGGTGATAAAAATATAAGAAATATTAATATATAATAGAATAATTATGAATATGATTCTTAAAAATATTTATAAAAAATTTAAATTTATTTTATATGAGGATATAGTGAGTACTAATAAAATCGGGACTTGAGGTAAGGTTTTCTTTATCTTAATTTCCCTTAATTGAGAAATGTTATATATTCACCACTTTATTTCATTTTATTGGTTAATATTATCAAAATGAATTTATTTTATGATTATTTTCATTAAAATTATGTAGTTTGAAAAGTATATCTAATATTATTTCTTTCATTTGTTTTTAATTAAAAGGTTACTAAAGCTATAAGGTTTTATGTTGTAATCTCATTTTTAATTGAGATTGTTTATTCTTAAAAATCAATTTTTCAGATTATGTGATATTTTATTAATAAATCCCATATATTTTATTATACACTTGTTATTTATGGGTTTTATTATATTATTTTTAATTTCTCATATTTGGTACTCAGAAATACATATATATTTTTTTTTAAAAACTAATTTTATTTATATTTTTTGGTCAGAGATATTTTTCTTCCATGTCATATTATTTAAAATATTTCAATAATGTTATTTTATATTCTATAATTATTGTTTAAATTCACTTAGAACCATATTCTAATATCTTTTCACTTGTTTTAAAATAATTTTTTAATGTTTTCCATACAAGTTAAATTTGAATTTTTAAAAATTTGAGAAATGAATTATTTTGAACATTTAAAATATTAATGAATTATTACACTATAATGATAATTATGATTTTAATATTATTTTAAAAGTTTAGATGGTTTTATAAAGAGAATATAATTCCTATTTTTTTGGAAATTTTTAGTTTCTAAAAGTTACCCAATTGAAATGGATGTTTTCCCTTATTTTTCATAGAATAAATATAATGATTTCATTTTAATATTTTTTATATATGTCAACATACCTAATGGAATCATTTAATTAAATGGGTATATTCTCTAATTATACCATTCATGTTATTTCTTTGTATGTATTGTGATTATGTGATGAAAATAATTTATAAAACCCATTTTTTCTATGGGTTATGCTATGATGAAATGATGAATATTATTGTGATATTATAGCACACATATGTATGGGTGTCATTATGTGATGGATGGGATACAAATTATATATCCCTAAAATTAATTGGGAAAATATTTAAATATCATGATAAAATATAAAAGGGAATTTGCAGTGAACCCAATCCAATATAGGACTTTATCAACTATGAATGAAGAGGGTATGAAGAGTGAACCCTATATTTTATGGGACTCCATCCAATAGGTTATGAAAATCTTGGTAGTGATCCCTGAATAAGGGAATGGCCTTTTATGATTATTATTAGGCTAAATTAATTTGAAATTTTCATTTACTTATCATATGATCTTGTGAATCATGATTTATTACTGATGATTCCACACTCTTATAACTCATGTATTTTGATATGAAGATGTTTTAAACCAAAACTCATGATTTATAATCAATGAAAAATTGGGTATGAATTTTACAAGTTATGTTAAATCCCTCACAACATTATTCTTATCTTATTCTAAAATATGATATTTTATTAATGTCTCCCATGTTAATCCTTATCCAATTATGATCTCACTCTTTATTATGTTTCTATTTCCCGAGGTTATGTAGAAATGCATTAAGATGGATATGTATAATAAGGTTACTATGTGAGAATAACTTTGTGGGTGATTTTGAATATCTTTCAAAAAATAAGTTGATTATGTATCTAGTATATAAAGTCACTAAACTATTATGGTTATGTGGAATGCATTATTATGATATGTATTGAATATTCATTGAAAATGATGTAATATTTATGGATGGACTGACTAGGCCATCTTAAAGATGACTGACTACGAGTTATAATGATATTTGTGAAAACTAAAATTATACTGTCTATCCCTTATCCATATTAGCTCATAACCAATTTCAAAGATAAGGACTTCATAGAGGACCATAAAAACAGTTACATCCTATGAAAACCACAAAACAAGGTTATATCACCAAAAATATTATAGCTCCTTTAAAAAATATGAAGCATGCCTCTCCAAAAACATTTTCATGAAATTACACAACATCACCAAGGACAACTCCTAGGGAATGATCATATGAAATGAATATATCACCTGAATATAATCTTTCTATCTAGTGAGAGTAATTATTGTAACTTCATAAGGGGTTACCCTAACTCATCACTTAGGTCTCAGTTGTTATTAAAAGTGGACCTCATTTCATCTGATTGATAAAAAATCACTCCATAAGGATAGTCATCCACTATGAAATATCATCACTAGAGATCACTTTTCCATGGTGAGATCCTAGAAAAACCTCTACACTAAAGATATCTCACACTGGTGGAAGAAAGGGGGAAAATGGTCACCTTCAATTTGGATCACCAATCTCAAGGAATTAGTCTAAAGACTCCACAATGATATCTGAATCCCATTCATTAATATAACCAAAAGGGAATAACACATGCTATTGATAATGAACATCATCCATCAGGGAACAATCATCCATAGTGAACACTAGAAGAAATCCATTATAGATATCATTATTCACCATTTTTACCACCCATGGGACAAGATGAATTCACAAAAGATGCCTCAAAAGCATGAGGAGAAACATCCCATCCATCTAAGGCCCCCTAATCCTAGAATCTATCTCATCACACTCCCTATCTGTCACGTGAAAGAGCCCAATAGGAAACACCAACACCTCTTGATGAACCATCTTGGAGATGCACTTTTAACCAAGAGATCATAATCAAATACTAAAAATTAACTAAAAACCTACCAATAACTAAACTATGGTGATGTAATTTCACTTCAATGATGACCTATATGTAAACTGAACTAGTAATTCCCTAGTATCCACATAGTTTCCCGGAGGACCTATGATCTAGTATCCAAATAGTTCATAATAGGGTTATCAACCCCATTACACCCTGGTACCAATAGAGTTACCAAGGTTACACATTATATAGTATTCATATAGTTTATATTGGATTTATCTAAATAAAATACAACATTTGTGAGTAGTCCCATTGATCACATCATTTAAAAAAGATCCATATCTCACCTCTATAAAAAATAATTTTCATGAGGGAAATTAGTATCGTCAATGCATGATTCCACTAATAAGGTAGGATGTCACACTATGAAAACAAAAATGAAATGATATCTATATGATGTATTAACCTACTCAACTATACCCTCTATGAAATGTTATAATAACTCAAGTTAGTTTACAAGTTTTCAGAGTCCATATATAAGATTGTGTTAGCCATCACATCCTCACTGGAATATTTTGTCTGTCATCCAAACCTAAGATTTTAACCAAACATAAGAACCTTAATGAATTTTTACCCCATACATCCCAAACCAAACTCATGAGATAGTTATCTCTAAAAACTATCCTTAAAAACAATGTAACTAATACCTATTTGATAAGACCTAACATGCCAGACCCCCTCCTAGGTAGATTGTGAGTAGAGGATGGCATCCCAATCCCACCTCAACTAGTCTTGAGGATGGTAACTAGCCCCAAGAATGCATAAATCATATATAGGTAGTCTTAAACTATGAAACCTTTTTTCAAACATATATCACTATCTAAAAATGATAACAATAACCATGTAATATATGACTATATAAATCATAAATTGTTATTCCTTATATGATAAACAACCCATATTCCTATAATAAAAATGCCAGTACATAATGGGTAATAAATATAAGTCCCAATACAATAAAAAATAAATTATCCTATAGTGACTGGGAAAGGGGATCATCATATCATTCCAACGCTAACATGATATCTTCCAACTATGAATCCTATCGAGATCCAGTATGATTTTGACCTACTAGCTCAATGAAATATGAAATGAAAGGATAATTTTGACACAAAATCTATACAAGGAAAGAGTTAAAACCAAATAACATGACTGAATACCCCTCCCATCCTTCATCCAATCAGGGTTTATGATGAACCCTAATTGGTGGCCACAATGAGGCTTATATATTGGGGGACTAAGGTTTTAAAATTAATTAATTAACTAACTAATTAAATCGAACATTTCACCCACAATGATTAGTCTTAAGGATCCAAGTGAGAACTAAATTTACAACTCCCATTGTAGAAAAACCATACTCTAAACGAAAACATAGAATAAAATGTTCTATCTGATGATCCTTTTTGAAATAAAAGAATAATTCATGAAAAATACCAAACTCAAGATAAAAATGATATAATATACTTTATATATTATTATTGAGGCCCTGTCATGACCATAACTCCTTATTGACTCTACCAAGGGAAAACACTATAACCCAAAACCAAAATAACCATTGAATAATTTTTATGAGGCTATTATCTATAGTAAATTTTCCATTTTACAATTAGAAAGTTTTTTAGACAATGGAAACTAAAAATTTAGTTAAGTTTCAATAAATAAAAACCGAAGTGATTATATTTTTTTTTAATTATTTTTATATTTATCTATTTCAGTTACACCATTTTTGGTCGAATAATCCAAACAACACTATTTTATATATGAATATTTCATTATATTCATTATTTTTTGACATTAAACTTTATCTAGATTTATTTTTAAAATAAATAGATATAATATTCTTTTTTTGATAAATTTTTTTAACTTCTAGAAAACATTTAATTCTGATCAAATATAGCTACAATTTTTTTTATCGCATTCATCTATTTAAATGATGGAAATAGAGGTATAAGAACATTTAACAAGGAATGAATTTGTTTTTTAAATTAATATATCTAAAATAATTAAATTATGCTTTTTTACATCAAAATTATCTAATGGACTATTGGTTATACAAAAATGGAAGAGACCTATTCTTATCTTGAGTATAAGATACACATAGTAGATAGACAAGTGATTACATGTTTACCAAAACATTTACCTTATCATGGGGAGAAAAGTATTTTAATTGAATTTGATGATAATAATAACCCAGTTGTCCTGATTGAAAAGTAATTTAAGAGTTCGATAAAATTTGTAGATTTTGTAGGATTTATATTTTATATCCTAATTAGAAGAGTGCTGACGGAATAATTATTGAATAATTTTGGGATTTTTTTGGTTAAAATAACTCATTTGATTTATTTTTTCCCTATTTATTAAATATTTTTTATTTTATATGAATAATATTTAATTTATAAAATTAAAAGTGATAGTCAAATTTCATGTTAAAAAAATAGTTAAGAAGAGGTAAGTATATTTTGGAAAAATTAGATGGAGGGATTTTAAATGAAAATTGGCTTTAATTTATAATTTTGGGAATAAAAAAATGAAAAACCATGCCTGAAATATGGGTTTACATATATAGATACATGGGAGAAGTTTTTTACGTATTACATTTTGGTATGATACTTATTATATATAAAATAAATTTATAAAATTATTTGTTAATTAATTTATGAATAAATAATTTATTCTTATATAAAAGGCCTCTAAGAGATCTCACCAAAAGGTCCGGTAACAGAATGTATACCCTAATAAATTTTCATTTGGGTAATACTCTTTATTGGGGTAGTAAATTATTACTCAAATTTTTTTAGAAATACTATCTAAATCTATTAGAATATTTTAAGAGGTTTATTTTATCCTTCTATATCCCCCAAATCTCAATAAAATATCAAAATGGGAGAGGATGAAAAAGGGAATTTTCATATAGATCCATCAAAATATGTTTCTGATAAGATTTTAAGAAGTTAATTTTAAATTTTTTTTGAATACTAGTATTCTTTAAATAAATTGAACTAATATAAAATTTACATATATCATTTCAATATTCCCTTCAAAAGTAAGAGGCAAGGGGGATCTGTATCCTCAAAGGTTGGAAAGGAAATAACACCCATGCTGCATAAGAGTATACGAGGCATTTGTTAGCATTAATATTTTTTTATTCATCCAAGTTTGAAACCATGGGAGTTAGAATAAAAGGGTTAAATAGATTCCTTTAATGCATAGATTTAGGAGATAAATAAATCCATATATGATTGAATTAAATACTCTATACATTCCATGTTTTTATAAATGGTGAAACAAACAAAACCTATAAAACCTAACAACCAATATCTTCTACCGCCCCATTATAACCTTAAAATGTACTTTGACCTGCATACTAGGGATCCCCATTTAAATAATATAGCATAAAAATCATAAATAATTTTTGTATTATATACATCATTATATTATGCATTTTTACCAGGTAACATTTGTATTATATGAAACTATTGTTCCAACTGCTTCAAAGAAATTTTATACTGAGTATGTGACCAAATATACAGAGTGTATGAGTCATTTTTTTACTATGGATAACTTTCATTTCTGATCATGTGTTATATTTAAATGTTTTGTATATAAATTTTTTATTTAATTTTAATTCAAAATTATATGCAATGTTTTCTTATATTTACCTAATATAGGAGTGTCTAAAATATAATTAATCATTATGAAATAAACAGAAGTTTTTGGAATAATCACCATCAGATACTTCTCATGTTTCATAAGGGGCAACAAAATCATCACTGGGTTATTTTATGTTAGCATTGTTTTATAAGTTCTTTTTCAAATATTGACATATATGAAAGATTCTCTCTATTAAGAATATTGTAAAAAGACATAAATTTTTTTATTATCGGTGATGATCTCTCTATACCCATGTGGAAGTTTTTTCCTATATAATTATATTTTAATTTAGTTTTTTATTTCATTAAGTAAATATAACTTATAGTGAAATAATTTATTATTTAAATAGTTATGTATCCCCACACTCTTTACATCAACAATAAGAGCACACCAATTTAAGGTTTTATAGATATAATGTAAATTTCAGTGGATATGAAAAATTTGGATAAAGACAGTAGACTTAAATATATATATGAGAGATTAGAAAATACAGATATCAAGTGTTTATTTATTCAATTTCTTGATTGATAAGAAGATTTATATAATTATGAAATACTATTTATTATAATTTTATTAATTATAATATTTTTATATTTATATAGAAATTAGATTATATGTGTATTCCATTCAAATTAACGCACGTCATATTGGTTATGCACTTTACTGGGTGGAATTCATAACAATTTTCACAATTTATTGAATTAATAATTTTTATTATATTAAAATTATTCTTAAATCATAAAATTTTCATATTATATATGGTATGGTAATTAGTATAAGAAAAAAAAATATATTGTGGAAGGAGTTTTACATAGTTCACTTATTTATAATGATGCCAAATAAAATTAATTATGTGAATATGATGGTTGATTACTTTTATATTAGTTAATGATTTTATTGAATAAAATCTGCAGTGTTTATTATTTTACATTTTTTGTTTCATAAATGCAGTTTCATCATTAAATAGAAAATTTTTAATGTGATTATTTCGTTTTATGATCTATTTTTGAGATTGTAATGATTGAAATGGTAATAGATTTTCAAAAGGTTAGTTCTATTTTAACGCTTATTTTAAACAAATATGTTGTATTATTTATTTTATAACATATATTGGTTTTATAAATTCTCAATATAATTTTATTTTATTCCATAATAAACTTAAATTACATTTTAGGTTTATTTTTCTACTATTTTTCAGGTTTTATTAATTTGTATATGTATATCTAAAAGTTTTATGTATGTGTATTTTTTTGTATATGATGTTATAATAAATCTTGAATTGAGTTTTACACTTCTGTATTCTGCTAATATAAAAATTAATATAGATATTGGTTTATTCAATTTATTTAAAATAATTAATTTGTATTTAATGCCAATTATTATAAAAATCAATGTTGGATGTTCTTTCAATGCCGATTCTAAAAAAATCCAATCATAAAATGGACTTTCAACGTTGGTTTTTATGAAAAAATACATTGAATACCACTTTGCATCATTATTTATTTGGGACATTCAAAATCAATTATTATAAAACTAGATGTTAAAATTCACTTTTAAGGTTTATTTTATATGAAAAAGGATGTTTAATGTTATTTCAGCATCTGTTTTCATGATAAATAATGTTCAAATATTCTCAATATATCATATATTTAACTAGGATTTCCATGTAAAATTATTTATGAATATTTATTTAGAAGGAAATTCAATGTTCATTTTCATAAATGACTAATTTTGAAGTTACCTATTTCTATATATTTATTGGGTATTTCAATAACAACTCTTATTTTAATCGATTTTAAAAGTAGTTTTAACATATATTTTAAATAATCGATGTCAAAAATAATATTTTATTATTTTAAATATTAACATTGGTTTTTAACTGTTGTTATAAATGAAATAAACTAACATTAAATGTTATTTTTCATTATTTTTTAGTTTTATTACTAATGGGACATGTTTGGTGGAGCTATAATTGGGTATAACATGGGATTGAATCCATATTTATTCATATAAAAAAAATTATGTGTTTGAATATTTGTTTTAAAGGATTTTGGATTGGATTTATAATTTTTTATTGTTACATTTGAGCTATTTTTATAAATTTTAATTATAATGAGTTATAGTTGATAATTCTTCTCTAATCCCAGGGTGGATAGAGGAAGGTGTTCATGCATTATAATTTCCATGTATTTTCACATGACACGTGCATACTAGTTTGTAATTAAGAAATTATTTCCAAATAAATAAATGGTCTTGTGTTATTTAAAACATCAATAAAAAATTATTGGCATTTGTATAAATAACTATGCTTTCCCCATGATGAGTTTTTTTGTATGAATCATTAGAGAGAGATATTTTTTAGATACACATGGATGTAATAATGATAACCATAAATAGGGTAGTATGGTTATTATAATACTTGAGTTTAATGTGAGGCATATAGTGAATGTGATGGCATAGGTGGCACTTTGGGTTATGTTAGAACAAAGCATGAATGATGCCCTGTGAGTTGTGACATATTGGGTTGTATAGTCTATATACTAGTAAATGGATCCTATAGGATGAGGTATAACTTAGGATATTTATGAGTTGGGTTTTTGTGCTCAATATTAGGGTGATTTTCTTATTTTTGGTTTATATGGGTAGTGATATATGAAAACATCTTAAGAGAGTGGTGTAAGCCTATTGAAATAGATTCCTTTAGTTATGGGAAGCTGAATTCAATGAGTCATGTGATATGAAAGGAAAAAAAGTGATGTTTGATCTTTTAATGTGTTCGAACATATGTATTTCCCTTGGTATGAAAAGGAATGGAGGCATGGATAATGCTTAATGTGACATATGTTACTGGAATACCTGGGGTGAGTAGTTAATTGATTTATTAAGAATATATTCCTCGGATTGATAAGATATGACTCAAGATAGTATGAGTCAATATTTATATAAAGGTTTCACTCTGGTGTAAATTTACTCAAGTATAATATTAAATAGATAATGATGGTATCTATGAATAGTTTTGAATGTAATTTTAGGATCTACCTCTAGTTGTATGGATAAGAGATTGTTATTTGATGTTACATGGGTGGAATGTGTGAGGATATGAATTATGTTTGGTATGGTGATGGGGATATTGGTGAGTAGGTAGGTGTGATCAACCTTGTAATCCATAATGGTCATAATGATATAGGGGAGTTTATAAAATACATGAGATAAAGAGATTAGGTAATGTGGGTTGGGTGATTCCAAGTGGAATGTCTTGATGATGATTAATTTTGTATAGCGATTCATGAGACTCCTTTTTGATTTAGGGTTAGGATAATCTAAGATGTGTGTTTGGTCCCTTAAGAACTGTATAAGGTGTGGGATCATGAGAGGTGATAAAGTGTTATCATGGATCTCAATACTTAATATTTCCTTGACTATTTAGAGCTAAGTCATGGGAATCTAATAAGACTCAAGGAGATATCACACTTGGGGACTGATCAAGTGAGATATAACCCATAGAAATTTATGATACACATTGATTGGAAAAATAATTGGATACAGGAGTTATCTCTTTAACGCTACCTCTGTGTGAGTTACAGAAATAGATACTTTGGAAATAATTGGATATAGATTGACATGTAGGAACTAGTGGATCGAGGTATAACCTATGTAAGGGAAAAGATCACTCTAGTATGATGGTGAAATAATTAATGGGTTATGAGAAGTATTATTAGAACTATATAGTTATCTCATAATAATTATGATATGTGACCTTTTAATGAATATATAATGTGATGAGATAACGATTTGGTTATCTAAAATATCGAGGAACTAAGTGTTTAAACTTTATTACCAAGGAAGCAGAAGAGGACCATTTTAGTGGTGGGATGGGAACTAGTGAGTTTGAAAACTACTAATGTGACGGTATGAGGATTGTAGTGAGGTGGAACATGAGAGTCTTGTGACAATGAGTGATTTCAATTGTTTTAAGAGATATCCATTGGGAAGTAGATGTTACCAAAACTATTTTTCAATTAAATTAGATAGTGGTGGAATAATTTACCATGGATATCACAAAACATAGAGTGAGGTTTGTGGTATTGGTCTATTGTGTTATAATTATCGAGTTATCATGAGTATCAAGGTTTAGAAGAAATTGGAATTTTGTTAGGTATATAATCATGTTACATGAATAAGGAAAATATTTTATTGGAAAGAACACCATCAAATTTCTTTTGGTAAAACCCTTATTTTAGTAATTTAATAATAAATGTTAGTTGATCTGCATGGTGAACCCTTACTTATGGTGGTTGTGGTTTCACATCAATGTTTTCAAGAAATTGGACTAAATATATCTGTTTAATTAAGGAGATCTGTAATTGGATATCAAAATATAATGATCAATTAAGGTCAATATGTTCAATAACTAACCAAGTTTGAGATTTCGAAATGTAAACTGGTTTGGAGATAGGGTTTATAAAATTTTAGTACTAGTTTATAGAATTATGACATTCATAATAGATAAAGTATTTATGTATAGATATATTCACATTTGAGAAACTATGAAGACTAATGGGTATGGTCTAGGGATGTTCGGGTGTAGAACATAGATTTTAGGGGTCTACCACTAACCAGTGACATCAAAAATTGGAGTATGTCATTGATTATTATGAATTTCATGAATTTAATTTGGATGAATACATCATCTTTGATCTATTAAATTTATTCAACACAATGGTTCACGAGTGATCTAATATTTAGTGGAAGTTAGTGGAAAGAGGTACTGATTAGGAATTTTCATGAATGATTGATAACAGTGATGTGAAAATTTATTTTTATGTTTATTTTGAGGGAAAAATGATGTATATACTGAATATAAATAATATATATTAATATATTTAGTATTATAATTGGTTTATGAGTGGTAGTAATATGTCGTAACTAATATAATATATTGGGATTAACACATGCATCAATTCTTGGGGACTATAATGAATAAAAATTAAATATGTAAGGAGGATTATCAAGGATTTTACATAAATTGGTGCCAATTTTGTAATGACTCCCATCATTACGAATCATTGAGACTATAAAAACCCAAGATTCTAGTTAAATTTCAATTGATTTTAATTTTTAAAAGTTGATTTTAGATTATTAATTAAATCTTATAGACATGTTTTAAATTATTAAAAGGTAGTTTTTAGTGGTATTTTTAGTTTAAAAGAGTCTATGTGAATTCAGTGTTGTTCAATAAATTAATAAAGGAGAAGAGGGTGGTTGTAGGTACTATAGGGTACCCAAAAGGGTGAAACCAATTAGTTTGTAATAGGGACAATAGTTTAGTACCACCATCCATGCCACTAAATTGTAAATGGGATACTATAAATTATTTGGAAAACCATTAAGTGGATAATGGAGACCCACTAGGTACTTATAGAACTAATTTTATATTTTTAGAGGATAAAATGGTTATTTATTAGGATCTACATTATAATGTAATTTTATTGTTTCTTTTTCCTAGCCACCAGACTAAAAGTGGAGGCACTATATTTCCTTATTCTTCTCCCCTTCTTACACCATGGATATGGGTGGATTTATATAGCTTATGTATCACTATTTGAGGTAAGATCCATACATTTTTTAATATTAGAATTATTATTCTTCCTCCTCTGATTAGAGTATCTTCCATATTGGGATTTTGATGATGATCCCACTAGGGTATTGTTGAATCATAATAGACTATTGGGGATTTTATTTGTTTTACCTATATGTGTCTTAGGGAAGGTATTTTTATGTGGTATCATTTTATTTCAATGATGGTATATCTTATTCCAATTTAATTTTTGAATTCTCGAAAACTTAGGAATAATTTTTGGATGAATTAGAGTAGGAAATTGGGGATTTCGATTGTATAGTAACCTGGTGTCAAATTTGATCAATATACCCATAATTATGTGAAATTTTAATGAGGTTATATCTCAAAATAAGGTATACCCCAATTACTATTGATTTAAATGATTATGGACTAATAATTAGAATTAAGTATATTTCTTTATACTTAATTGGGATGGTGTTTTTGATGGACTTGGAGATTCAAGACTCTATATTAATTAAGGATTATGGTTGAAATTTATTATAAATAATATAACTCAATTTAGAGGTAGGTGGTAAAAAATATTACTTATTTATATTCAATATTCATGTATTGCATGATTTTTAAGAAGGGGTAACCCTATTCGAGTAACCTAATATGGAATCATAAGTAGGTTCCTTTATATGCGGCAAAGGGAACGTGGTTCGTTGGGCTTGTAGAGGGTCCTATGATTATATTTCCTTAATTGTTTATTTGTTTAGGGATATGATTCCTATGGGGAAATCTTTTTTAGAGAGATATCAGAACCCAAAATATCTATTTGACCATGATATAAGGCTCTAGTAACCTTTTGAGGTCCAATGTGATAGAGTATGATATCTATCATGAGCTTTGGGATAGGTGTGGACCATTTAATTAAAATCAGGATCATTAAGAATGGACATGATAAGAATATACTTTCGGAAAGGGATTTCCATTGAGGGTGGCCTAGTGAGATAACCATTGATGATTAGTTTAACTTAGTGTTTATAGTATTTTTATGTTAATGTTATCTTTATGGTATGGTCACCATGTAAGAGGTGACTTATGAAATGGTAATGGGTTGATAGTATGTACCAAGGGTAATAATCTAGCATAATGATCAATAATCTTCTTAGCATAGTGTATCTAAGTTATTTCTTGATGATAGGTCTACATTGTGACATTGGATTATTTTTTTATCAATTCCTAGGATCTTAAAAAGGTTAATAGAGGGTATCAATAGTTATGGGATGAACTTTACATAATAGATCATTATTTAATATAACATTTTGGAGATTCTGGTGGGATAGTTAGTGATGCTATTTTTAGGTTATGTTCCAAATAAAGATTTTAGTGGTGGATTTATTTTCATTTAGAACCAATTAAAGAAATTTTCTTAGTTTGTAGAAAGATTGTGATGTTTTGTAATGGGTTAAAGGTGTTTTTTTGTGAATAAAATTTACAATTCTATAAGAATGAGGTTCTTACCATGAAATAATTTCAATAATGGAGAAATATAACAGGAAGTGTTTTATTAGGATATAAAAATTGTAATAATACTATAATGAATTGATTTTTGATATCACTCATGTCAAGTTGATGAGTCCATGACTTTTCGATGCATATATAATTGGTGACAATGATTAATAATGTTGTGATTGTTTTGATCATTTCATATGAATACTATGTCAAAAGAAGATGATTAATTATGGGTTATTTCCTAGATCCAATTACCAGGCCTTAAAAATTTGGTTCTGTTATATTTAGTGATAAAATAGACAACGTAGTGTAGATTATATTTTCACATTACAACTTATCTCGAAGTTAGAAGTAACCAGTGTGGAAACCAAGCTGTCATAATACAATCTAGGTGGTCACGACATGATTGATTATGAAATGTAGATTTTGATAAGAATTGATGACCTGTACTTATCATGAGTGTTTTTGTTTATGTCCTGATCTTCATTTGATAAAATTTCATGTAATGGTAGATATTTACCTAAAGATGATCTAATGGACGTGTTTTAATTAGAGAAAGTTCAATGTTTTTAGTTTTTCTGATTTTGAAATTGAAAATTAATGTGATTTTTATGGGTCATTATATAGATTTATAAGAATTGATAGAAAGAAATGAGAGAGAAATATAATATTATAAATAAGGGAATAACTTGAATTTCATAGAAAAATATTGGATTGAAAGAGTGATTTACTTATGGAATGAATATCATTAAATATCACTCTCAGAAGAGGATTTTTTTTAAGAATATCTATGAAGATATAGCAGAAAAGATCGGAACATTATAGAGAAGAACCTTGGTTTTATGGTTTAACTTAACTCATGGTTATCATTATAATAATGACCATTGTGTCTTTATTTTTTTTCATTTGAATCATATTGTAAACAAGTTAGTATAATAGAGTAAGATTACTTAGACCTTGGATGAGCAATGATATTTTCATAAATATTATAATAACGAACTAGTGAAGTAGATATTATTATTCAAATAACATGTCATTTCTATGTGATCTTTAGTTAAAAAAATGTGGGGGGACTGATTAAAATCTCAGTATCAAAGATTGTTTTACATATTCATTTTAGCTGTGTGGTTATGAAATTTCAATTGAAATTAGAAACATGTAATTTAAAACATAAAGACAATATTTTAATGAGTTTATGAAAAGAAAATATTTTACAACACCCTAATTCGCCCCCTCCTAGGGTGTATATTGGGACCTCTGATTGTAATAAGTGACTTTAGAGCCATTGGTTAATTCTTGGAGATTATATCATGTGAAAAAATTATTTTCATGGACAATGATGATAATGAAATAAGAGTACCAATATTTGGTAACAAAAATTATTATGTTTGGAAATATCAATTTTTTACACTTAAAATCTATTAGGAATGATATCTTATCGACAATAGTTCATGGAACTAATGTTAGTGATTATATAGTTTTGTCAATTTTAAAATCATGAAATAAATTAATAAATGATAAGTATAAAGAGAAAAATACTTTATCTGTGTTTTTGGAAATAAAATCTATATGAAGGTGATAAACTATACATTAGTAAATGGAATTTGGGATAAACACTCCACTATTTATGAAAGTTAAAAAAAGTGAATGTGATGATGCTAGAAGTTCTTTAGAAGAAATTCAATATCAAAATATGATCTGTAGTGAATATAGTTATGGATTATTTAATATTCTTATAGATGTTAATTGAGTTTTCCATGGAGTTTTTTGATAAGATGAATGAAATTGATGTTGTAATGAATATTATATAGAGGTTTTGAGTTATATAAAATCTAAAGATGTTGTCACTTAAAGAAGTAAATCTTATAGAAATATCTATTAATTATCTATATAGAATACTATTCACATATCAAATATGATGGAATTTAGAAAATTATTTATAAATTTAAAAAATGGAATTTAAAGATATAGAGAATATTGAAATTCATTAGGATGTAAATTAAAAATAATATTTAAATTATGAGTCATTATCACCTATAGAGAGGATATTTAAGAGATGCAAGGGAATATTTTAAGGTAGGTGACATTTGGTTGGATTTTTTAATGGAATGGGTGAAAAAAACACTTCTCATTTCACAAAAAGGTTTTATGATGTGGAATAATGAGAATAAACTCACTTGAAAACAAATAAAGAAGATCTCTCCAAGAAAAAACTTTAATTTTGTAAATTTAAGCAGAATAAAGTTTTTGAGAAAAGTATTGGTAAGTAAAAAAGGAATATTAGGTTGAGTAATATCCGTAAGTAGGTGTTTAAACTGAGTTTATCACAAACATAGAAGATGTTATGATGGATATATTAGAGAAATAAAAAATAAAGTAGTAGAGGATGATAAAATAGTGGGATCCATTGATATCAAAGTGTAGTTAGAAGAATTTTTTGAGGGGCATATCCTATAAATAATGAATATTATATATATTATTGGTTCTCTCAAATAATCCTCACGTTATATTGATGATCTTGAAGTTGAAATTGATTGTATAGAGAAATTTATAGAGGAAAATGAAAATTATTGAGTGAAACTAGAATAAATGTTGAGATAAATATTAAAAATAAAGTAAAAGGATTTAATAAATTTTGATCTTAATATTTATATCAATAAGAATAGTGATATGATTAAATAACTCCTGGAGGATGTAACACATTTGAGGATAAATATTGGCTCTAAATTAAATCCAACTAGTACCAAATTATGCTTCAATCTAGAATGGTTTTAGACAAATAACTAAATAAATAATAGAACGTGGCACAATAGGGTTAAATAAGTGTTAAGAATTAAATGTTTCAATTTCATGGATTAAAGTAGAATTATATTTGTTGATAAAATAATAAAATATATGATATAACTTGAAAATATTATAGGAATTATGAATATTTGATAAATTTCTCAACCATAAAGAGCTTATCAATAATCAAATATTTTTTCAAAAGTCAGGGATAGCTAGAGAGATGGATTTTTTCCCTTTTATGAAGTGTTAATTTTGTGGATACTTAGGCCACATTATTTCATATTTATATTAAGCTTGGATCTACTTGAAAGTAAAGGCACATGGACGTTATTAAACGATAAAAATACAAGATTTTATATCTCAAAGAAGGAATTAATTTTATATGTATAGATTTTAATGATTAAATTTTGTTCCTAAATATGTTGATTTCTTGAAAATAAGAAACACAAATTATTCTCATAAATTTCAGAGAAGGATGTATGCGAAACAATACAATGTGATTTCATTGAGAAATACTTTTTACCCTTTAAAAGAAAAAGAATATGAATTTTTTCATATAATTAAAATAATGATAAGAGATAACCTTGTGTGTCAACTTATTTTATGATTCCTTATAATTATAAGATGGTGGAGATAATGTATAAGGTTATACCTACTAAAATTTCCTTGAAGGAAAAGAAGAATAATATTATATGGATTCTTGATTGTGGGTGTTTATCACAAATTATGGGAAACATAAATACTCTCAATAATAAGAAAGGGAGAGTTAATGGATTGGTTTTATTTGGAAATTGTGGGGCATTAAATATCAAAGGAATTGGAGAATTTTTTTTATCTAGAGATGAATTAAAAAATACTAAATTTCTCAATATATGTGATCTAAAATATAAATTTTTGAGCGTGTTCTGATTATGAAACTTTTTTATTAGAAGTTATATTCAATAAAAAAGGATATTATATCAAGAGAAAGGCTATACATTAACTAATATATGGATATAGAGGAAATGAAAATTTTTATTATGTAAAAAATAATGATAATAATTATATCCTCATAGTGTAATAGGAAAAAAATCTTCTACCTCAGGGGCATGATTACTTCCATCAGAAAATTTTGGAAAATCACTCAAAACTAAGTGAAAAAATGGATATACCCAATTTGAATAAAAATAGAGAAAATTTGTGTTGTTTATTCTTAATGGGAAATATTGTGAGAAAAATATATCATCAAAAGATGGTGTGAGCATCAAATCTATTTGATTTGATCCAGACTGATGTATCTTATCTAATCAATAAAAATGAAACTCTAGGTGATAAATAAATCATCTTATTTTTGATGAATACAATAATATTGGATGTTATATAATAAGTAAGTTTTTATATATATATAAAGCTTATGAAGGAGGGTGGAGAATTAAACTATAAGAATAATTAAGATCCTCTTATTTGATAATAGATTTTAGTTAACTTCAATTCAAATAGGAAAACATATAGAGAAACATAGAATAAAAAAGTGGTGTTCTTAGTAAGGGAACCACAATAGAATGGGGTCATGGAAAGGTGGAATTGGATGGTTAAAAATATGAGTAATAATTTATTTATTGATAGTGGTATGTCTTTCCCCTACAAGAATAAAGTTGTGAAATTGGTCATGTAAACCCAAATATAGAATTTGCTTCTCTCTATAGAGTGGAATAAACCCTATTAAATTTTTCACGGAAAGAACCCATATTTGAAAAATATTAGAGTTTTTTGGATGAAAATTCATCACATAGAATAAAAAAATTAGAATAAGTATAAATATGAAAATAATGAAGGAATATTTATAGATTACTCATCTAAGAGTAATGTCTATAAATGCTTCAAAAAAGGATCTGTAAAATTGTTGAAAGTATTTATGTGAAGGTGTTAAAAATAATTCTAATAAAAATAATAGTGATCTTATATTTTTCTAAATGTTTAAAGAAGAAGAAGATATTGATGTTAATTATATAAAATCATAGAATATTAAAAATGTTTTTGATTCAAAAGTTGAATCAGAGGATGATCATTATGTTGAAGGAAATAATTCTATGACTAAAATAAAAAGGATGATAATATAAGTTTACATAAACAACATTAATAGATAAAAATATACTCCAACATAGACTTGTATAATGTGATGTATGGATCACACTACAATATTATCAATGGAAAAAAGAAAAACATCCGATTAAGTAAATAAGGATAAATCATGGGTGAAATTCATGAATGAAGAGCTGGATGGTGGTTCATATGAGCATAAACATCCTTATTGTTTTTTCATACCTTTCTTCGATTGTTATCACTCAATAAGAGTTTTTTGGGTTAGATATTTCTTATATCATTTCTTTGGTTTATCCCTATAATTATAATATTGTGTTACTAGGATGTTCCCAATCAATTTGTGTTCCCTTATAATTTTATACCATGAACTTGTTTTCTAAAACTTTATGGTATAGCCATTTTTTGACATAATGTCTCTATGAAAGTCTTATTATTTTTTGGTAGTGATTCTTAGTGGATATTTCTGTTGTCCTATTCACCCTCCTCCACTCTTTCTTTCTATCCTGTTGTGCTAGAATTCAATAATGGCTTGGTTTTAAGGTGTTTTTAGTAGTTTAATGTGGTGTTGGTGAATGTGTTCTATGTTAATGATGTATCTCCATGGATTTCATTCCCTTAATAGGTTTATTATTACATCAATGGTGGCATGATTTGTATTTTTGTCTCTAGAAATTTTAGAAGATTTTACTTGATTGAGTTTTTCTATTCAAATTTGATAATGTTTATTCATAAGAATAGAATTTATTTTGGTATAGGTGCATGATTTGTATGGTTTTGTGTGTGGTTAAACTTTTATGATGCTTTAAGAGTCACTATTTTCCTTGGATTTGGTTTGGTGAAGGATCTTCAAGGAGCTACTACCCCCATAGTGATGGTGAATAACTGGTTTACTCGAACCAATAGTGAGGTGATGTTTTTTATAGTGGTATATCATTAATTATTTCATGTTGAATTTTTATTCCAATAGATCAAAAAATTAATTTTCTGAAATATTAATGGTTTTAGCAGTGGTAGCATATAGGGATTCATGTTTGTAATTTTTTAGATTGGGTATTTCTATAGGTTCCCACATAATCTTCAAAAATATCCTTCATAAAAATACTAAAAAGAGGATTAGAATGAAGTATATTCTAAAATAAATTAATAGTAACAAGGAATGGGAGATGAAGGAAAAACCTAATCATCACTATGTGATTTTTACTATGCGGGTCTTCACAAAAAATCATAACAAACAAAGAAAAGTGATTTGAAAAAAGGTATTATGGTATATAAATGGTATACTCAAATCAAATTAATTGATGTAGATGAAAAATTTACACTAATAACAATGTTCAAATAAAACAAATGTTTCTTGGTAGTGGATGTTAAAAAGACATTTAAAGACCATCAAATAGATGTGATTAATCCATTTATTAATAGAGTTATAAAAGAATAAATATATAAAAATAACTAGTAGGAATTCTTATTAATGATGATGATTCAAGACATTATTAATTGAAAAAGTATTTATATAACTAGAAACAAGAACATTGTTCTTAGTACGCATAACTGGAAATATATCCCAAAAAAATATATTTTAGAAAAGTAGTAGTTGACCCAAAAAAATATGTAAAAATATCATATGAAGAGAAATTTATGGGGATTTTGTATGGGTATGGATTCATATTTTGTAGAAACATGTATAATTATATTCAAAGGATTATAAATTTAATTCAATCAGAATATGAGATTTCAATGACGGGAGAAATAAACTACTTCATTTGGTTGAGAGTATTTAAAAATAATGGAAACACATTAATCCCATAAGTTATGTATGTAAGATTGATGTTAGATATGTTTGGATTAAAATATTTAAAATTAGCTTCAACTCAAATAGAAGTTAGAACTAAACATGGAAATAATGATGAAATCAATGTAATGGAATCAACTTTATACCAAATAATTATTAAGATTCTATTATATCTCACAATAAAAAGGATAAATATCTTTTATAATAGTTTTTAACAAAAAAATTTATATTTTACACCTCGCTCTCTTACTCGTTCTAATGATTACAAGAACTTATTATGATTATAAAAATTTCATTTAATTTAATTTCAATTATTATTATTTTTTCTATCATATTAGGATGTTTGATATTTAAACAATATGTTCAAGTGGTATTTAGAGTTCTTTTTTGAAGTCCTCACTAATAATTTATAATAGTTTGCTAGAGGAAAACCACTTACTAGATGGTGAGAACAAAAAAGAACATGCCATTATCTGGGATCATTGACTTGTTAGTAAGGCTCACCAGCTATATTCTGAAGGAATGATTTCCCACTATGTAGGTGATAAGGACTAGTGGCCAACCGATGAAGATTCTTAAAAAATAAAACTAACCATTTTGTATGTATTTATCCAGCCTATATCACTTCTCAACAGCTATTATAGACACCTAAGACCTCCAGAACAATCAAGAGACCCCAAGAAGGCTTGGACACTTGTAGTTACTATTTTTACTTCACTTGGTCTCTATTAGTTCTTTCTTACAATAATATTTTTCCCTTTAAATATTTGTCTCAATTTATCGAATTTTTATATTTCAAAATTTCTGAGATAATTTATGGTGTGTTGTAAAGGTTTTGTTATTAACAAAACACTCCTTAATCTTTTCTTTTTAGGTTCTCACTACCATCAAAGTTTGAGTATTTGGGTTTCTTTCTTTTACTTTCTAAAAGCTCTGTTTTTTATTTGTTGATAATTTTTTTAAAGGAAATAACCTTCATTTGAGTTGGGTTTATTGCTATAAAAATGTAATGATAAATGTTTTTCAGGCTCTTGGTTACCCATAAATCAAAGGGATCATATAACACTTAATTATTTTTTGGGATGAGAGATAGTCACTCAACATGAGTATTATAAGGAACTCCTGTATCATTTTTTTTGGGAAATTTATTTTTCAACGGACTTACTATTTAATTTAATTTATGGAATAATTTTATCACTTTATTTATTTTATTATCTAAAAGAAAATTCAACTCTATTTACATTCTAATCAGACCAACAAATGTTATCAGATCTATCATTTGTTTTGAAAACCTTAACCAGTTTCAAAGGATGATCATAAAGGATGGTGACATCCTCCAAAACCCTAGGTGTTTTGAAGGGAATCTAAATGGTTGAAGATCTATTTTTTAACATATCATATTATAGTTATTGAAAAAATCTCAAGTCTAAATTTTTTAGAATCATTGGTTATCACATTTTTAATTTTTTTGCATGGCTATATACACATTAAGGATTCAGAGGAAAATGAGATCTCGATGATATTTTGGAATTTGAAATTGATGGGGAGGACATGTATTACTTTAATATTTATTATAATACAATTAATTTAATATTATTTTCATATTAAAATCTATACATGAAATTTAGAAACACTTTTTTATCACACACAAGGGAACTGATATGGTCAAGAAAACTAGACTTGACATATATCATCAAGAATTTAAAGGCTTCAACATGAATACTATTAAATAAATTCAAGATATGTTGAGTCCCATTACTAACATTTGAAATTATAGAAAACATATTATTTAAGTTATTAATATATAAATTTTTTGGAGGATGATACTCTGAGTATTTTTATATTCATGGTCACCCAAAAAATAAAAAAATCAAGAATTAAAGGATATCAAGGACGTACCAATAGAAGAAATCACTAGGTCACCCAAGAAAAATGAGATACAATGAAGTGATAAGTTGAAAAGGAATCATGGAGAGACAATATATATATATATAAAAGAAGACTATTTCATTTAAGTCACACTATAAGTAAATCCTTTATAGTAATGAAAAAATTTTACACTTAGCCCAGAAATAAACAAATCATTGAATAAGAAGAAATATTATCATCATTACAAAAAGAGGAATCAGCATGGATAAAATAGGTAACAAGATATTAATGAAATAAGAATTTAAATATAAACATAAAGTGCCATATTTTCAAAATGAATATGAATGAAAATATTAGTCTCTCTCCTCAACCGAATCAAGTGATATGAGTGCCAAATTTCTCATGGGAAAAATTTAAGAAAGTGATGATGTAAAATTATCTATATATTTTTATTATTAAAGTGATTTAAATGAAGAATATATTATATATTATATGGATGAACTTGGGGGTATATTTTGTGAAATTACATCAAAATTCAATGATTTGAAAAATAAATATAATAAACTAATTAATGATAAGGGTCAAATCTCCAAATAAAAAGATGAATTAATCTAAAAATTAAACGAAAAAATAAATATAGAAATATTCAAAACCAATATTAAATATATCAAAACAATTTTTTTATGTTCACCCAAGTTGAATATAATATAAATAAAATTTTAGGTTTGAAATATCATATAAAAAACTATTTTGGTCTTGGATTTTTAAATCAACAAGAACCTCTAAAAATATTATTTTTTTATATGGATGGTCTTAAAATATAATTTTCAATTATTTCCGTAAAACCATAAATTTTATTTATGAATGTGATTGAAAAAATGCTCAATACGGTAGTCCCAGTAGGGTAAATCTCTATTCCAATATTTCATTTGAAAAATAATTTACAATATTAATATGGGTTCTAAAATATATTTTAACTAACATGAGTAGATCCAAATTTATTTAAGAATCAAATTATTTAGTATCTTGATTATTTTTAGGGATAAATGTCTCAAGAGAAAATCTCAATGAACTATATGGTACATGGAAAATGGGTACTTGAGACCTGTGTGTGGTGACTACTCTGAGTACAAACATATTGAAATTCTTGATGAATGTAATTTCACATTTGGTGATAAATCAAGGAGTAAAATCATCATCATTTCTAGTATTGGGTTTTGAAATTATAAATATTTTTTATATTTTCATTTTTTAAAACATATTTTCTTTATTATTAGACAATTATGTGACAGTGGTATTAATTTTTCCTTTAAAAATGTTATTTGTAATGTTTTTAAACGAAAAAAATATTTTATTTTCAGATTCTTAATTTAAAAATTCATATATTATTGATTTAAAATATCTTGATTCTAAATAGTTCAAATATATAAGTGAAAAGGATAAAAATTCATGGATATTTAATAGGCACCTTGGTCATTACATCACATACAACTTTTCTAACTTAACTGAAATCAAATAGTACAATATTTTCCTAAATCTCATTTTTAAAATGAAATTTTGTGTAAGGATTTCTAATATGGAATAAAAAAATATGTTCCTTTAAATATATAATTAAATTATCCTTTAAATCCATTGATCTTGTTCATTTTTATATATTTAGACCAACACAAATTTCATGTATAAGAGGAAAATATTACACTTTTTTAGTTGTCAATGATTATATTATATTTACTTTGGTTTATTTCTTGGCTTTTAAAAATGAGTCTTGAAAAGTATTTACTAAATATACCATAATGTTTGAAAAATGAAATGGCTATATGATTAAATATATTCATAGTGATCATAGGTGGGAGTTTAGAATAAAATATTTTGATGAAAATTTTAATATACAAGGTTATAATCTTAATTTTTCACTCATAGGAGTCCCTAACAAATGGGGTTATTGAAAGAAAAAATAAAATTCAATAATTGATTGTAAGGAATAAATTGAATAGTTTTAAAATCCCTCAATATTTTTGGGATAATTTGGTCAATATCACTTATTATACCTTGGACTATATTCTTTTAAGACCCAACCTTAATAATACCACCCATATTATTAGGAATGGTAAAAACCAAAAGTTTTGTATTTTAAAGATTTTATCTATAAATGCTATATTCTTAACACAAAAGAATACTTATGAAAATTTGACTTTAAATTTGATGAGTTATTTTTGTTTAGTGCTCTTACTCAAGTAAAGCATACTAGGTCTTGAATAAAAGGACCGAGACCATATAAGAATAAACTCACATCAAATTTGATGACAATTTTATTAAAAATCACCCCAAATTATTGATGTTGAGGTGGACCTAGATATCATTACATTAAATGAACAAAATACTTTTAAATAAATTAATGTTAAGGGATAACCACTATCTATACATTTAACCAAGGGATGGGAGATTTATAAAGTACATCTATTTGAAAATGTTATTGGTGATTTGTAATTCGATACTCATACTAGAATATCAGTCTAAAAATAATTTCAACAGAATGATTTTTTAATTAATACATGGAATCGATAAATATTGATGATTCCCTTAAAGATGAAAAGTGGTCCCTTATAATTTAGTAAGAGTTAAACCCATTTATAAGGAAGAATGTTTGGAATTTTTTTAAAAGAACAAATGATTATCCCATTATTGGTATCAAATGAGTTTTTAGAAATAAGTTAGATGAAAATGGCAGCATCACTCATAAAAAATCATAACTCATTTATAATTACTATAATCAATAAAATTCATTGATTTAATTAAAATATTTGAACCGTTTTCATAGAATGATTTAATAAGAATCTTTATGGCATTTGTTTCTTGATTAAAATTTTAAACTATTTGAAATGGATGTTAAAAGTACCATTTTAAATAGTTTTATTTAAAAAAAGGTTTTTTGAAAAATCCAACCATTTTTAATTATTACAAATACAAAAATAATGTTTTTAAGTCAAATAAGGCTCTTTATGGTTTAAAATAATCTATTTAGTCTTCGTTTGAGTGCTTAAAATAATTCAACTTAACAAATAATTTTAAAATTGGAAAAAATGATTATACTTTTTTAATATATATTTCAAAGGATATATTAATTTTTCATATATAGTATGATGATATTATTTTTGGTTCTATAAAATGATATCTTTGTAATGAAATTTTTTATTTAATTAGAATATAATTTAAGATGAGTGTTTTGGTAGAATTAATTTTTTTCTTGATTTTCTAGTTTCCAAAAATATTGATGGTATAATTCTAAGATAAAAAAAATAAAAAAATGAAGTATTAAAGAATTTTTTAATTTATCAAGTCATGGAAATAAGTACAGCTATGAGTACTTATTATAGGAAAAATTTGGAAGAAATCAGTCAATTGTTTTACAACAATATTTATAGAGGTATGATTGTGTGTCTTCTTTACCTCACAACGATCCTATTGAATATTATGTTTGTTATTGGTCTATATGATATTTTTCTATAAAATCCTAAATAATATCATTTAAAATACTTTAAAATAATTTTCTAGTATTTGAAATGTACTTATAAAAACATGAGATTATTTTATCCAAAATATAATCCATTTGAACTTACTAGTATTTGGAATGTCAATTTTAAAGGATTCCAATTATATAGTAAAATTAAAAGTTGGACTTATCACCTACTTAGAAAATATTTTTTCTCTTGGAGTAGTAAAAAGAAAAAAAAATACATTTCTATTTCTATGGTTGAAGTGGAATATATATTCATGGGTAGTTATTGTGCCTATATTATTTTCATAAAAAAATCACTTTATTAGATTATGGTCTAACATAGGACCATATTACTATAAAATATGATAACAATAGTCTTATTAGTATTTATAGCAATCAAAATAAACAAACACATACTAAGAACATTGATCATAGTCACCACTTTTTGAGATATTACATTCAAAATAGAGATATAATGTTAGAATTATTTATTACACATCTTCAATTGGAAAACATTTTGAAAAAAACCATTGCATTAGAAAGTTTTTATTTAATTAATGAGGTGTTTGTTATAGATCACTTATGAAACTTAATTTTTAATCAAGAGAGATTTAAGTTTATCCATTCATGATTTTTTTCAAAGTCTATCTAAATTCAAATTTTTTATTTATTGAATTATGTAATTTCTATTTTTTTCTCTAAATTACATTAGAATTAAAGTCTTGTTTGGATTATTTTATGAATCCTATTTAGAATGGTATTCCATTATTTAATTATTTAATTTATTGATTTACTGATCTCTATTTATTTAGTTTATTTTTATTTCTTTTCTGAGATTTTTTGTGTGTTTGTTATATATAGGATACCCAATTCATCACCAGCTAGATAGTGGCACCTCATCAGGTAGAATATGGGATTCAAAAAACTATGGTTGTAGAATTATCCCATCTGCTAGTCAGTGTCCTTCATCTATTGTCTAGTAGAGTTCTAGTTTCCCCTTTTAACCCATGTAGGGGATGGGTATTTCTAGTTTTAAAACACATTCCCCCAACTGAAATTATTTTTCATTATCTTCTACCATTCCCCTTAAATACCTAGTATCTCTCACTATCCCTCAATAATGATCTATATATTTGGAAAGTATCACTTGTTCAATCTCTATTTTCACCAAATTTTCCTTTTTTTCTCTTTGTTTCCTCTTATTTTGGGTCTTTTTATTCCCGATTAAATCTACGCTCAAAATTTATCTTGTTTCTATTAATTTTTGATATGGAATGCAATCATACTTTTTATTTTTCCTCTAAAGGAAAGGTAAATTGAATATAACCTTTTCCCCATTCTCCAGTTAAGAAACTTGATCCAATTTGGAATGATAAAATCATTATACTGGGTAGGATTATCGATTCTCATTGGTTTAAAATATCTCATCTTGATTTTGAAAAGAGTTTTGGAATTTCAAGGGCTTCATTCCTAGTTCAAAATACTTTTAAAATATATTTCCTTCCCATCCTTAATCAATGAATCTTATTCCTATCTTTTTTTTGATAATGAGTACGATTACAATTCTATAACTTACAATGTTAATTGAACATACTTTTCAGTCACCTCTATAAATACAAATTACTTCATGGGAATTCCAAATTTGTGTACTATTTATCTACCCAAATTATTTTCCACCAAAATTTGATTTGAAATATTCTCTTCAATTTATCCCAGGCCATGGTTCCTCCTCTTTGGTCAAGATCACAAATCTTTCTCTCCAAAATTGAATTCATGAGATGGTAATTCAAACTTCAATTTCCCCTAATATTGGTGGACATAACCCCACCATGTTTATTGATATATATTTCTTATATTTTATCATGAGGAATTTGAATTTTAATCTCATGAAAATTTTCTTTCAATCTATCTACTACATCACCTCACACCCTTGAGAGTATAAGGCATTCCGTTTTGGCTCCTTCAACATTTGTCTCTTCTATTATATTGGTGTTAGCCTCAATCTCATTAAATTTGAGATGCTATATTAATATATAATTTTAAAATATTTAATGGTTCAATTTATATTCATTTGATTTAATTTATGGATTCATGAATGGATTTATGATTATTCGGGGCTCCTATAAAATTACTCTCCTAATATAGATTGAAAAGTCCCTCAAATTTATATGCTTCCTACTATTTCCAAGGCCAATCTCTTTGATGATGATGTGGATGAAGATGATGATGAGGATAAAAATGATAATTATGATGATGATGAGGACAAGGATGAAGATGATATACATGATGATAAATATGTGAAGGAATAGAAATCATCTCATCAAGACGAGTTTCAAGATGAGGGGGAGAAAATATATTAGGACACATTATTTTAACCCCCCACCACCGGGATATGAGTTTACTATTGATGATACATATATCTATCATGAGATATTTGATCTCTATATCTCCTCCATTAAGATGAACATGTATTCGAGACATAGTAACATGGATCAAGTCACTTCCTCTCACCATGAGTATATGGAGTGGTTGGCCGAGGGGAACATGGCCCTTGCTCAGTCTATACAGTATGGCATCTCCCAAAGTGGTCTATATTTCATACACCCTATAATGACCATAATAACCTTTTCATGTCATTTTGTGTAGCTATTGACTTTGTTATGGTATTTTTTTCTTCTATTTATGACTTTTTATGCATTGTTCTTAGATCTCTTTTATTCTAAATGAATTATCCTTTATCTATATAACCTTCTTATGAATATTTTAAAATCACTATGGGTGAGAAAAGTATCAAATATTTGTTTTCACTATAGAATAGAATAATCATAATGGTAAATTAATTATTAGTTAATTTAATCTTTATTTTGAAATGATTTTATGTTTTTTTAATTATTTGTTTTAAAATATTAATAATGTTATCTTTCTTTTAAACTTCAATTATTATGATATAATTTTTAAATTTTTGGGCATTGAAAATAATCTTAAAATACATTTTTAAATTCCATTATGAAATAGTGAAATTTATTTTGAAATTAATTTGTATATATTTATTTCAAAGGAGTTTCTTATTTTGATTTTAACTCATTAGATATCCTTTTATTTTAAGTGTTTGTTATGAAACAAAGGGGGAGACTAATGTACCCTCACTCCCTTACTTGTTGTAATGATGGAAACCACACTTTATGATTACAACCATTTAATTTGATTTTATTTCTATTATTATTGTTTGGATATCATTTTAGGATGTTTTCCGGTCAATCAATAGAATCAAGAGGCATTTGGAGAAATGTTTTGAAGTCATCACTAGCCATTTCTACTGGCCATCCATAGAAAAAACACTATATAAATGATGAGAAAAAAAATCACACGGCACTTACTAGGATCATTGGCCCACCGGTGAGCCTCATATACAGACAAGTGAAGATGAGATATCCCACCATTTAGCCGGTGAGGTCTAGCATCTAACCGGTGGAGCTTTTATTGAAAATCAAACTATTCACTGTATGTTTCTACCTCTAGCCTCTCTCACTACCTAATTAATATAATAGACTTAGAGGACCAATAAAATAATTAAGGTACCTATGAAGGCTATAAATACACACCTAATAAGGCTTGGACACTTGTAGTTACTATTACGCTTTAACTTGAGCTCTATTTGTGCTTTCTTATTGTAATCTTATTCCCTCCCATTCATTGTCTCTATTTCTCTCATTTTTATATTTCAACATTGTTATGGGAATTGAAAGTGTGTTGTAAAGGGTTTGTTCTTAACAAAAATATCATTGTTTTTCTTTTTCTTGGGCACTCACTGCCACCAAAGTGAGTGTTTTTGAGTTTCTTTATTTCTCTATATAAAATAAAGTGTTTTGGGTTACTTTCTAAAACCATTTAAAATGGAAATGTCTTCCTTTTAATGGGATTTGTTGCTATAACCATTTTAAAAAATTTTTGTTTTAGGTTCTTGGATACTACTAAACCCAAGGGACAATGGAACCTTAAATCCTTTTAGGGGAGTATACATATGAACTCATATTGAGTATTGGTCAAACTCCTTTATTGTTTTCCTTGTCATTTATTTTCAACTTCACTTACACTTCAATTTTATTTATCACATAATTTTATCACACTATGTATTTTAATTTTTAAAAGTCATTTCACAACCCTCTTTCCATCCTAATTGGTCCAACAATTAGTAAAAGATCCTTCCTTGGTTTCTAAACCTTTATTAGTTTTAAGGAACAATCATATAGGATGACCACGTCTTCTAACACCCTAGCTGATCTTGAAGGACACTTAATGGGTTGATTACCATTCTTTGATTTCTCAGATTATAGTTATTAGAAAACCCACATGTCTATATTTCTTAGAAACATTGGTTATCCCATTAGAAAAAGTATCAAGTTTGGTTATACACACTCTAAGGATTCAAATGACAATTGGACTCCTGATCATATTGCATCCTTTGAACATGATAGAAAATCTATGAATTCCCTTCTTTGTGTATAAGGCCCCAGCCTTAAACCTTACTTAATCTTGAGTTATCACAAGATTACACGTTGAGGATCTTTTCAGGTTTAGAGTTTTAGAGAATTAGAACATAACTATTACATCTCAAAAGATTACAAAGTAGTCACTTCTACTAAGTTTTCATAATAAAAAAAACTCTTAAAAGAAACATGTCTAGTTCCATGTTTTATATAGCATGACATTCCCTTGATCCCATCCTTGACCGTATTCCACATTAAGTCCTGTGAAAAACATTTCAAAAAAAAACTTGGGGTGAGCATAAGAATCTCAGTAAGGGATACACGAAGAATGAAAATTGTTAGTTTATCAAAACAACAAGTAAACCATGTATACTTTATCAAAGTAATACTTTTCACCTTTATGAAGTAATAAAAACTCTTCACTGAATAAATTATCATTACTTACCTTTTTTTAACCAAAGGATTACCATAAAACCCATATAAAGAACACATAACATATATAAAGGTAACTTGGGACATAAACATACTTAAGTGGAGTAACCATACGGTCGACTTCCACACATATCACTTAATGGAATAGCCATACGACCAATTTCCATACATACTTAATGGAATATCCATATGGCCGACTTCCATACCCAATGCATTGGAGGTTATAACGTAACCACCCATCCTGGTATTCACGACACCACCCGTCATATGGTTTATAACGTAACCACCCGTTAAAATGTCCAAGTACCAGTATAAAATCATAAAACATAAAACCAATATAAAGGAATGATAACATTTCCACATTTCAATCATGATATAACATAAATATATTGACATAATAGAATCCTTTATCAAAAACATTTTCAATACCAAAATACATAAAAGAGTATATGGTATTTATTTTATTCTAAAAACAATACGGCTTGTTGAGGAAGCCAAAGACCAAATAATACTCGCGGCGGCGGAAAAAGTCTTTGTCACCGCGTACGTTAAAAAAAACATTCCTTTTTGTTGTTTAGTAAAACACTTCGTAGAAAAAGATTCCTTTTGTCTAAAAGTAAAACTCAAAGGGTTTATACACCGTATAAAAGAAAGTTGTGTATAAAACGAAATATGCCTCAATGAAAGGAGATTGAGACGAAGTCCCTTACCTTGGGTCCGACTTGACTCGATCGTTCTTTAACGTCCTGAATAATAAACTTGAGTTAATTTATACTTGATTAAGAACCTTTTTAAAGTTCATTATTCTTTTTATATCACTTATTTCCATGTTATAAACATTATGTAACCATTTAAGTTAATAATGTTTGTTTTGTCAATATTTGGTTCTTAAGTCGAAAGTTGACTTCTTACAATTACATGTTGTTCATGTGGTCAAAAGTTCTTTATATCCAGAATGAAATTCCTGATTTGGATATCATATATATCATATATATCCAGCATGTACATGTATTTATAATATTACATAATCATTTAGAGGTAAGAATTGAAATGCACCGTTCATGGAGACGGTAAGCCGTACGTACGCATGAACGCTACTTTCATTTCTTTGTCATATTAGTGGAATTAAAACTAAATGAGAGGTATGTATATTTTAATTCCAGAATTATATTCATAATTTAGATATATCATTAATTATATATATACATTATATACATGTAATTTTAATAGTACATTACATTTGGGGATAAGAAACGAAATGCACCGTTCATGGAGACGGTAAGCCGTACGTACGCATGAACGCTACTTTCATTTCTATCTCATACTTTAATGGAAATAAATAATAATGATATAGAGGTATATTATAATTCCAGTATAACATCATATATAATAACTTTAAATCCATCCTTTACACGTCCCACATATGGCATTAACGAATCACATCACTTTTAGGGGGCGGTAGTCCGCACTTCCTTAAATGAAGATATCGTGTTTACCCATAATGGAAACCATAAAGGTATGCCAAAAATGAAAAATACATAAGATTAAAGAAAACATAAACATATTATATATCATATATAAAAATAGTGACATCATAATGGCCACCCTTAAAGGTGTTAAATGAGTATTGAACAATCATCGTTTCGGGAGGCAGAATTTCGCCATCCACGGAAACCGTATGTTATTTAACCATTTGATGTAGTTTTCTGAGAGTGTAGCTCAAATAAATATTATAACTACATCCTAGTATATTGAAGACACTGGTGTTGTTAAAAAAGAAGTAAATAAAAAGAGTTTAGAGGGTTGGAGAAGCAAAATAAAACAAATGAACAAGAGAGAATGAATTACTTTAAAAGTGTAACTCCCTTTTGATTTGAGCCTAAAGGCTTCCTTTGAAAGGATTATGCCCAAAGGGAATCCTCTAGGATGAGGAGAGGGATGTGGAGAGAGTAATTGGGCAGGGGTTGGCCGAGCCAAAGGCTTGAGAAGTGTGTGAAATGAGGTAGAGGTGGGGGCCTTTTATAAGAGGAGAGGAGGGGCACTTTTGGAAAGTAATGAAATATTACTTTATTTGAAAATGTGTTTCGGTTTTAAAAGGTCCCACATTGATATAATTCGTGGATAAGGTGATAAGGGTTCGAAATCCACTCATCCACTTGGTTTTGGACATGTGTAGGTTTTAGATTTTTCATTATCTTTCCATTTTATTTAAATCGTCAAATAATGATGTCATCGCTGCATCATTATTATGTCATAAATAATTTAATTTATTTAATGTCTAAAAATTATAAAAAAAATACTATGATGTAGGAAAGCTTTTTATATTTCCAATGACTATTTATAATCAAAAATCTGACTTGTATAACCACATTTAAAAATTGTTTTAGTAAAACATATCATGGTTGTGTCATTTTTACTTTTACATTAAATAACAAGTTATTTATGTCATTTCCCAACCAAAGTGTCTCCATGGGGTCCCCAAGTTGGCCCATGGCTTGTCTTGGTCGGCCATGACTCACCCAATAGGTGTATTACAAGTGTCATGGTGTTTTCACATTCTTATAATATCATTTTTACATTAAATTACACTAATTACCTCTAATCGCGATTAAAAACTTAATAAGTTACTATTCACAAAAAAATTATTTTAATCTCATTGAACCACATTTTACTTCTTAATGAAAACCATGTATGTCGGATTTTCAAAATTCAATACACATTAGTGGAAAAATTTCATTTAACTGAAAAATCAGTTTGCTTGATTACCACTTAGTGGTTTCACTATTCATCAAAAATTGAAGTTTTTCAGAAAATTACCAAAAATTCACCCTAAGATATATTTGATATTCCGAATTCAAAAATGAAGTCCATTTTACAAAATTCAAAACATATAAGTCAAATTAATTAATTTAATAATTAATTCCCGCTGTCATGACAAATAGCGTGTTTTTGTGAAACAATAATTATCAAAAGATTAACACTAGTTTAAGTCCAATTTCAAAGTGAAATTGATTCCAATGACCACCATTGGATTAACTGGTAAAAATATTTTCTAATTTCACTTTAAAACCAATTAAAATAATAATCTAATCATATAAATAATTTAGATTAAAAAGAGGTTTTGAATTAAAATACAACATTGTACACTATTCATAAAAAAATGAACTTTATCAGAAAGGTACCAAAAATTTACACAAAGTAAATTTTTATGTCCCGATTCTAAAGAAGATTTATATTTGGTCCAAAATAAAGTATAAGAGTTATCAAAACTATATTTAATGACGGTTCACCATTAAAAGGTGATAAGTGAACCTTTAGTGAAAATTAGAGTATATATGCCCTAAAATTGAACTCTTTCCGTATTTTAAGCCTTTATCTTTTATTGGGTAAATGTATAAACATTTAAAAACATATCCAATCATATTTTAGTTATTTCTATCCATTCCCGCCAGTACAACGGCTACTTGTTAACTAACATTTAAAATAATATTATTTTATTACTAGTGTGCTACGTAAGTTTCAAAGAAACTCATCGTTGCGTATCGGGTACGCTATCGAACATAGCAACCCATTTAAAATAAAATTAATATTTAATTCGTAAATATTAATAAATATGAAAATTATTTATTCTTTATTTACCTGGGATGTTACATCTTTCCCCCCTTTTGGGAATTGCATCCTCACAATTTTATTCACTTATCAAAATAAGTGGGGGTATTTATCCCTCATAGCATTTTCAGATTCCCACGTTGCCTCTTCAATCACATGGTTTTTCCACAAAACCTTTACCTGATGAATCACCTTATTCCGTAACTCCTGCTCCCTGTGGTCAAGAATCTGGACCGGTTGTTCCTCATAAGATAGGTTCTCTTCCAGCTAAACTACCTCTGGACTCAAAACATGAGATGGATCTGGCATATACTTTATCAACATTGAAACGTGAAAAACATTGTGTACCTGAGATAAACTCGGAGGTAAAGCCAATCGGTATGCAACTGATCCAACTCTTTCCAGAATTTTATATGGTCCAATAAACCTTGGACTCAGCTTTCCTTTCTTACCATATCTCATCACACTTTTCCAATGAGAAACCTTGAGAAAAACATGATCACCTACCTCGAAAGATAGATCCTTCCTCCGGTTATTCGCATAACTCTTCTGCCTGCTCTGAGATGTTCTCATGTGCTTCTAAATCAACTGATCTTTTTATGCCATCTCTTCTACCAATTCTGGTCCCATCAGCTTCCTTTCACCAACTTCATCCCGGAAAGCTGGAGTTCGACACCGCTTCCCATACAATGCCTAAAATGGTGCCATCTGTATAATGGAATGAAAACTGTTATTATAAGAAAACTCAACCAAAGAAAGATGTTGGTCCCAACTTCCCTGATAATCCATAGAACAAGCTCGTAGCATATCCTCCAATGTCTGAATTGTTCGTTCTGATTGCCCATCTGATTGAGGATGAAAAGCTCTACTAAAATTTAATTCAGTACCCAACGACTTCTGAAGGCCTTTCCAAAAGTTAGAAGTAAACCTGGGATCACGATCCGATACAATGGAGAGAGGAACTCCATGTAACCTGAATATCTCTTTAAGATACAAACGGGAAAGTTGATCAAGAGAGAAAGTATCTCGTATAGAAAGGAAATGAGCAGATTTGGTCAAGTGATCAACAATAACCCAGATTGCATTATTACCTCGAGATGTCCTCGGTAATCCCACAACAAAGTCCATGGATATGTTTTCCCATTTACACTCTGGCACTGGTAAAGGCTGAAGCATCCCTTTCAGTAACTGCCGCTCTGTTTTAACCTGTTGACATGTCAAACACTTCACAGTAAAATCAGCAATATCTCTTTTCATTCCATCCCACCAGTAATACTCCCACAGATCTCTGTACATCTTAGTACTGCCAGGATGAACTGAAAACGGTTAACTATGAGCCTCACATAACAACTCATTCTTCAACTGTGAATCACAAGGCACACATAACCTCTTCCCAAACCTCAAAACACAAACACAAACTTATCCAAGAACTCATGGAAAATTTTATTCATAAGGTCCATGAATACAGAAGGTGCATTGGTTAACCCAAAAGGCATAACTACAAATTCATAATGGCCATATCTAGTACGGAACGCAGTCTTCAGAACGCCTGCTTCTTTTACTTTCAACTGATGATACCCCGAACTCAAGTCAATATTCGAAAAATACTGAGCTCCCTGGAGCTGATACCACTTCATTCGATGGCCCAACATCTGCTGAAGTTGTTGAAAAGGATTTTACCACCCCTTTCTGCTTGTAGTCTAACTGCTTTCCCCCAGTTGAGCTCTTCGTTGGACACTCGTTTGCATAATGACCCATTTCATTACACTTAAAACATCTTACCATTGGATTTTCATTTCCTGCTTGATCATCTTCCTTACAGTTACGAGAAATATGACCAGACTTACCACACCGAAAGTACTTACCAAACTTGGATAATCATTCTCCAGGATGCATTTTACCACACTTCTCACAGGATGGATATTTGGTTTTCTTACCTCCTTGCTTCTTTGATGAATTATTCCCCTTTGCCTGCCAACTAGATCTCTTATTCTGTTGTTTGTCATAGGACACCTGATCATCGGCAAACTCCATTTCCACCTTCTCCGTACATCGAACAAGTTTTTCATATCTTTTGAACTCACGAGACGCTAAAGCCCTTCGATACTTTGGCTTTAACCCTGAGTAAAAACGATTTATTTTACTATCAAGATCTCATATGAAGTTTGGAGCATACCTTGCCAATCGAGTGAACTTTTCTTCATAAGTAGCCACTGAATCATCCTCCTGCCTCAATTCTAGGAACTGTTTTTCCATCCTAAGACGAACCACCTTAGGAAAATATTTCTCAAGAAACATACCTTTGAATTCGTCCCAGTGAAGATCCTCAATCTCATCACTATCCCTTATATTTTTCACCATCGAACACCACTGATCAGCTTCACCTTCAAAACGGTAAACAACAAGACTAACCTTTTGATGTTCTGAACACCCCATGACATCAAAAATCTTCTCCAGTGATTTAATCCACCCTTCAGCTTGCACAGGGTCAGATGATCCTCTGAATGATGGGGGATGTTGCCTCATGAAATGTTCCACCACTGACATGTTACTCTGCGGTTGATCTGGCTGATCTCGTTCATGGATACCACCACCATTTATAGCTTGAGTCAACTGTGCCATCACTGCAACAAACTGTTCAGTTCCGATTCCGACCATCTCAGGTTGCTGATTTGGAAGGTTCTCTTCCTCCTGATGTCATCCCAACATAGCTGCTTTGTTTCCTCTGCGGAAAACCATTCTGAACACCGAAATATCTTAGGTGAAGCAACATGGTTATCCGTAAATGCTATATCATTTCAATCATATTATAATTTAACACTTTTCTAACTCATAAAGTTGTCTAAACCGACCTCTGATACCAACTATAAGGCCCCAACCTTAAACCTTACTTAATCTTGAGTTATCACAAGATTACACGTTGAGGATCTTTTCAGGTTTAGAGTTTTAGAGAATTAGAACATAACTATTACATCTCAAAAGATTACAAAGTAGTCACTTCTACTAAGTTTTCATAATAAAAAAAAACTCTAAAATGAAACATGTCTAGTTCCATGTTTTATATGGAATGACATTCCCTTGATCCCATCCTTGACCCTATTCCACATTAAGTCCTGTGAAAAACATTTCAAAAAAAAACTTGGGGTGAGCATAAGAAGCTCAGTAAGGGATACACGAAGAATGAAAATTGTTAGTTTATAAAAACAACAAGTAAACCATGTATACTTTATCAAAGTAATACTTTTCACCTTTATGAATTAATAAAAACTCTTCACTGAATAAAGTATCATTACTTACCTTTTTTTAACCAAAGGATTAGCATAAAACCCATATAAAGAACACATAACATATATAAAGGTAACTTGGGACATAAACATACTTAAGTGGAGTAACCATACGGTCGACTTCCACACATATCACTTAATGGAATAGCCATACGACCAATTTCCATACATACTTAATGGAATAGCCATACGAACGATTTCCATACCCAATGCATTGGAGGTTATAACGTAACCACCCGTCCTGGTATTCACGGCACCACCCGTCATATGGTTTATAACGTAACGACCCGTTAAAATGTCCAAGTACCAGTATAAAATCATAAAACATAAAACCAATATAAAGGAATGATAACATTTCCACATTTCAATCATGATATAACATAAATATATTGACATAATATAATCCTTTATCAAAACCATTTTCAATACCAAAATACATAAAAGAGTATATGGTATTTACTTTATTCTAAAAACAATACGGCTTGTTGAGGAAGCCAAAGACCAAATAATACTCGCGGCGGCGGAAAAAGTCGTTGTCACCGCGTACGTTAAAAAAACATTCCTTTTTGTCGTTTAGTAAAATGCTTCATAGAAAAAGATTACTTTTGTATAAAAGTAAAAGTCAAAGGGTTTATACACCGTATAAAAGAATGTTGTGTATAAAACGAAATATGCCTCAATGAAAGGAGATTGAGACGAAGTCCCTTACCTTGGGTCCGACTTGACTCGATCATTCTTTAACGTCCTGAATAATAAACTTGAGTTAATTTATACTTGATTAAGAACCTTTTTAAAGTTCATTATTCTTTTTATATCACTTATTGCCATGTTATAAACATTATGTAACCATTTATGTTAATAATGTTTGTTTTGTCAATATTTGGTTCTTAAGTCGAAAGTTGACTTCTTACAATTACATGTTGTTCATGTGGTCAAAAGTTCGTTATATCCAGAATGAAATTCCTGATTTGGATATCATATATATCATATATATCCAGCATGTACATGTATTTATAATATTACATAATCATTTAGAGGTAAGAAATGAAATGCACCGTTCATGGAGATGGTAAGCCGTACGTACGCATGAACGCTACTTTCATTTCTTTGTCATATTAGTGGAATTAAAACTAAATGAGAGGTATGTATATTTTAATTCCAGAATTATATTAATCATTTAGATATATCATTAATTATATATATACATTATATACATGTAATTTTAATAGTACATTACATTTGGGGATAAGAAACGAAATGCATCGGTCATGGAGACGGTAAGCCGTACGTACGCATGAACGCTACTTTCATTTCTATCTCATAATTTAATGGAATGAAATAATAATGATATAGAGGTATATTATAATTCTAGTATAACATCATATATAATAACTTTAAATCCATCCTTTACAAGTCCCACATATGGCATTAACGAATGACATCACTTTTAGGGGGCAGTAGTCCGCACTTCCTTAAATGAAGATATCGTGTTTACCCATAATGGAAACCATAAAGGTATGCCAAAAATGAAAAATACAGAAGCTTAAAGAAAACATAAAAATATTATATATCATATATAAAAATAGTGACATCATAATGGCCACCCTTGAATGTGTTAAATGAGTATTGAACAATCATCGTTTCAGGAGGTAGAATTTCGCCATCCACGTAAACCGTATGTTCTTTAACCATTTGATGTAGTTGTGTGAGAGTGTAGCTCAAATAAATATTATAACAACATCCTAGTATATTGAAGATACTGGTTTTGTTACAAAATAAGTAAATAAAAAGAGTTTAGAGGGTTGGAGAAGCAAAATAAAACAAATGAACAAGAGAGAATGAATTACCTTTGAAAGTGTAACTCCCTTTTGATTTGAGCCTAAAGGCTTACTTTGAAAGTATTCTGCCCAAAGGGAATCCTCTAGGATGAGGAGAGGGATGTGGAGAGAGTAATTGGGCAGGGGTTGGCCGAGCCAAAGGCTTGAGAAGTGTGTGAAATGAGGTAGAGGTGGGGGCCTTTTATAAGATGAGAGGAGGGGCACTTTTGGAAAGTAAAGAAATATTACTTTATTTGAAAATGTTTTTCGGTTTTAAAAGGTCCCACATTGATATAATTCGTGGATAAGGTGATAAGGGTTCGAAATCCACTCATCCACTTGGTTTTGGACATGTGTAGGTTTTAGATTTTTCATTATCTTTCAATTTTATTTAAATCGTCAAATAATGATGTCATCGCTGCATCATTATTATGTCATAAATAATTTAATTTATTTAATGTCTAAAAATTATAAAAAAAATACTATGATGTAGTAAATCTTTTTATCTTTCCAATGACTATTTATAATAAAAAATCTGACTCGTATAACCACATTTAAAAATTGTTTTAGTAAAACATATCATGTTTGTGTCATTTTTACTTTTACATTAAATAACAAGTTATTTATGTCATTTCCCAACCAAAGTGTCTCCATGGGGTCCCCAAGTTGGCCCATGGATTGTCTTGGTCGGCCATGACTCACCCAATAGTTATAGGACAAGTGTCATGGTGTTTTCACATTCTTATAATATCATGTTTACATTAAATTACACTAATTACCTCTAATCGCGATTAAAAACATAATAAGTTACTATTCACCAAAAAATTATTTTAATCTCATTGAACCAAATTTTACTTCTTAATGAAAACCATGTATGTAGGATTTTCAAAATTCAATACACATTAGTGGTAAACTTTCATTTAACTGAAAAATCAGTTTGCTTGATTACCACTTAGTGGTTTCACTATTCATCAAAAATTGAAGTTTTTCAGAAAATTACCAAAAATTCACCCTAAGCTATATTTGATATTCCGAATTCAAAAATGAAGTCCATTTTACAAAATTCAAAACATATAAGTCAAATTAATTAATTTAATAATTAATTCCCGCTGTCATGACAAATAGCGTGTTTTTGTGAAACAATAAGTATCAAAAGATTGACACCAGTTTAAGTCCAATTTCAAAGTGAAATTGATTCCAATGACCACCATTGGATTAACTGGTAAAAATATTTTCTAATTTCACTTTAAAACCAATTAAAATAATAATCTAATCATATAAATAATTTAGATTAAAAAGAGGTTTTGAATTAAAATACAACATTTTACACTATTCATAAAAAAATGAACTTTATCAGAAAGGTACCAAAAATTTACACAAAGTAAATTTTGATGTCCCGATTCTAAAGAAGAGTTATATTTGGTCCAAAATAAAGTATCAGAGTGATCAAAACTATATTTAATGACGGTTCACCATTAAAAGGTGATAAGTGAACCTTTAGTGAAAATTAGAGTATATATGCCCTAAAATTGAACTCTTTCCGTATTTTAAGCCTTTATCTTTTATTGGGTAAATGTATAAACATTTAAAAACATATCCAATCATATTTTAGTTATTTCTATCCATTCCCGCCAGTACAACGGCTACTTGTTAACTAACATTTAAAATAATATTATTTTATTACTAGTGTGCTACGTAAGTTTCAAAGAAACTCATCGTTGCATATCGGGTACGCTATCGAACATAGCAACCCCTTTAAAATAAAATTAATATTTAATTCGTAAATATTAATAAATATGAAAATTCTTTATTCTTTATTTACCTGGGATGTTACATTGTGGGTTAGAACATAATTAATTTTATTATATTTACACATAAAAAATTGACCATGAAATTTGGAAACATCTTGAAGTCATAGATGAGCGAACAAACAATGTCAAGGACACTAGACCCTTTAGGCCAAAATAAGCATTTAATAATGGGGTTTTTCTATGTTTTACAGTGGCTTAGACTGGAGATAAAATATTTCATGATGCTTTTCTGAAACCACCACAAGATGATGTGTCATGAAACATTTCATGTCACATCTACAGAAATGTCGTAGAATGATTTATCGGCGGTTTAAAAGGCCGCTAAATGCTTTACATGATTTTTTTTTAAAATCTTATTTATAATTTATTATTTAATCACTTATTAATTATTATTTATTATTTATTCACTTATTATTTCTATAGAAATTAAACACACACACACACACACATAGATATATATCTATGTGTGTGTGTTTTTGTGGGTTATGGTTAAAACCTCTTACCTTTTAGTTTTTCTTCAAAGACAACGCCACTCAAACAAAATCTTCATGTAGTGGCTAAACAAACTTTGTTATACTTATATATATTAATAGATATATATAAATAAATATGCATACACATATTTATTTGGTATTTATTATTAATTATAACTTATTATTCATTGTTTAATAATAATTATTATTATTTATTATCATTATTACAGATATTATTATTATTTATTATGTGTATAAAAATATTATATAATAAATCAATAATAAATAAATAACATACCAATAATTTATAATAGATAAATAATAATGAAATAATAAATAAATAATAAAGAAATAATAAATAAAAGAATAAAAAATACTAAAAGGTAAAAAATAAATAATAAATAAATAATACGTAATAAAAATAATTAATAATTAATAACTAATAAACAAATTAAATAAACAAAATCTAGATAAAAAAATAAATAGATATTAAATAAATAAGAAATAAATAATTAAAAATAAAAAAATAAAAAAAAATATAAAGAATAACAAATAGATAATAAATCAATAGAAAATAAATAATAAATAATAAATGATAAATAATAAATAATAAATAAAACATAAATAAATAACAAATAACAAATAATAAATAATAAAAAAATAAATATATAATAAATATCTAACAAATAACAAATAATCTATATTGAAGAAATTCTAATTTAATAACAAATAATAAATATGTAATAAATAATTGATAAATATATATGAAAATAAATAAATAGTAAATAATAAATAATAAAAAATTAATAAATAAGAAATAAATAAAAAAAATAAAAAAAAATAAAAAAATAAAAATAAAAAAATAATTTATAATTAATAAATGAATAAATATAATATCAATAAATAATAATTAAATAATAAATAAGAAAAATAATTACCTAATAAATAAATGATAAATATATAATGAATAATTAAATAATAAATAATAAATAAATAAATAATAATTAAACAGTATATAATAAATGTATAATAATGAAATAATTAAACAAATAATAAATAATACATAATAAATAAATAATAAATGATTGATAAATAGTAAACAGTATATACTAAATAATTAATAATTAAATAAATAATAACTAATAAACATGTAGTAAATAAATAGTAAAATAATAAGAAATAATTAACATTTAATTTCTAAATAACGAATAAATAAAAAAATAAAATAAATAGATAAATAAATAATTAAAAATTAACCAATAAATAACAATATATTAAATATATATAGAAGATAAAAAATAAAATTGAAAAATAAAACCATAAATAAATAATAATAAATTAATAAATAAAAAAATTATAAATAAATAAATAAATAATAAATAAATAGAAATTAAATAAATAATTAATAAATAATTAATAATAATTAGTTAATAAGTTTTAAATTAATAATAAATATATATCTAATATAAGATAAATATATGTTAAATAATTTATAATTATATAACAAATAAATGTTAATTAAATAATAATAAATAAATAACTAGTAAATAGATAATAATTAAATAATAAATAATAAATTAATAAATAATATATAAATAAAAAATAAATAACTAATAACTAATAAATAATAAATAATTAAATAATAAATAATACGTAAATAAAAAATAAATAAATTATGAATAAATAATAAATAACAATTAACAAATAATAATTAATTAAAATATTAAATACTAAATAATAAATTCTTATTAATAATAAGTAATAAAGAATAATTATTAATAATAAATAATAATTAATTATTTAATATTGATCATTAATTATCTTTAATTTTGCATCAGTTTTTTTAAATACCATTGCTAATAAATATATAAATAAATTTTCAATAACAAAACACTGATTTAGTGTCGACTTTTGAAAAACCAAAAATTAATTTAAATAAATAATTTTAAAAGTAGAAAAACAAATTTAGCAACGATTTTTTAAAACAACCAATAAAAAACTGTATCTAATTTTTTTTCTTATGATGACTTAACATGTATCTCTATGAAAGATTTAGCATGTACACTAGTGAATGAATTACTGAAATTTTTACTCACTTTACTAACATTTCCAACGGTATAAAATCTATTGGTGACATTCTTATTATAAAAATGCTTTTGAAGAAAATACTTTGGCTATTTCCAAGTTCATTATCACCTAAGGAAATGAAAAATCAAGAAGCAAAGGATACTGAGAATACGCTGGTAGAATAGCTCATTCGGTCACTCATGAAATATGTGATTCCCATGAATAGTGTAGTTGAGAAGGAAGTAAAGGAAGCCTAGGGAGTGGAGGAAAAGAAGACTACCACCTCTAATGCAATTGACAATTAAACTTTCAGTAGTGATGCTAAAATTTATCACCTAGCCAAGAATTTGAACAAATTTATGAGAAGTAAAAAATATTTTCATCATTCCAAAAATAATAATCAATGTGGAGAATCAAAGATAAATTGATAAGAATTAAAGAACAAAGGACATGTCAAAATGTAGCTCCCATATTTAAAAAAATATGGAAGAAAAGAATCAAAGTAAGAAATCCTTTAATGTTTCTACATGGAGTGTCAGTGATGACCCCCACTCCTCAACAAAAGAAAGTGATGATAGTGAAAAATGTCTCATGGACCATATTGTGGAAAATAATGAGATAATTTTTTTATAATTTCTCTTGATCTTCAAGTTATTTAAATTATAATTATCTTAAATATGCTAGATATAAACTTGAGGATTGATTTTATAAATGTACTATGAAATTTATGGAGCTTAAAAAGAATTATAATTGATTAAATTATGAGAAGTATAAAAACTCCAAAGAAAATAATGAATTATCCTTAAAATTAAAAGAACAACCAAATGTAGAAAAAATGGAATCCACTATTTAGGATATTAAAAATACTCGTTCCATGTTCACCCAAGGTGAGAAGAATTGAAATAAAATTATCTGTACACATGTCATATAAAAAACTATTTTGCACTTGGATTTTAAAATCAATAAAACACCTCTAAAAATACTAATTTTTTAAGAGGTTACTCTCAAAATAATATTTTTAATTATTTTCATAAAAATAAAATTATTATTTATGAATATTATTATAAAAAATAATGATATGGTGGGTGCAAAAGGGTATATCTTTCTTCCAATATTTCATAAGAAGTATCCTTTACAAAAAATTATGGGTTTTGAAATATCTTTTAGTTAATATTAGTAGACCCAAATTTATTTTTGTTCTAAAGGATTTTTTATCTTGATAATTTCATTGGATTAATGTCTCAAGATAATATTGCAAGGATATGCATGGTATAAGGATAATATATTCTTGAGACACATGTGTAGTGACTACTCCGAGTTCAACAATCTTAAAAATCATTATGATGACTATCTCACATTTGGTGATAACTCAAAAATAGTATGATCACCGACATATGTACTAGTGGTTTTTAAATTATAATATTATTAATTATTCTTTATTTGTTTATGGTTAAAAAAATATTTTTATTTTTATTATCCAATTACATTATAGTGGTTTTAATGTTTATTTTGAAAATGAGGTTTGTAATGTTTTTGATTCCAATGAAATATTATATTTTTTGCTTCCCAATTTCAAAATTTATATGTCAATGATTTAAAATATCTTGATAGAAAACATGTTAAATTTATAATTTCACATCATAGTGAGTAATGGATATGAGATATGACATTTTTCATTGTAGCGCACATACACATTTTTCAAACTCAATTGAAATCAACTAGAATGAGATTTTCTTAAATTTAATTTCAAAAAAATGACATTATGTGTGATCATTTTTGACTTGGTAAGAAACACAAATATTCCCTTAAATTTAAAAAGTAATTTTCCACAATTAAGGCCATTGATTTTATTTATCTTGATATATTTGTACCAACCCAAGTTGAAATTATCAGAGATAAATTATACACTTTTGTAATTGTCAATGACTATATAAAATTTACTTCAGTTTATTTCTTAGACCATAAAAAAAGTATTATAAATTATTTATTAAATTTACCACGAATGTTAAAATAAACAACGTTATATGATAATATCCATTCATATTGACCATGGGGGATATTTTAAAGATAAATATTTTGATAAACATTATAATTTATAAGTTTATAATATTTATTTTTTTCAATCAAAAGAGTCCCCAAAAAATGGGGTTATTAAAAGATGGAATTAAACTCCATAAGTTATTTAAATAACTGTCTTGGATGAATTTAAACACCCAAAATATTTTTGGGATGAGATGATTAATACCTCTTGTTATACCTTGAAATATGTTCTTGTAATATCTACCCTTAAGAAGAACCTGTATTAGATTTGAAATAGAAAACAACCAAATGTTTGCAATTTTATGATGTTTGTATGTAAGTTATATATTCTTAACTCCAACAAAAACATAGGAAAATTTGATCATAAATATTATTAAGGTATTTTTATTAGGTACTTTAACCCAAGAAAAGAAAAACAGATCTTTAATAAAAGGACCATGGATATAGAAGAATCAATTCACATTAAATTTTATAATAGTTTCCCTAAACCTAATTTAATAAATTTATGATTATGAGGTTGAATTAGAAATTTTAATCTTAAATGAACCACCTCCTTTTAAAGAAATTTAATTTTATAAAGAAGCAGAATCTATCCCTTTAGCCAAGGCATTAATGAAGTCTAATCAATAACCATTATAAAATGTTTTTGGTGATTATAAATATGGTTCTCATACTAGAATATAAATTTTAAATGAAGTTGAATGTTGTACTTTCCTTTCACACTTAGAATCACTAAATATATATGATTCCATTAAATATGAAAATTTGTTACTTATAATGAAAAAATATATGAACCAATTTATATGGAATAATTTTGGGAATCTTGTTGAAAGACCTGATTGATGATCATCCCATTATTTGTGCCAAATGGGGTTTTAAGAACATGTTAGATAAGAAAAGTAACGTCACCAATAGAAAATCTAAACTCATAGTTAAAGGAAATAATCAATAATATGGATTTGATTATGGTGAAACCTCAATACCTATTTCATCACATGAGTACATTATAATCTTATTACCACCCCCACTTAAATTTTCACCATTTTCAAATGTTTGTTAAACATGAATTTTATAATGATTTTATTGTCAAAAAGGTTTTTATTGAAAAACCTACCATTTTTTATGTTTAAAATATTCAATAAATGTTTTTAAATTAACTAAAGAACTTTATGGATTAATCTAGTCCCCTGAATCTTGGAATGATCAATTAACTAATTTCCTCTTAGCAAATGATTTTAAATGAGAAAAATAAAATTTTATTTTTGTTTGTAAAACATATTTTAAAGGTTTTATTAAATTTTAGAATACATGTTGATGAAATTATTTCCATTTCTAAAAAATAATATATTTTAATTAATTTTATAATTTAACAATAAAATAATTTTAGATGATATTTATAGGAGAATTAAATGTTTTTTTACTTGGTTTTAAAATTTCCCAAATTATGGATGGTGTTTTTCTAAACTACATAAAATAAAAAATTGAACTATTAAATATTTTTGGCATAGATAATGTCAAGGAAATAATTTAACCTATGAATACTTATTGTAAGATAATATATTTTGAAACCATTAAATTAGTTGAAAAAAATATTTAGGCAGGTATGGTTGGGAGTCTTCTTTACCTTAACTCGGCCTGAATGGACAATTTGGTTAATGTTTTCCTTTGTGATCATTTCAATCCATTTATAAATAATATCATTTTAACACTCTTTATATAATTTTAAAATATATAAAAGGTTCTAAATACCTTGGGTTATTTTATCCAAAATATAATCCATTAAAACAAGTGGGACTTGTCACTTATTTGAAAAATACTTATTCTCCTGTAGTATGAAGAAAAAAATTAGTTTCTCTTTGTATAGATGAAGAATAATATATATCCATTTGGTATTTGTTTCACCCAAATTATCTATACGAAAAAATGTAATTTGATTATAGGCTAACACACGACCATATTCCTATCAAATGTGATAACACAAGTGCACTTAGTATTTCTTGGATTATCATTCATCACTCATGCACTAATAAGATTGATATTAAGCACCAATTTTTGGGAGATAAATTTTAAAATGGAGATATCATGTTAGATTTCATTTTCGTAGATCTTTAGTTGGATATAATTTTCATAAAACCCCTTGAATTATAACATTTTAATTTTATTAAGGTGGATTTATGCATGGATGAATTTTAAAACAAATTTTTGAATCATTAAAAATTAAAATTATCCATTCTTTATTTTTTTTATAGTCTTCATAAATCCAATTTGACCATTTATTTAATTTTGTGTTTTTTCTATTTTTTCTATAAATCATATTTGGAATCAAATATTCAGTATCTTTTAGGAAGCATATATTGAAATATATTGAAATATTTATTTTATTGAATTTAGTGATCTATTGATATCTAGTTACTTATTATATTTTTGAATTAATTTTTGGGTTTTAATGTTTTTTATGTACATGATACCAAGGTGATCACTAGATATTTGGTCGAACCTCACTACTTAGCTGATGTGATTCAACATATTGAGGTTCTGGAATTATACTGCTAGATAACCGATGTCCCTCACTGACTTATTGGTGGAGTCAGGGTTTCCTCTTTTAACCCATATGAGCGATTATTATTTTTGGTTTTAAGAAACATTCCCCAAGTAGAATTTTTTTTACTCTCACCCCTTATTCCACTTCAAGCACTTTAATCTTTCTCTCACTCATTATCTTTATCTTGGGTAAGTTCCCCTTGTTTAAACTCCTTTTTTCACATAACTTTCCATGTTAACCCCTTGTTTACTCTTTTTTGGTCTTTTTCTTCCCCAGAAAACCTTTACTCAAATTTTGTCTTTAGCTTGTAATTTTTGATATGGAATCTCATAATACTCATGATAATTCCTATAAATGGAATAGAAAAATAATAAAACCTCTATCTCCTCCTCTATTTGAGAAACTTGATCAAATTTGGTATGAGAAAATCATAAATCCCATTGTTATTTGAAAAGGGTTTTTGAATTTCAATGGTGGAATATCTTCTACCAACCACCATTAAATTATATTTTATTCCAATACATAATAATGGAATTTTATAAATAACTTTTTCATCATGAGGATGATTTTAATTTTAAAAATTATATTGTTAATGGAATGTACTTTTTGATAACCTTTACTAAAATAAATGAGGTCATGGGAATTATACACTTTTATCCTAATTACTTTACCAAAGGTTATTTTCCTTTGGGATTTAATAAAAAAATCCACTCTCCATATTCTCTTAGGCTATGATTCAACTTCTTTTGTTAAGATCACAAAACTCTCTCTCTCTCTTTAAAATAGATTTCTTGAGAGGGTCATTAAAACTTAAATTTACCCTCATCATGGTGACCATGAAAATAATTTTTTTATTGATATCAACTTATTATATTTTATTATTCAGAAATTTCATTTCAATCCCATAATATTTTTCTTTCGATCTATGTACTACATTGCCTCAAAACCATGACAGTCTATGACACTACATTTTGGATACTTCCTCACTCATCTCTTCTACAAAGTTTATGTTCTCCTAGATGAAATTATATTTGAGATACAATCTCTAGATAACATTATAAACAATATCAAGGTTCAATAAATATTAATTCAATGAAAACCATGGAATCAAGAATATATTTATGATTATTGGAGCATCCTAAGAAATTACTCTCCTCAAGTAGCGCCAAAAGTCCTTGAAATTAATACACCTCATGTTCTTGTGGAGGCTAATAAAATTGATAAATATTAAGTATGAGGATTAGGAAGAGGATAATAATAAATATAATGATTAAGATGACGTCAAAGGTGATGGTCAAGATTATTCAGATGCTGGGTTTGAAGATGAACTTTATCCAGATAAGGTTCCTACTGAGGGGGTGCTACCTGCTCAGGACATACTATTTTATGATATCCTCCACCACTAGGATTGGAGTTTCTTATTGATGATATGTTTCTCCTTAATGAGATAATTTATCTCTATATCACTTCCCTTGAGACTACCATTGATAATAGACTTACTAACATGGACTAAGTTACTTCCTCTCATTATTAGAACATGGAGGGGATAATTGATGAATCCTTGGACCTTTCTCGATATATTAAGCATAACTTCTTACATGGTGGTTTTAATCCTCATCCATACTAAAATAAATAAAATTTCTTATTTTATAATCATTGTGTGTAGCTATTAACATTGTTATGGGATTCATTTGGTTACATATGACTCTTTTTTCCCATATGATTGGATATATTTTATGCATGGATATCTTTTTATTATACATGAATTATAATTTTTATATCAACACTTCTCATGAATTATTGATAGTCACAAATTGGGAGAAAATAATGAAAGATCTATTTTCTATAATGGTTTGAATAATCTTATTGCTCAAATTGTTTTTAATTTCTTTAATCTTACATTTTAAATACTTTTAAAATTTTAATTGTATTAATTATTTTTTATGTATTAAGTTTCAAAATTTAATTTACATTATATTCCTTTTTAACTTCTATAATTTTAATCTCCTTTTATTTTTTTAGTATAGAGAAACATTTTATAAAATCTTTTAAATTTAATTATGAAATATTGAAATCTATTTAGAAACTACTTTGGATATAATAACTTAAAACTTTTTTTCTTGTTTAACTCCTTTTATTACTTTATATTTTAATTGTTAAGGATATTAAAATGGGGTATATTTTTCCCCTCAATATTTTACTTATTTTAAGGATTAAAAAACCACTTATGATTCTAAACTTTTCATTTTATTTTATTTCAGTTATTATTGTTTGGTTATCATCTCAAAAAGTTTCCAGGTTAGTCAATATATTTAAGAGGCATTTGGAGACCTTTTTTAAATGCCTCACATGCCATTTCTTCTTGATTTAATGAAAAGAAACTAGCTAAAATGCAAGAAAAATATAATAACCTAAAACTATTTGGTCTTATCAACTAATCTATGAAGGAATGACAACCCACTATCATACTATTGAGGTCTAGAAACTAGATGGTAATGCATTTCTAGAAATTCTAACCCACCATTGTATGTTTCTCCATATGGAATATCTCACCTAACAATAGATATTATGGACTCCCAATGCCTCTAAAACCATCAAGGGACCTCTATAGGCTACAAATACACCCCATGTAAGCGTATACAATTATGGTTACTATTATGCCTTCTCTTGAGATCTATTTGTTCTTTCTTATTGTATTCTTTCACACTCCCATAATTTATCTATCATTCTCTAATTTTTCAATTTTAATATTTTTTTTCTATGAATTTGGAGTGTACAGTAAAGGGTTTATTCTTAAATAACCTCTCATCTTTATCCTCATTCTCCTCCATCTTCTTGGGTGATCACTATCGCAAAAGTTCTTGTTTTCAAGATTATTTCTTTTACCATCTAAAATAAAGTGTTAATGGTTTATTTCTAAAACTATTTAAAATGAATGTTTCATTATATTTATTGGTTTTATTACTCTAACCATTTAAAAATTAATGTTTTTTCAGGTTCTCGGATACTGTTAAATCCATGGGATAACTAAACCATCAATCTTTTAAGGGGAGTATACATAGAAACTAAAATTGTTTTATAGAAAAAAAATCCTTTATCAATTATTTTATATTGTTATCACTATTCTATTTTATTTATTATATAATTTTATCACATTATTCATTTTAATTTTATAAATAAAATTCCTCTATTTCCATCCTAATAAAAAAAATATTTCAAATTATTCTAAAGGAATAACATCACTTGATGGTAAAGGGAATTATGTCATAAGTTCATAGAAAATTAAATAATGGATTGGGTTTTAATGAAGGATATGATTGATATTTTGTAGTCTAACCAAAAGTGAATTGGGATAGATATATCATGGATCAAAAATACATGAGTGGTAGAGAATTATTTATTAATATAATTTGTGTTGTATTGTTAAAAAAATTAGAATGTATATACTTGAGAATAATATAGGTAGGACCCATTACTATAAAAATAAGTACAATTAATGATGTAGATAATGGATTATTTAATATATCTTAGAGAAATATTGTGACAACCAATTTTTATTTAGTGTGATAGAAAGAGTTATATTGAGTTAAAAAACTACCTGATACAATATTCATGCATAAAATACAGAGAAATTAACTACCAATTTATAAAAGATAAGGTTGAAAATAACATTGTAAAATTGAATTTCATTGGTACTCAAAATATGGAGGTGAATATATTTACTTAACTTTTTATTGCACAATTTTTCATGAATCATATGTAGAACCTTGGAGGTTTACCAATTTTTTTCAAACTAAGGATTTTCTGAAAATTCCCATCTCATTGATTTATATGATTCTTTATTTGTAAAATTTATATTTCATAGGTGATTATATTGATAGTTTTTTTATTATATAAGGGGATAAAAAATCCACAAGAACTCAAATGAATAAATCGATATTTTAATTTTTAGAAATATAATTTATTAAAGTTTGTTACATAGGTTAAAATTGAGTTAAGAAGGATAATATTAAGAAATTTGGATTGAATTACAAGAATCAAGATATTCTATTATTTACTATAACAACATTCAAGACACATAGAATTAAAGAATAAATTAACGACTCTTTTATTATTTACAATAATAGATGAATCTAGATTTATCTAAAATAGGTGGATTTATTCATATAGTCTTTACAATGTCTAATATAAAAATAATTTCCTCTAATTTTTCTTATCAAAGAGGGAGAATAGTTTCACTCCAAATATCCTATCTGTTTTATGGGGAGTAAGTTGGTGGTGGTGCTTGAGTGTGAGTGAGGAATTTATATTCCACTGTATGTAGGTAAATAATTTATAATATAATGATGAATTTTTAACTTTATTGACAATAAAATACAAAGGGGGAGAATGTTTTAACATTGTATTTTTTGTCAATCAGAAGTAATTAGAGTACTATTATTGTGTTTTTGAAAGACATAGATGTTTTTTAAAGTCTTGAAGGTGTTTATTTATAAAAAATATCTTATTGTAGAATAATTTTGAGGACAAAACAATGAAAGGATTTCATCAATATAAATAACTAGAATAGAAATTTCATTATAAAATAATAATTGATGTCACACTACATGGAATATATTACATGAAGTGATCATGTAATAATGACGAGGAAATGATTTTTTATATTAGCATTGTTTGATGACAAATAAAAATCATAAAATAAATTCTTTGATCACACTTTAACAAATTATGTGTCTGAATAAGAAGTTTAATTTTGGGGAACTACCATGCCACAATGCCTAGGATGTGAAAATTTAGTTAAGTTCTATTTAGAAATAAAATAAATGTAATTATATAGAGGAGATATATATAGATTATCCTATATAATTCATAGAAGTATCTAGTTTGAAAATAAACCTACAATGCTGTAATGCATGTGGTTATGCCAAGATTGATAAAGAAATATTTAATTTTATGAGAATTGTCTGCTAGACCATCTTAGGATTTTTTAGGGTTGTGAAATTATCTTCACCAATTACAAAAGATTTTAATGGAGGAAATTTATTAGGAGAAAATACAAAAAATAATTTTTAAGTAGAGTAATTTCGTGGTTTTTACACATTAGAATATGTATTTAAAGAGTAAAGTTATTTTCATAGGTGATTATATAGATTGTTGAGTATTTATAGACTGAAATGATATAGATAAATAAGATAAAAAATAAGATAAAACATGAATGAATTGGAAGAATTTTGGATCAAAAGAATGTGTTTCTTATCTGATAAATATCGATGACAATCTATATTGGAAAAATATTTTAATTTTCATAACTATAAACATATACTAGAGAATATTGTTTCATCATAGAGAATACCCTTGACTAAGTGACCCATATGTCAATTTTTTATCATTGAAATCTATCTTTAAAAGAATTTAGTAGAAGAGATAAATATAGCATGAACCTCTGAAAAGTTGTGATATTTTCTTAAATATTATAATCACCAAATAATATAGTTGTGATTATTAGGCATATCAATATATAATTTATATTTTATTTTTAAATGAAAACCAATGAAGGTGAACCACATAAAATCATAGTGTATATGTTTATATTATTTATATATTTTGGTAGTGTGTTTATATAATTTCCACTGATAGGTATTATGTCTCATTAAAAAAAATGATAATATCTGATTGAGTTTTATACAAGAGTAATTATTTAACACCATAATTTACATCCCACTTAAGGTGTATATTAAGAAATTGGGTTGAAAAATGTTAGAATTTAGTTCTGTCAAGATGTATTATATATATTGTTATAATGGGTAAATTATGAGGTAAAGGTTTTGGATATGGAATCACCCATTATTATGACTATACTAGCTTGTGTATTATTAAGATATGATCATAAAATTGAGGATTGATGGAGGTTGATCCTGTTATATGGGTGTTCTCCAGAGGATCTGATATGTGTATAGAATCATTAGTTTAAGGATATTTTAGGATCATACAATGATATACCTTATCCAAGATTATCTTGACGATGAATCAGGTTGAGTATATAGGTAAAATGATTTAGGTATGACTAGATAAAATTTATTCACTTCCTATTGTTTAGGATTTCCACTGAATTATTCCCCATTTTCTTAATTATTAGTGGTAACTCATTCACACTTTCATCTTTATTAATTACAGATACATCATTCACCATGGGTGGTATCATGTTCACATGATTAATTGATGGTGATGCCTTATCCACCAAAGTTTATATCTCATTAAATACATTAATTATTTATGATATGTAATTAACTATTAGAGTTTTGTGATACCTTATTCACCAATGGATTTTTGGTGAAAACTTATTCATCATTGGATTTTTAATAATAAATTATTCACCTATTGGATTATAAGTGATTCCTTATTTACCATTGGATTTTTGGTGATAAATCCTTAATGATTGGATTATTAGTGATACCTCATTCACTATTGTATTTGTTGGTGATAAAATATTATCCATTGGATTATTAGTGATCCCTTATTCACCATTAGATTATTGGTGATACCGCATTCACCCATTGTATTATTGGTGATGCATCATTCATCTATTAGATTATTGATGATACCTCATCCACTACTGTTTATGAATCATTCACCATGACTATGATTATAGTTAAAACATATTCATCTTTATTTATTTTTATTATATATCGTAACTTATTCAAACTCTTGGTTGCGATCATACTATGGGAATATCATCCCATTTCGATAATAGCCAAAATAGGTGTAAGGAAACCATCGTGGTAACTTTACGAGTTCCCAAGGATGTTATAGGTGTATACATTTGATCATTATGCTCTCATTTCATTAATTACATTCTTGAAAATATCTAATATTCTTTGTTAATGAAATTTTTGTAGGTGGACCACTGAGTTTTAATCTCATAACCTCTATGTGAAGCTTAGTAGATGTGAAAACCTTATGATTGGAATGCAGGTTAGGCTACAAGACCTTTAAAAAAGGATCAAGTTGGAATACCTCATCAAATATTGAATAATAGTTTGATAAGGGGTATAGGATAGTGTAATGGATTTTCTCAATGTCCTATTTTTATCTTTGTTCATGAACTGTATATTATTATCCTATTGGTAAATCTTTCAGTGATATATGATTTTATACATTACATGGGCATCATCTTGTTATAACATGGAAATTGTTATTTATTATTGTATTAATTCCACTATAATAACACATATTTTACTCTAATATTTATTTGGTTATGAATATTTATATTATTTAATATTATTTTAAATGAGGGTATTGAGGATGTAGTCTTCCCAGTCTGTTTTATTTGACTATTTATTTTATTAGGCGGCCACATACATATATAGTAGTGCATGTGAGGTCATATAAAAACCTATATTGAGCCTCCTTAGAAGTTATTAGGATAGGGATATTACAGGTGAAAGAATTTCATATGTCGAGGATAATTGTAACACTATAAAATTGGTACGTGATTGTTCCTTTGAATTTTAGTTGATTCTCTGTAAAAAAATGTTTGGGGGATTTTTTTGGGGAAAATCATAGTCTATTCCCATAGTTAATTAACCATGAATTATAACAATCCATTTCATAAAACTCATGTAAGAGAGGAATGAACTGTTTAGTGAATAAATAAATAATAATTTAGGATAATCGTGTTTCTTTAATTTTTTAAGGTATTGAAGAGAGAACAATTTAATATATAGTCTGAAAATTTTGAGGGAAAAACTATGAATTCTTGAGAAATATGGATAACGAGAATAAAAAATTAAATAAAATTATAAAATAACCATACATACTGACCATGCATGTGAGGAAAATATCCATGTTTTCAATGTTTAAACCCTCTTCTTAAAACTCTATTATACAATATAAAATTTATTCTTCAAACCCTAAGATCTAATTAGAATGGTTTTAAGGGGGTTTCTCAACCAAATGATATTTTATCTTATGGATTTGTTATATCAAACCAAGATTAATGGTAATAAATTTTATAACCATTACCACTTTTTATTCTCTTTATTATCTCTCTCCTTGGTCACTCTTAGAAACTCCATCATGAGATTGTGACCTTAAAGTAAATAGATCTTGAGATTAAAAATTTAAGCATAGGGATGGGAAATTTTGATTTAATATGTGGTCTACAATTTTAGTTCTATAGGATTATTAAAATATTACATAACATTTGTGACTCCAATCCTCTCCTTGGATGGTTGTTAACTTATTGATTCTTTATTTTTGTTCTTTTGACTAAAATATTTTTCTGTTCTTGAATTTCATCTTTTAAATAAATTATTGATTAATATTTATTTTTTAAATCACGGGTTTTGTAAAATCATGAATTTGGGTGGGAAAATATATAATTTTTTTGTAAAACCTTATATTTATTGAATAATATATATTTTGATTGTTCTTGTAATATTTTATATTTGAATTTCATTAAAATTATGTTTTTTTAAATCCCTTTTCATTGAAAGTTATGGCATGGAGATCCAAAAAATTATAATCTAGGAGTTCATGAAATTCCATGGGCATTTTGATCAGTTTTCACATAAGGGGAAAGTGATAATTTTGAAATAGTAATAATTTCGATATAAATATCTATTAAATCATAACACAGATTAATAAATTTTTTATTAGGACATGATGTTTTATTTAAGAGTGAATTTAGTTTAATAGGGGATTCAATACTAATACAAGATCATTTTATTTATAAATAATTAAATTTTACCTAGTATCTAATTATCAAAATATTTAAGGAATAATAATTTAGAGAAATTATAGTGCTGGAGGTCAACCTTTAGTTAGTATTTCCTAAACATTACTATCAATCCTATTTATGAACTTTTTCGTTGTAATTTAATTTTAAATTATAAATTTTCATAATAATAATATATATTAAATAAAAATAAAAATAAAAATATTATTATATTTTTTAAAATCATAGATCAATAGACAATAACCCTCCCTCCCATGAAAATGATGTATTAGCCCCTCTTGACTATGCTAAATCGAAAACTATAGTCCAATAAGGCCAAATCACTATGTGTAAGAATCATTGTAATGAGGGTAGTGGATGATTGAGTATAATTTATTGAATAGAAACAATACTGTTGAGTCAATAAGGGTTCCTTATGACCTTTCCATTCCTATATGTTTTGAAAATCACAAACACATTTTCTTAAGGGAAATTATATTTCTCTATGAATTATTTTCTTAAGGAAAATTTTCATTCTCTAAGAAAAGTTTTTTCTTTATCTTGGTTTTTAATATATTATTTAATTTCTTTGCAAAAACAAGTCTAACCATTTTTTTATTAAGTCAAAAATTAGGATCCTTATCAAAAACCTCGGAATCTTACAGTTTTTTAGCTACTGAGTCTTACTATTTTTAGACTCCAAATTATCTGAAATTATGTATCTATATTCTCTAAAATTCAAACTTTTAATTCTATGAAATTCAGACACTAAATTTTTTAAAATTTAGACTCTGAATTCTATGAAATTTGAACTCCAAATTTTTGGAAATTTAGACTCTGAATTTCATAGAATTAAGACTCCAAATTCTCTAAAATTTACACTTTGAATTCTATATAATTCCATTCAACGGCCCTTAGGCCGGAAATTTTTTTATAAGAAAACCCCCTTTTAAGGGAAGAAGGGGAAGAACCCAAATAGACATCATGGACGTAAAACAAATAACAACTTAACGGTCAAAAGAGACAAACCAAACAGACAACATGGAGAACCCCTCCCCAGCATAAACACATGTTAAAACTCTCCATCAATACAAAGCTGAATGACTAGGAAGTGTCCTCTGTCAAAGCACAGACCCGATCCAATGGCAGAAGCCACACCCTATCAAACATCCAAATCTGTAAAGCACTGCACTTTGAAAAAAATTCCAGAGACCATGACCTCCCCCCTCCTGCATCTCTAGATCCGTCTCCAGACATCACCAAACGAACACCAGATGCAGTGCCCGGCTGCTCTTGACCGCACTGAAGCCAGATCCAATGGCCTCACAGACCGAGACCTGCCGATCCGAGCCACGCACTGTTTCCCCAACCCTTCTAACCGAGATGAAGACGATGTTCCACCAGACGAGTCTTCCCCAAAGCCGAAGACACCACAGAACCGCGCCGTAACTCCACCATGTCACACCATCACCACCGCATCATGCCGAGACTATCCAGAGAAATCCGACCAAGCTGAGATGCATCGAGATGATCCAGAGTCCAACGAAGTCGAAACACACCGAGGTGATCCGGATGCTTCCCACAAGAGAAAGATCAGGCCGGAGGGGGAAGGGAAATTGAAACCAAAAAGGAAACCCTAGACGACACGAAGGAAAACTCGAAGCTGCTCAGAGGCAATATTTTTATAATTCATACTAAATATTCTCTAAAATTTAGACTCCAAATTACCTGAAATTCGAACTCATATTTCATTAAAATTTAGAATCCAAAATCTCAGAAATTCTGACTCCGAATTCCTTAAAATTTAGACTCTAATATCCTTATAATTCAGACTCCAAATTCCTTATAATTTAAGCTCTAAATTCATCAGAATTAAGACTCTAAATTCCTTAGAATTCAGACTCCCAATTCCTCAAAATTCAGAGTCTGAATATAAATTTTTTCTATAATCTGATTTTTCATATATTTTGACTCTGAATTCTATATTTCCTTGATTTTTATTATTCATATTTGTTTAAGATACTTTATTTTCCTAACATATTGTTCCTACTTTATCAGATTCTATTTTACATAAGGTTCTTAAATTTAAGAATGTTTCCCTTACATGGTAAAATTTTATGACACATATTTTTGTTACAATGGAACAATGTCATAGAATTTTTTTCTAAATAACCTTTGGTTGAGTGACACATGTACAGGTCCCTCCGAGATTTAAGGTAAAATATGATCATTGAGGAGGCACTACCACAAAACTAGGTTTCTGCAGTGTCACCCATTATCAACCCTAAAAAAATCTCTAATAAAGGGTGGGGGGGCTTTATCAGTGCTGAAAAAAGTGTTGATAAAGGGTACTTTTATCAGCGCTAAAAAAAGCATTGTTAAAAGTGACCCTTTATCACCACTTTTTTTATTACTCTTAAAGGGGATCCCTTTATCATCACTTTTTTTGGCAGTGCTAATAAAGAGAGGGCTTTATTAGTGCTTTTTCATAGAACTGATAATGTTTATATTTCAAAAAAACCCATGAAAAATAACTTATTGTTATATAATTATATTTATATTGATATAAATATAATATATATTTTTTAAATAAGTTTTAGATAAGTATAAATAGACTATTACATTTAATATATAATAAATTTATTCAAAATCGCTTTAAAATATTTTTAAAAAATATTATTAATTAATAATTTTCTAATTATCATTGATTAATAATAATTCAATAACAATTTGAAGACACAAAAAATAAAAAAATTAATAAAAGATCTAAAATAAGTTGAAAAGGTTACTTAAACTTCAAACGGCCATAAATTTTGATCAAGATGTCCGTTTGAGCTATAAAACATATCAAATTGATTCTTTTGATGAGATATACGTGATATTGATTCAAGAAGAACCTTATTTCACGTTTTTTGAGGCCAAAAAAGATACATAAGGCCACCAAAAATGAGTTTTTAGTCAGGATACACCAATTTTTTAACATTCAAACAGTTATAACATTTGATCCGAATGTCTTCTAGGATTTTACCACATATCATATCTAAGACTGTTTCATTTTATTTGATTTGACTGGTTGTGGAGTTGAAACAGACTTCTGGATTAGAAGTTATGGTCTTTTTAACATTCTATGGCTTTTTAGATACACATATATATGTATTTCTTCATATATATATATATATATATCTCTGTGTGTGTGTTGTATATATGTATATATTTATTTATTGATTTATATATACACACATAAAAAAAACATATTTTATAAATGTATTTAAAACTGATCTTATAAATATATATTAATATACAAATAAATATACAGATAAAAAATTATAAATAAAAATATATATATAAAAAAATATAAAAAATATATATTAATATCTAAATAAATATATATGTATTAATATAACTATATATATTTATATTAATATGAATTTTATATTAATATATGAATAAATATAACTACATATATAAATATAACTAAAAAATATAAATATAAATATAAATATAAATATAAATTAATATACGAATATATATATATATATTAATATATGAATAAATATATATTTATTAATATAACTAAATATAATTATATTAATATAAATCAATATTAATATATGAATAAATATAACTATATATATCTATATTAATATATGAATAAATATATATGTATTAATATAACTAAATATATTTATACTAATATGAATCTATATTAATATATGAATAAATATAACTATAACTATATAAATATATATAGATATATCATTAAATGGAAAAAAATGAAATAGCTTAGTGGTAAAGGTTCATGCGTGCAAGGGGGGAGGTATTGGTTTCGAGTTCGGGTGGAAGCAACAAGGGCGCGCGAGCATGTGGTATGGGGTAGCGTGGGAAAGTGTAGCGTGCGGTGAGTGGGAGGGTGGGGGGCGGGAGTTCTCCTAGGGATGATATGGGGGGGGGGGGGTTAAGAGGTATTAATAGATCCCTGAGCATTGTATTTTTTTAACTTTTAATTATTTTTTTTGACTTTTATTAGTTAAAAAAAGCACAGATAAAGGGGTCTTTTATCAGTGCTAAAAAATGAACTGATAAAGGACCTTTTTATCAGTGTTTTTAGCGTTGATAAATGTCACCTTTTATCAGAATTTTTTTAGCACTAATAAAATCAGCCTTTATTAGTGTTTTTCTAAGTTCAGATAAAAGGTACCCCCCTTTTATCTTCGCCTCTATTAACAACGCTTTTCTAGCGCTGTTAATGCCCTTTTATTGAACTGATAAAATCCATATTTGTAGTAGTGAGTGAGCTGACTGTTAAAGTTTTTCCTACAAATAGGATCTCATTTGAACTTGATAATTATCTATTTTTGATCCTAAAGATTACATGCTGTGATATTATTTCTAGATAGAGAAAGACTCTTGTTCCTTTGCGATTTGGGAACATCTTGTTCAACCATGAACATCTTGTTCAACTTGCTTTGTGCATCTCAAATTGTTGATTTGTACCATTGAGGGATTCCAGGGATAAGAAGATAGATGTTCCAACTAACTTAATGTTTGATGGATTCTACGGATTGGAAGATAGAAGTGCCAACTACCTAAAATTTCAAGGAATTCCAATGATAGGAAGATAGAGGTTCCGACTACCTTAAAGTTCGAGGGATTATGGGGATAACAAAACAAAATTCGATATTTTTATTGAGGGTTTACCCTAGTGTGGGTAAGATAGAATTTATTGGAAGTATAATTCAAGGGACCTATATCCAAGGTTGTTGGATACCATTATCTTTGGGTTAAAAGATTTTCTAATTGTTTACTTGTTTTTGTTACAAGTTTTAATTCCACCGTATTTTTTTAAATAACGAAAGTATAACTTTCTTATACATTCTTATACTTGTTTAACTCTTATAAAAAGGATTCTATATGATTTAAGGTAGAATATTTCTTTAAGATAATCTTTATTAAGTTTCCTTAAGTTCAACTTGTTTCAGTTTAGGTTTCTTATAATTGGACCTGGGCCCTTCCAATTATCCCTTTATGTAAGAACCAAAGAGGGTTTGTGAATTTACCGGGTTTAAATTTGTTAAAAATATATTTAATTAAAGTTAAAAATGAGTGTTTTTAAACTTACAATTCACTCCCTCTTATAATTGAGCAGCTACATATTCTATTTCAATCCTTCAATTGGTATGAGAGCTGGTCTCTGAAATACTTATACTCACATATATGTTTTCTTGCTCAAGTTTTTTTTCTTTCTGAAAATTTTCTACCTTAACCTTTTCTTTCTTATATTTTATTAATGATTTTTATTTTTTTGTTAAAATTTTATTACTAACAAGTTTTTTGGAATAATATTTTTCTTATAGAATGGTAGGTATAAATGTTAGTTCTATTGAAAACCTTAATCCTACCAGACCATCAATCTTTGATAGTAATGATTATGAGTACTGGAGAGATACGATGAATAATTTTTTAATTAACACTCGAGTAGAAAACTTTGTTATGATCATTGAATAATAAAAAAATCCATGTAATGAAGTTAGAACCTTCACTAATCAAGAAAAACAAGAATATCAATTAAACTACAAGGTACGAAATACTTTGTTGTGTTCTATGACCAGTAATATATATAGTCATATATCTTTATGTGAAGCATCCAACTGTATTTGGAAGAAACTAGAATTTACACACTTTAGAACTTATAAAGTGATAAAAATAAGAATAGATATATTGATAGATGAGTATCTTGGATTTTTATTTCTTTATGGGGATCCTATTTGCAAAGTGCAAAAAATATTTATGGCCATTATCAACAGTATTAAATCTATGAGAGAGAAAGGTATTGATGATGATGTTTTTGTGGAACATATAATTGATATCATTCCCAATGAGTAGGAATCTAAAAGGACAGATATTGATTAAATTTGGAATGTATATAACATTACACTTGAGGAGTTATTTGGAACTCTTCTTCATCATGAAACAAGAATGAATAGTGATGCTTATTTCAATAAGAAGAAGAATATTAATGGAAGTGTATCTTTCACTATTGCATCTAAATCCAAGACACCAGAAAGAGTAACTAGATCAAAATCTAAGAAAGCTATTTTCATATTTGAATCAAGTGAAAGTGAACAGTTTGACAATGAATTTTCCAATATTTCTTGAAGGATGAATTATATTGTGGGAATGAAATATTTTCTGTATATATATAAGAAATAAGATAGAAAGGAAGATAATTATTCTTAAGTAACTTCTTATGAATGAAAAAGGGTTGTACATATTATACCTTATTTCCCTATGCATAAGAGAAAATACAGAAAGGAAAATCATTCTGAATGAAATATAAATAAGTACTACAAATATAAGGCTAAGAAAGTCTTCAAGGATAATGGCATCTGGAGTACCAATAGTGATGACTCTTTAGATTAATCTTGAGATTATGAATCTTCTAGTTAGAATAATATTGGTCTTATAGCCACAATAACTATTAAAAATCATTTTCTTATTGGAAAGGTACACAATGCTGAATCCTTAGCAAAAATGTCATCAAATTCAAATTTACCTAATGAATAATATTATGAATCTTCAGATGATGAATCCTACTCATTAGAAGATAATAATTTACATTCATTTGAATAATTTTATAGATTTTCTAAACTAATTGATAATTAAAACTATAAGATAAAAAATAATTTAGAGAAAAAAATTCAAGAATTTTTTTAATAAATGAAATATAAGAACTTTATAAAGATCTTAATAAAAAAAACTCTTTATTTTGAAAGCATTTTGAAAAAACATAAGGAGGTTAATTTTGAGAAGGATAAAATTTTTAAGTATCTTGAAAAATTTATTTTTAAGAAAAATATTTTAGAGAATATTCCAAGTTCCAAAAGTAATGAATTTGAGGAAAAGAATTTAGTCATCAGACTAAAATATGAAATTTTTTCCTTATAGAATATTTTATCAAATTTTGATAATGGAAGGAAAGAATTGGATAAAATGTATTCCCAAATTCATCCTCTTAGGAATATATATAGATTTGGTTATACTCCCTCCAAACTAGTTTTTAGTCATAATTATTTTTATTCCCTAAATTTATCCCTTTTGCACTAAGTGTCAATGTGTTGAACATTGGGAGAGAATTAGTCTTTAGATAAAACCCAATCCTTAGTTTATCATAAATCTTTGTTTTCTATAAAAATTTGGATTCATAATATTTTACTTTTCAAAATTTATAGATCCAAGAAAGTTTGTATTCTGAAAGTCTAATTCTATTATTTTCAAGAATATAAAGGAAGTACCCAAAGAAATATATGATACATGGATAGTGGATGTTATTGGTACATGAATGGTAACAAAAACTTCATTGAAAATATTATAAAGACGAAAGGAGTAAAATTAACTTTCAAATATATTTCTCAGGGAGAAATTATTAGTATAAGCCACATTGTTCTTCTTGGAAAAGCAATAATTTCAAACGTTTTATTTGTTAAAGGTATTAGGAACAACCTTATAAGCATAAAAAAATTATGTGATGTAGGTTACCTTATAAATTTTAGGAATGATAAATGTCTAGTACATAATTCCAAGGAAGATTTTATTATTTCTGATCATAGGTATGCGAATGTTTATACACTGAATTTAGAAGACCTTAGAAGCTAAGATCGACCTTGCTTTAGTTCAGTGGTAGATCAATCATGGTTATGGGATAGATGACTAGGATACTATAACCATAGGAACCTATGAAAATTCTCAAAGAAAAGACTTGTTAAGGATATACCAGAGCATAGATTTGATTCTTCAGATATTTTTTTTATCCTTGTCAATATGTTAAGAAACATAATTAAAGATTTAAAATAATCGATGATGTCTCAAATTCCTATCCATTGTAGCTAGTTCATATGAATCTTTTCGGTCCAATGCAAACTGCATGTATTGGAGGCAAATACTATATATTTATTTAGTTGATGATTACACTAGATTTACGTGGTTATATTTTCTAGCTATGAAATATGAAGTTTTTTATTATTTCAAAACTTTTAGAGACCATGTTTAAAATGAGAAAAACCTTCCATTGATAACTATTCATAGTGATCATGTAAGAGAATTTCAAAATCTAGACTTTGAAACTTTTTGTAGTAAGAAAGGAATTACTCATAACTTCTCAACCCCATGAATCCTAAAAAAATGGTGTTGTTGAAAAAAGAAATCAAATTCTTCAAGAGATAACTAGAACCATGTTGAGTGAATATCTTATTTCTAAAAATGTTAGGGGTGAAGATGTTAGTACTTCTTGTTATACTATAAATATAGTTTTAATCAGAAATTTTCTTAACAAAACATCTTATGAATTGTGGACTGGTTGAAAACCTATACTTTCTTACTTCAAAGTATTTGGATGAAAAGTATACATTCTGAATACTAAAAATAGCTTACATAAATTAACACCCAATTCCAATGAAGGAATTTTCTTAGGCTACTCCAAAACTTCTAAGTCCTATAGAGCTTTTAACAATAATTCTTGTGCTGTTGAAGAAATAGTTCATGTTAAATTTGATGAACATGATCCTTTTATTTTTAAACAACCCCAACCACATATTTGGATGTGTTCTCAAAAACTGATTATCAACCTTTGATAGAATATTCTTCTAATAAGTAAAATACTCAAGAAAGTGTTTATGAAGTATTTACCCTAGATGATTTTCTAGAATATGTTGATGAACGAGATTTACAAAATCCTAATCAGTTATTTCTTAAGAATCATCCAAGTGATAGTATCATTGGTGATGTAAATCAACCTATAAGTAATATAAGTTCTTTAAAAAATGAAGTAGAACATCTATAATTTCATTCCCAATTAGAAAAAAATCATTGATGAATCTTTAAGTGATGATGATTGGATTGAAGCTATGAAAGATGAACTAATTTAGTTTGAAAGGAACCAGGTATAGACCTTGGTTGAAAGATTTAAAGAAACATATATAATTGGAGTTAAATGGGTCTTTAGAAATAAATTTAATAAAAATCGAATCATGGTAAGAAATAAATCAAGATTAGTTGCTAAAGGCTATAATCAAAAAGAAGGAATAGACTATGAAGAAAACTATACTCCAGTAGCTAGACTTGAGTCTATTGGTATTTTACTTTCCTTTACAACATTCTTTAATTTCAAACATTTTCAAATGGACATGAGGTATTCTTTCTTTAAGAGATATGTTCAAGAGGAAGTTTATGTTGAACAACCTCCTGGATTTGAAGACCCAAAACATCATGAACATGTTTTTAAACCTAAAAAAGATTTATATAGACTTAAACAATCCCCTAGATCTTGGAATGATAGACTTAAAATATATTTGTAACAAAAAAATTATGATAAGGGAACTACTGATCCAACTCCATTTATGAAGAAATATAATAAAAATGTTTCTATTGTTCAAATATATGTTGATTCCATTATATTAGGATCAAATCATCAATATATAACAAATTCATTGGTAAATATAATTAAATCTAATTTTGAAATTAGTATGATTGGTGGGTTAATATTTTTATTTTGTTTTCAAATATCTAAAAAACCAGATGAAGCTTCTATATCTCCACATAAGTATATTAAATATCTTCTTAAAAAGTATGGAAATGAAAACACTAAAAGTATAAGTACTTCAATTGGTACCTCAATTTCTCTTGATCTTGATGAATCTAGGAAACTTATAGATCAAACACCTTTTAGAGTTATAATAGGAAGTTTATTATACTTAACAACTAGTCATCTAGAGTTAATGTTTTCTATATTCTTATGTACAAGATATAAATCTCATCTAAATGAATGTAATTTAAAAGCAATGAAAATAATTTTTCTCTATTTAAAGGGAACTATCAATTTATAACTTTTCAATTCTTATAAAAACTATTTTGTTTTAATTTTTTTTTTCAGATGATGATTTTTGTGTATGTAGAATGCATAGAAAAAGTACATCCGAAACTTTTCATTTCTTAAGAGATTCATTGGTTTCATGGTCATGCAAGAATCAATACCCAGTAGCACTTTCTACTACTTAAACTGAATATGTAGAAGCTAGAATTTGTTGTGATCATGTTTTGTGGTTGCAACACACATTCATAGACTATGGCATGAGTTTTACCAAAACATAGATATTTTTTGATAATACAAGTTCCATTTCCTTAAGTAGAAACCCTGAACATCACTCTCATTCAAAACAGATAGATATTAGTCATCACATTCTTAAGGATCAAACACTTAAAAGAGTTATCATTCATCAATTTATCAGAACACAAGATCAACTTGTAGATATTTTTACAAAATCCTTATCCTACGATAGATTTGAATATATTAAAAAAAGTTATGAATGATAACCGTAAGGTAATCATCCATATTAACTTTTTTTGGAAACCTATATCCTTACATTAAGAAACTCCTTTTCATAGGTGGAGTGCATTTGGTGTTTCTTTAATTTTTTTTTCCTTTCCTGATTTTTTTTCAGAACCTAATAATATTTTTCCTTTACGTAACAAAATTTTTTGAAACCTAATTTTTTTTTCATTTCCTTAATAAAAATTTCAGAAATCAAAGAAAAATCTTATCAATACCGAAAACTCTTCTCAAGTAATCTGGATGGTATGTTTCCTTACTTAAATCATTGTAACTGTTTATTTTTTAATTAATTGTAATTATATCTTGATTTAACAAAACTATATCAGATTCAAATTCCTTAAATTAGATTTTTCCTTAAAACCTCAAAATATTGAAACCTATGAAATCCTTCTTCAGCATTCATCTCAACCATTAAATCTGATCAAGCTTATATCAACCATTGGATTGAATCAGGAATTTGAACCAGCATCTCGAATCCAATAAAAAGGTTCCCTTATTCATGTCCCACATCCGTTTTCAAGATTTCTCTCACTAAATATCTACCCCTCTATAAATTGGTCATTTAGTTTTCAATGTTTACTTACATTCCGGATGTCATAAGAAGTTTCCTCATAGGATCAGATGACTTAAAACAAGGAAATCGAGGATTGAAAAATTTACAGATAATGGTTGGTTAACCCAAATTTATTTTCCAAGTATAATTATTTGATTATGAAGAATATCAAGATGAATGGATGGGAAATTTTATGTCTATCTAAGAAAAAGAGTCAGGATCCGGTTTCTCCTGAACTTCTTATATAATTTTATGATGCAGTATGTTTTTATGAAGGTGGAAGGGAATAGTTTTCATTCAAGAGCTATGGAAAAAACTATTCATTATCCATTAACATGGATGCAAACATTCTCAGTATTACTTATCAGGAAGAAGTAATATTTTTCTCTCACAAGTTTCCATATAAGAAATGATGTTTTGAGAAATTAAAGGAAATTGATTGTCTTGGACTCAAGGGAGTGATGTCACCAAAGATCAACCATCTTTCAAAAATATTTAGGTTGTTTTCTTTTGGGTAATAAGGATTTCTCATTCTAAGAAAGGGAGACAAGGAATCTCTCAAGAAAAGTGATATCTTTATGATGGAATTTTTGGTGAATCTGAGAAAGGTAAATATTATCAAGGGTATTCTCTTTACCACCAGGAATATAAAAAATAGAACACTAAAATCTAAAATTATCATGTATCCAGTGATATTATCGAAGATCATTATTCTCTATTTATAATCCTTTAAAATTCACAAAAGTTCAAATCCAAGAACCTTTAATACCATGTTTCTATGTGATGAAACTCTGAGGAGGATGAAAGTTGATTTCAATACCAAATTAGGACAGTTTTATGATTTTTTTGAAAGTGAGGCTCAATCCTTAACCAAGAAAGGGAAAGTGTCAGGAACTCACAAGAAAACCTAGAAGAAAAGAGAGGATAAAGAACTGGAAACCAAAGAAAAATAAACCATTATAGAAACCTAGTTAGCTCCACCAAATCCCAAAAATATCTAATGAAGTGGTATAAAAATGGAGAGAACAGAAGAAGAAGAAGAAGAAGAAGAAGAAAGAGGCTGATGCTAGCTTTGGTTTAGATCTTTCTGAGGAAAAGGCTTTGAAAATTCAAGCAGTAGAAGTGCTTGAGAAAAGAAGACAATGAAAATAAAATGAAGAAGAAAATGTCAGAAGCTTAAATCATCGATGAATTACTCAAAGATACAGAGAAAGATTCTGAACAGGTCTAAGTACCAAAAACCTTCCTTCAAGAGTCAGTTCTAGTAGAAACTCTAGGAAAGAAAATTTCAATTCCAAAACCTATTGTGGAAGAAGAGATATCTCAAGAAGAAGTATAAGAAGAAGAATAGGAAGAAGAAGACAAAAGTTAAGATGTGATCAAACAAGTGGAAGAATACCAGGAGAAGGAAAGTCCTTCAGACAAGCTATAGATTATAACTTCCCTGGTCAAATTAACCAAATTAATTTCTCAAGGGAAATATGATGAAGCATAGGATGAGTTTGATAACCTTATAATGATTAAATAAAGAATCATGATTACATTTATCCAGATGATGTTAAGGGATATGCTGATAAATAAGATCTTGATGAAGATAAGATAATACACACCTTAGATAGTGAACATGAGACTCCAAAATTTGAGAAAGAAATCTCTAGATCTGATAAATAATATTAGGTGGTTGTTGATATGCCTAGAAAAGATTATATTGTGAAAGATAATAATGATGATGGTGGAACATTTTAGAGAAAAACTACAGAGCTAGATAAAAGTTTCCTCACCAAATAAGGAATCAGCTTACGAATATTCATCCTCGATGGGTCAAGATTTCAATGTTTAGTCTTTAAAGAAGTTAGTGAACACAATACCCTTATTCACACGTATTTATTCAGGATTTAAGTTTCTTTACCATTCTTTCAATCAAAAGTCAGATTTTATAAGCATGCTCATGGAGAAGTTTTTAAAACTATAAATGGAGTTCAAGAAATTTCATATTGACTATGATGTTAATAAGAGATCATGTATGTAAATAATTTAATGGTATAATAGAATGATTGATGATATGAAAATCATATATGAATTCGAAGATTGTGTAAAATATTCTTTGGATATTCCATAAGACACAATCAAAAACCTTACAATATGTTTTTCAGAGAAACTGAATCTCGAACCAACTACCAAAATACTAGAGTATAGAGATCTAAATGGAAAGCTGAATTTAGTTGCTTTAAATTTAATGATAGAAATGGAACTCAGGGAAGAGTTGGAAGAAAATTTCAAACAACAAGAAGAGGTAGTAATGTCCAAGTTAGAAATTCAAAATTTCCAAGAAGAAAAAATAAACGGTCCTAAAAATAAGAATCTGGACCAAGATTAGTTTCTTAAATGGTATGAGGATGATCACAAAGAGATCAAGAAGTTAAAGTCACCATTGAGGAAGATAATTCCAATGTAAAAGAAGGATCCATGATTTCCCTAAAAATGTGATCATTTTTTGTATCTTTTCCTTGTTACAAATTTTTCCTATAATAATGAAATTCTGATTCTATTATTTTGTCTTGTATATTTATAATATTACAGGTATTTTTTTCATTCCCTCCATTCCGTTTTTAAAATCACAAAGGATGAGAAAATAATTATAAAAATAATATTAAGTAAAAAGAAGAGAATTTCCTAATAAATGGGGAGATTATGTAAGAGGTAGTCTACATAAAGAATAATTTTCCTTTTCAAGAAAAAGTAACTCCTCTAAAAAAGAAAAGAATACGATCCTTAGATATTTCAAAACCTAAGAGGGAGTTAGTCATATTGTTATTTGTTCATAAGTAAAGGGAGAAATTTTTTTATTTTTAAATACTAAAAGAAAAACCCTAATTCATTATATTCTTTTTGGAAATGTTGTTTTTGATTTCCAAAAAGGCGGATATTGTTGAGTAAATATGGTTTCCTTATGATTTTTACATTCCTCTATGTTTTGAAAGTCACAAATATATTTTCTTATTGAAAATTACCTTTCTCTTAGGATTATTTTTATAAGGATTTTCATTATAAGAAAAGTTTTATCCAGACCTTGGTTTTTAATGTCTTTTTCAATATCTTCTCAAAACCAAGTCTAAACATTTTATTATTAAGTCAACAATTTAGATCCTTATCAAAAAAATTGGAATCTTACAGAGGTACCGAGTCTTACTATTTTTAGACTATGAATTATCTGATATTTAGACTCCAAATTATCGGAAATTCAGACTCCGAATTCTTTGAAATTCACACTCTAAATTCCCTTAAATTCAAAATCTGAATTCTATGAAATTGAGACTCCAAATTCTCTGAAATTTAGAATCTGAATTCTCTAAAATTTAAACTCCGAATTATCTGAAATTCACAATCCAAATCTGAAACTTTGACTCTGAATTTTTTAGAATTCAGACTCAGAATTCCTAATAATTTAGACTCCAAATTCCTGAAAATTCAGACTCTGAATTCATCAGAATTTAGATTCCAAATTTACTAGAATTTTGATTCTAAATTCATCAAAATTCACACTCTAAATTCCATAGAATTCAGACTCTAAATTTATCAGAATTCAGACTCTGAATATCCATTTTTTCTAGAATCCAACTACTCATATATTTTGATACCAAATTATATATTTTCTAGATTCTAATTATCATATTTATTTAAGCTACTTTATTTTCCTAACATATTGTTCCATATTTATCAGATCCTATTTTACTTAAGGTTATTAAATTTAAGAATGTTTCGCTTATATGATAAAATTTCCAAACACATTTTTTTGTTACAATAGAACGATGTCATGCAATTTGTTTCTAAGTAACCATTGGTTGAGTGATATATTTACAGGTCCCTTTGAGATTAATGGAAAAATATGATTGTTGGAGGAGGGATCCAACCATTGAATTTTTTCCAGTAAATAGGATCTCATTTGAACTAGATCATTATCGATTGATGAACCTAGAGATTACATGCTATGAAGTAATTTCTAGAGAGAGAAAGACCCTCATGCCTTGTGAAATTTATGAACACCTTGTTCAAACGTGAACATATTATTTAGCTTGCTTTGTGTTACTCCAATTATTGCAGTATAGAATCGAGGGCTTCCAGGGATAGGAATAAAGAGGTGCCGACTTCCTTATGTTTGAGGGCTTCTAGGTATAGGATGATAGAGGTGATGACTACCTTAAAGATCAAGGACTTATGGGGATAGGAAGACATACATTCCAACAAACTTAAAGTTCAAGGGATTGTTGGGATTGAAAGACAGACTCTGATATTCTTATTGAGGGCTTATCATAGTGTGGGTAAGAAATAATTTCATGAAAGTATAAATCAAGGGACCTTTGTACAAGGTTATTGGATGCCCTTCTATTTGGATTAAAATATTTCCTACTTTTTTAATTTTTTTTGTTACATTTTAATTACACTATATTTTTTAAATAAAGAAAGTATAACTTTATTAAACTTATTTAACTCTAATAAAAATGATTCTATACTCTTTAAGTTAGAATCTTTTCTTAAGATAAAATTTCTTATGTATCATTAAGTTTTACTTGTTTAAGTTTAGGTTTCTTATAATTGGACATGGACCCTTCCAATTATCCCTTTATGTAAGAACCAAAGAGGGTTTGTGAATTTACCATGTTTACCTTTGTTAAACATAGATTTCCTTGAAGTTAAAAGAAAAAGTTTTTAAAATTACAATTCACCCCTCTTGTAATTGATAATCTATATATTCTATTTCGATCCTATAAATACTCCCCATTATTATTATTTTAATTACCACCCTAATTTAATGTAAAAATGGGTGGTAATGTTGATTAGATGTTAGATATGATATTCCGATTATTAAATGAATACACTAGTATCATAATCGATGTTGGAGTGACACTAAGGAAATGTGATCAAGCATGTTGTAGGCAGCGACATAAGGCCACGAAACACATAAATTTCCAATAGAAGGTGTATTTTTATCAACCCAAAATTATAAAATAATAACATTATATTTGAAAGAATATATGACACACAACACCGGGATTAAAAAAACCCCAAAATATATATATTTAAATTTAATCTCATTAATATCTTACCGAACATGAAACCACAAGTCTAAATGAACCATAATATAGTTTACCATTATAACCTAGAAATTAAATATAAGATTTTTAATAGTAATAACTAAACAATGAAAATTATGGTTCTCTATTTATTATAAATAAAATAATAAGCATTTAAAAAATAATATTTTTTTCCTAAAAAACAATACTTTTTCTAAAAGATGATTTAGTCATGCTTTGCACACATAATGTTTACTACTTTTAGAAAATTTATTCAAAAAAATGAACTTATTTTTTGAAATCATAATATCAAAATTATATTAGTGTGATTTTTTCTAATTTTCTTTAATGTATCATTTTTTTGAGGAATAGTGAAAATACTGAATTTTAATTGAAAACATATTTTTTTATTGAAATATTTATAAATTTAAATTACATCTTAAAATGGGTTTAATGTAAAAATATTTCAATTATATATCAATTAATCTGATTGAGGTCATTTTAATCATTTTTATATTGAATTTTATTTATAAATATTATAATCTTTTTAACATTTTCTATTTGAAAACCAGTTTTCTCATCGCGTCAATGTGATTAATTTTAATTTAAATTTTTTCAATTTTTTGAATGTAATTTTGAAAAATAGATTCCATATTTTAATTGTTTATAATTTATATTATCAAATAATTTGAACTTAATTTTTTACCAATTTTAATATTTAAAATCAAAAAATTTATTTACCTTAGTTAAGGAAAAAATGTTTTTACCAGGTGTTAAACTAACAAGATAAGGGTTAAAATGACATAAATACTAGAATAAAATCTATTTTATGACAATATTTCTACCTTATATTTTCAAATTCTTGATAATACTCCATTTTTGACTCATGTGGAATGTGAAAAACATGGGTACACCTTTTTAATTACAAAAATTATAAGTGTTACACTTACCTCACATAAAAAAGGGAACTCTTATCCTATTATCTTCTAACCATAAAACAATTTTTTGTCCACAAAATAACCAAATTACATCCAAAACACCCTAATATGATCCTATAACCCTTAGTTTGGGCATCAATCCCACCTATGAAAGATTTATGTCTCAATCCTAAGGTGGTTATCTCAAGAAGAGGTAACATTCTTCAATGAGCATTTTTTATTTTATTTATTATTCATCCTCCTAAAATTATTATTAAACAGGTATGATATAATACCCAAAGTATCTTCAAAATACTAATATTTTTTTATGTTAAGGTAATTAACTAAAACAATCCCTAATTCAATCAAATGCTGTAAAAAATCATCATTCGTGTGTAAGGCGGACTACCTCCTCACAAAACGATGTCATTTATTTTTTCCATTACCCTCTCTCATGGTTTGGAATGATGATGGATAAGAATTATATATATGATATTTATAAAATAATTACATTTCTATAGTAATTATATCATATATTAATTTTTTTAGTTTCTATTTTAAGGGATACAATAACATCACTCGTGTGTACAGATGACTACCTCCCCGTGAAGTATGTGATTCATTTTTCATGAACGCATTACATGGAAGTTAATAAGGATAAATTTAATTAATATATATGATATATTTGATATAATTATGATATTAATGAAATATATATAATTCAAAAAAATATAATATACCATTTCATTTCATTCATTTTTACTCACTTAAAGATGATAACATGATTCATAGACATGCAGACTACCGTTTTCACGAAGCGATGTGACCCTATTTTCATCAACACAAAAATTTTGGATGATATAAATAAGTATATTTAAATAAATAATATTGTATTTATGATATCATGATCATTATATTAATATGTAAAATTAATTTCCACTTTTCTATAAATATCTTTGAACAATGGAAACATTACCCATGCGTACGTACGACATATCATCTCCAAGATTATAACATAATTTATTCATAAAAACCATATTTCATGATTGTACATAAAATTATAATTGATGTATAAATATGATAATTATTATTTTTAATATGGAACTATATAATATACCCAATAACTGAATCGCCCATAAGATAACATGCTTGAAAAAATAAGGCAATTAACACCCAAAATAATAAAATTAATGAATAATTATTAACAAATGAGTGATAAAGTTTTATAAGATGATCATATAAGGTAGTTTAAATATTAAATATGGTTCTAGTATAAGATAATAATAGGTATAAAACCACAATACAAGAGGTTAAACTGTGTTCAAACAAAAATAAGCATGAGGTAAGGGACTTCGTCTTAATTTCCCTTCATTGAGGCATATTGTAATTTCATTCCCCAAATCTCTTTTATTTAGTGTACATAATTTCCCTTTGAAATTCAATATCATGATACCTAAATATTTAATGTAATTTTTAGTTTTAATTTAAATTATTTTATCTATGGTGACATTTAATTAATGTTACTATGTGTTAAATACTTTCATCACTCAATTTATTTTAATTGGATTATATTACATTTATGTTTTCCTTTGATATTCTAAGATTATGTGTATATTTAATTTTTATAATATTATATTGTACTTCTAGTTTTTCTATGATGACTTAAATTTGATAAACATAATATATTCATTGATAAATTCTCACCAAAACATTATGATCATTGTGAGGATGTCATATCAATTTCCATTTCATTGAGAATTTTTTGTTAATATGAACCTATTCACTTTTACATTGTTGTAACAAAATTGGACTGAGACCACTGGGGGGGGGGGTAAACATTGGTTACTTTTATTTTATAAGAATGTTTCTTAACTTCTTGAAAAAATGATATTATCCTATGAAACCTATTAATGTTATGATCCACTCAAATATAACTTCTCAACCCTACCTTTCACATGAAACAAATATAAAAAAAGAAGAAATCTCATTGTATTTAAAAGGTTTGGTATAAAGATCTACTCATTTCCATGTCTTATAGTCCCAAAACAATGATTATTCAATTATCTTCTATCCTAAATACAATTGAACAAGAAGTGAACAATTCTAAGATCTCAGTAGAAATTTTCCTTCTATAGTTGTTTAACCCCCAAATATCCTTTGCATATCCACTTACCATAGCTATTTATACACACCAGCAAAAAAATCCTTTTGATCAACTGGTAAGTATACTCAATTACAAGCTTCACTTTCCTTCTTTTCTAATCTACTCTAGAAATTTCTTCCCTTCCTCTACAAGTAAGTTAAATCAAACATTAAATGTGTACAATATTCATTAACATAAAAACAATTCTCTAAGGAACCTGTTGGTTTTGAAACATTCTCTAGAAACTCTATCCAGAAGACATCCTCCACAAAATTCAATACAATATTTATCAATTTGGTTACCTTTGTCCAATAGAATCCATATGAATGGCCTCATTTTGATTCTCCTTACATTATTTATTTTTCAACCAAGTATAAAAGCAATTGAATGATCACAATTCCTCCATACAATGTAGCTTGGTTCGATGAACCTTTCTCTGATGGAATTATCTTTGATAGGCGTACTCTAATTGACTTTATCCAATGAAGTATAATCTATTGGAACTTTATCTGATTATCAGATTGAACCTCACTATGATAGATCTTCCTTATCTTCAAACCACAATGAACTGTTTGATCAGAATCTTAATTTATATTCAAAAATTTAAAGATCTCTAGCATACGTGAATAGTTCAACTCACACAATGTAAAAACATATTGTGCTATCCTTTTATAGGAATATTATAATGGTATATGTTGGAAAAATAATTTCACTTCATACTCAATGAAATTCACAAATAATATATTTCTCATTCATTTATGTATTCATGTATGACTTAATTAACACATTTCAATAAAACTAGTAGCTCTTAAAATCTTCTTGAATATTATCAAAGTTTTATACTTCATCATGTTTACAGACATTTCATCAGTACAATTATTTAGACTAATTATTCATTTTTATCTTTAATTTTGATGAAAAATATGAAAAAAAGAAGACAAACCATTAAGATAAACTCTGGAAAACACTTAAATTCTTCTCATACAGATACTCCATATCAATTAAAAAACGTTTGTTAATAAATTGAAAATATTCTATACATTTCAAAACCTACTTCAAAAATAAATTTGCAGAAAGAACATTTTTCAAATGTCATAGAATCATTTATCCTTTTTCTTCAATTCCATAGACCAATTATCCTACATCCAATTATTTTTAACATCCAATGACTTAATCAGTGTCATGCCTCATCTAATGTATTAGTCTCTATATCACTCTGATGGATCATTGTATGTTGCAATCAAATGATTTATCCCCACTTCCTGATAAATAATAAATAATTTTGTTCTTTTGATCTTGAACCAATTGAAATATAATTCAACCTAATGAAAATTTTTAAAAACATTTTTTATCTTTATTTAGTTTATCAGTCTCTATTCTCATATATTCCATCGATCTCAATAACTTAACCACTCAATTCTACCTATAATAGAACTTTGTATCCAATATATTAAAGATAAAAAAAATTTATAAAATTAATCATTGTCAAAATATATTACGATAAATCAGTGGTATATCATGTTTGATGGACCATTATCGGCAATGGATTATTTACTTCAGCATGATCAGTCTTCTAGACTTCTATTATTGTTATTATAATGATTTATTTAACAAAGATCAACATCCTTTTGTATATAGTGTTCCTTACACCGATGAGCATTAGTCATAATACCTCACATAATATTCTCATCTCTTTCACAAAATCCAGCTCATATCACAACATCCTAATAAATTTTAGAACATTTAAGATCAACATAACATTATTTGGATTTCATATCCCTAAAACTGATTGGTAGCACTTTTAATTCCCATTTCCTTCATAAATATTTCCTCACAAGTTTTCCAAATAACATAGGATTTATGAAAATTCCAAGATCATAAAAACATTTTCGTATTTAAATTATAATTCCTATGACTTCCCAACATATTTTTTTAATTTTTAATGTTAGGAACTGATGAAATCATACTGATAGACTGGGTCCAATTATGATAATGATAGTCAAGATCCTATGACTCATTATGATTTTCTGGATATATTGACTCATGCTGATGGGGTGAGTCTAATTCCTCATGCCAATGTCCTGGTCAGTTTGATGGTCAATCCAGTGGGGTATGTCATAAAACCAAAACTCCACCTTTTCTCAACATGGACCATATATAATCTATTGAAAACAAATGCAACCAAAAATCAACTAGTTCCTAAAAATCACTCTTTTTGTTTTTTTATCAATACCAACTTCAAAACAATACCATGTGTAGTTTTTATTTTCTCAAATTTTCTTTTCCCCCTCAATACATCCATTATTACCTTTATTTTCTTTCTCAACTTATTCTAGATCTATCACCTATTCATTTTCTATCCCTCTTATTGATAATAAAATTAAAATGGTCCATCATGAAACATTTCCCCCTTATTGAAAAATTATATCATTTTCAAGGGTTGGAACTTCTCAGCTCAAAATCATGAAAATCTTTTTCAGGAGAACATAAGTTTCATAAGAGTTTCTTAACAAAGATCCTCTAACTAAAAAAATCTATGTCTATGTGCAAAAAATGGGTGTAGAAAATAGAAGTGTATAATCAAGTTTATCAATGTTTTCCATAAGAAAACATCCATGCAATATATTAACATGCTTCTTTAAACATTCTCTTTTTAGGGAGATTATTGAGAAGATTTTTTGGGATAAGAATAACTAACATCATATTCATTATTTCAAATCCTTCAATAACATAAAATTTAGAACAAATACAATTTTTGGGAACAAGGAGGAGCCATATTAGTTCCTTATAATCATCTCTCAGACTGAGATTCCTCTCTATGTCTTGAAGTTTGCTTCTTATTCAATGATTTTACATTGGACATATTTTTTTCCTTCTATTCATCCTTCTCAGATTTTCTAAAAATTATATTTTAATTTGTATATTTTTCAAATAATGATTAAAATTTATTTTATTCATTGGTAACATTTTTGTTACAATGAGTTTGTAAAATATCTTTCACCTTTTCCTCTTGTTCGGGATGGATATTCAATTTTTTTTAGTAATGTTCCCTTCTTGGTCAAATCTTTTTTATATTTTCTAAATTTTCACTCCACACTCTATTGATATCATTTTATCAACTTTCCTCACATATTCTGAAACCTTTTTCTTTCAATTTTTTAGCGTATTTTTGTTATTATTATAAATTTATAGTCATTTAAACTTATTCTATCCAAATAACTAAGCACTCATTTTCAAACTCATCATGTTTTCTTTTCTCCACTGTCTTAACTTACTCAACTTTCATCACCTTATTGTTTTTATTTTTTGATGATTCAACATTATTCACCTTATGAGTTTTATTTTTTGGTCCCATGAATCTTTTAGAATCACTTAATATTATTTTCCCATTATATATCCCCCTTTATTAATACATATTTATTGGAAGACACATTTTGTACCAGAATGAATAAGCTATGTGCCCGAAAACTCTACAACAATAACGTTGACCTCTAAATCATGATTTTTCTGACCGATATCGATCTTTTTTAGAAGTTTTTCTTATTTTTATTTGTAAATTTTGGACCAATTTTTTCAGGAAAATACTTTCCTAAATAATTCGTATCTTTCTTGGGGAAAGATGTTTTCTCAATAACCTACTTTTATAAACCATTCTTTTCACATTCTTTAGATTCTTTACCTTCAACGTCAACTTCTTTGGTGACTTTTCTCTCATATTTACTATCTCAAATTGTGTTGTATGAAGAATTGATTATTTTTTAAACAAATTCCCTTCTTTCCATCCATAATAACATTCAGAACATATATCATATTTTTGGATTCATCTATCTTTTACTTGTTATACTTATTTTATTAGACAAGTAAAGATTAAATAATGTTGAAGTTATCATTTACATATGATCTTTATTTATTGTTTTTTTATTTTTCTTTCCAGATCACCAATCTTCAAATTCTAAGAACTAATAAAATTGTTATTTTTATCTTCTTTCTTCATCTGATCATTATTCTAGAAAGTTATTCATTCAATATATTTATTCATCTACTTTCTTTATTTCTTGAGTAGGGTATTCCAATCAATTAATTTCTCCAAATTACATTTGAAAATAAAATCCATTTATGCAATTACTTCATCATTATCATCATTTTATGAATAATTAACTTCATTTATAACTTTATAAATGATGTTGAGTTAATGATGTAATTCATCACCAGATGATGAATCATTCTTTTATCTTCTACTTAGATAAATTTTCTTTTTATTTTCATAAGGAAATATTTCTTTTTGTTTCTTCCACTTTGGTTTCTGATGTTTCTCATTATCTTTTCAAAATCATACTATTTAAATTTCTTCCATAGAAAATTCTATGAAAAATGTACTTTCCATTTACAATTACAACATTTTAGAGTTTTTCTTTTCCATTTTTGCTTATTGTATTTATTATAAATGAGGGAAATAATTGTATTTAAATCTTCCATTTCTTCCCAATATTTTTAATCAATTGATTCTTATTTAACTTATTTATCTTTGTTTTTCTCTTTTAATAAATATTTTAAGTCCATTTATCTTTCATCCTTTTTCCTGAAAGAAAGAGATTTTCTCATCTCTTATACGACAACTATATTATGAATTTATCCAAAGATAAATCTTTATGATATTATAATGCTAAAACATTGAAATCAAATCTATATAGAAAGTATCTCATAAGTTTCCTAAAAATTTTAGAGTCTTATATCTTCTCACCAAAAATTATGATGGTACTTACAATATCATTTACCCATGTAAATTAAATATAAATACACTCATCTCATCCATTTTAAATCCTCAAATATACTTTCCCATATTTTTAACTTGTCTTCATATACTTTCTTATTCCCTTCATAACTACTTCTTAACTTATCCCACATTTCCTTAGCTATTGGAAACCCCAAAATTGTTGTATAACCATTATCTATAAGAACCATCAACCAATCATTCATAGATTTTCCACCAGTTTCAACACTTCTCTTATTAAAAACTATCATAGCTACTTTCAGTGATGGGATAAAATCCCATTATTACTGCATCTCTAAATTCAATGCCATGATATAAAAGATAAGGCAACATCCTCTTCTTCCAACTATGATAGTTCTCTCCATAAATAATAGTAACAACCCTATTGTTCAATAAATTTAAATTATTAATTCATATAAATGGATCTATCAGAGGTAACCTCTCTTTGATACTGATTGTTGATCCCAAATAGGACCTAGTCCACTGAGGGGGGGGGGAATCAGTGGTTACTTTTATTTTATGAGAAGTTTTCTTAACTTCTTTAGTAAACATTATTAACCTCTTAAACTTATTGAAGTTATGATCCACCCAAATAATACAAATCAACTTACCTTTAATATGAAATAAATATAAAGATAAGGAATCACATGATATTTACAAGGCCTGTTACAAAGACCTACTGCTTTCCATGTTGGATGGTCTAACCAACATGGTTTCGTTAACTATCTTTTATTTTCAAAATACAAAGGCACAAAAAGTGAAAAATTATATAATCCCATTATAAAAATTCCTTAAATATTTGGTTATATCCCCAAATATCATTTCCTTATCCAAATCACATAGATGATCATACACACTAAAAAAACAAATAATCCTTTTAAAAAACTAGTATATATCTATAGTTACAAGATTCACTTTCTTTATTTTTTTATCAACTTAATAAAGTTATTCACATAGTAATTTTAATGAAACTTTACCTGCGTACAATATTTTATAACTTAAAAAATTTTCTAAGGAACTAATTGGTCTTAAAAAATTATCCAAGAACAATGTCTAGAAAACATCTGATGCAAAATTCATCCTGATATTCCTCAGTATGGTAACCTATGTCTGATGGGCTCTGTTTGATTGGAATCAGTCTAATTCTCCTTATACTCCTCATTCATTAAATAAATAGAAACTCAATTGGAAGATCACAATTCCTCTATATATTGTAACTTGGTTAGATAAAATTTGATCTGATGGATGTTTCTCTCAGAGTCTCACTCTGATAGAGTTTCTCTGATGAAGAATTGTCCGTTGGAACTTTATTTGATGATCATATTGAACCTCATTCTGATGGATCTTCTATAGCTTCAACCTTAAACAAACAGTTTTTTTGGAATCTCAATACCTATTCCACAATTGTTGGAGCTCTAACACATGTGATTAGTTCAACTCATGAGAATTATGGCTATAATATGAAATTTTTTTATAGGTATCCCTAATTGGAAAATGCATGAAAACTAATTCCAATTCCTACTCACGGAAATCAAAAAAATCAAATATTTCACATTCATTTAAATATTCATGTTTTATGTCTTTAACACCTATCAATACTTCTTGGTGCTCCTCAAATATTTTCAAATATTTTCCAAGCTTCAGACTTATTCATGTTTACAAACATTTCATCAGTCAGATTCTTTATTCCAATTATTCATTCTATTTTTTCATTTTGATGAAGACATATGAAACATTGATGAAGATCCATTACGATGAAATCTGGTAAACACTAAATTTATTCTCATAAATATTCACCATATCAACTAAAAGAATTTTGTTAGTACATTGATAACATTCTGAATCGTTCAAAACCTACTTCTAAAATACTTTGGTAGAAAGAAAAAATCTTATACATATTCAAAAGTAGTTTTCATTTTATTTAATTCATTATACTAATGATCCCGCATCCGATGAAGTTTAGTGTTTAATGACTTTATCTATGTTATGGAAGGTATGATGGATCGGTCTCTACCTCACTCTGATGGCTCACTGACAACACTGGTATGATGAATCATCACCTCTTTTGGAGAAATGATCAATGTTTTTGTTCTTTTTATCTTGACCATATTGAAATAAAATTCATCTCAATGATAATGATTGATAGCATTATTGATTTTCATTTAGTTTATCAGTATTTGTTTTCATCTATTTCATCAATATCAATAAAGTAACCACTCAATTATACCTCAAATAGATCATTATATCTAATGTCTTAAATATACCAATGATTTATAAAATTAATTAGTGTCATAATCTATTATTTTGAATCAGTGTCATACCACACCCGATAGACTAGTGTTGACATTGGATTTTTTTACTTACTAATGATCGATTTTATATATTTCTATTATTATCATGTTGATATACAAAATATCTATATAATTTTATATAATATTTTCCTAACAGTGATGAGAAACATTCAAAATACTTTACATCATATTCTCCTTCTTCCACAAACTCTATCCTATATCACAAATTCCTCATTATTTTGAAAACATTTAAGATCAACATAACATCATCTAAATTTCATATTATTTATTTCCAACCAATCCTCAAATCTAATTAGAAACAATTTTTCTCCCCCATTCACTCATAAGTCTTGTATCACAAGTTTTTCAAATGACTTATTATTTATGGGAACTCGAAGATCAAAAAAATCATCAGATTTGCATTGGAAGTTCTCTGACATCCAAAATTCATTTTCCCATTCTGAATTTCTGGAACTATTGACCTCATACTGATGGACTAGGTCTAATTTTTATAATGATGGTCTGGATCTTATTCCACATTTTAATGGTCTTGATCCATTGACTCATGTTGATGGGAAGGGTTCAATCCCTCACACTTTTGGCTTGGTCATTCTTATGGTCAATCTGGTGGTGTGTATCCAGAAAAAAATCTACCTTTTCTAAAATTCAACCATATATCATCTATTTACTTAACATACATCCAAAAACCAACTAGGTCCTAGCATACATGGTGTATATACTAAACCTTTGATGTATTTAACACAAATACCAATTTAATAATGCTGGTTATTATTTCAATTCAAGGTTATCCATATTCTACATAACATGGATATAAATATTTCCTAAACCATATACCATTATTACATATAGGGTTTACTTTGAAAGTTATTCAATTAAATAAGGAAATAGTGATTAATATTTTTTTTACTCAATAAACATATTTGATAATAAGGAACATCATTAATTAATTAAATCAATTATTTGATATATGAGTAATTATTTTTAAACTATCGTGTGAAAAGGTCTTTATGGTATAGGTATTGTGATTTCAGAGATCATGGAATCTAATAATTAAGCATTTCCTTCATTTATAATTCATGTAAATATTATTATCCATGAGATTTTCACTATGATATTATCTCTAGATTCATTTCATTCTGAGTTATTTATTAAATGGAATGTTTTTTTAGTTATTTACCTTACCATATTGATTATGTATTATCTTATCATGATAGTCAAGTTATATAAATGGATTGTGTGTTCAGTTATATACCTTTCCTTATTCATAATGTCTTATCTAATTATGATAGCCATTTTATTAATTAAATGGAATGTGTGTTCAGTTATTTACCTTTTTATATTGATTATTCTTTATTGTTTCATGATAGGTTCTGCTATACCTAACCCTTACAGAGCATTTGATATCACCATTATTTTTTCCTTTCCCATGAATCCATGGAGTGCACTATGATTTATAAGAAATGATATTCTAGAGGGAATAATTTTTTTCTTAAAAAAATAATTCTTTATTTAATTAATTTAAATTTAATATGTGAATCATATATGTATATAGTTTACTAAGACAATTAAATTATTCGGTCCTTTGGGATGAAACTCCTTGTATCTTATACTAATGTAAAAATAAGTACATCAGATCTGGGTTACTAGGGTTGTGGTCACTACAATTGGTATAAGAGTAAGTTTAATAGAAACTATGTGAACTAGATTAAGGAAAACATAGAATAAGGAACATAACCCTATGATAGGCATTGAGGATATGTATAGAATAACATCATAATGTTCTGGTAAGATAAATATTTTATGGGCTTTCTTTGAAATACATTCCTATCTAGATACTACAAGTGGAAGTGGTTCTGGAGAAGATGTAACTAGGGGTAATAACTCTAAAAAGGGTGCATTGGGATTGACCTGATCATTACCAGGTGCATGACAACAATATTTACCACACACTTGGTTTGATACTCGTGGGGTATTTGCTTATGATAATTGAAATTTCATTTAAAAACCATTATGAAGTGATTGATTAGATGATGCAAATGAATAAACTAGGTTAAATATAAAGTTTATTCTATTAAAAAAGGTTTCATGATTTAAACATCCTATAAATGATTATATGGTATTCCCAATATGATTATTGTGACTTACACTATGATTTTTGGTTTTAGTCAATGGATGGAACCTAATGGAATCCTGTTAACATTATATATTAATGAAAATGTGGTGACTAGGATAAACTAATGGGGATAATTACAATGGTGAATGATATTGTGATTATTCTTAATCAGTTATCAATAAATAATATTAATAAACTATACCTTAACTAACTCCCAGACTCACCAAAGAAAGTAAGGATGATGTTTTCCAAGATATCGAGTGGTGGAGACCATGGATGAATAAGGACTTGATTTTAATCATGTGAGAAATGTGGAAAGATACACCTCGGAAAGTGTCTCAATGGAATGAGAAATTGTTTTATGTCTGTAAAGGAGGGGAATAAAGAAAATAATTCCTAAGGAAAAATTGAGAGTATGGTGGAAGGAAATAAATCTCATCCTAGGGATCCATTTATAGTTTATTGCCTTAAATATGGAAAACCTAGGAATTATTTGAATCAATTACCTCTTATAACGGTTATATCGTAGACATAGGAAGGATATATGTGGAAATAAAAAGGATGAAGTATTTATGTTTTGGGATTAAAGAATAAAATTATAGAAGTATTTTTACTAATTATATATTTGTTATAAGAATCAAGAAACATCAAAGGACTGTAAAAATTTGGAAAAACATATATGTTTTCAATAACATCAGAGTTATGGACACAATCATGGGTTTATGAGTTTAATATTCATCATAAGCTTAAAGTCTTAAAACACACTCTCTAGGTTTTATGTGATGGGAGAGTACAAATAAAAAGGATGTTTTTGGAGAAATTTATGACAATACAACACATTGATTTTGTATATGTTATAGTGAAATAGTAATTTGAGGAATAATGAATTTACATTTTATAGACATAAGTTCAGAGGTAATGATAAACTTTATGGTTGATGAGATCATTAATGAAATTTTAATAATAGTCAAATAATATTATAAACTTTTTGGATAAAAATTAGTTTTATTAAAAACCTTAGTAAAAGGTTATTTAATGATTAATTTTATTTCAAGGATTCCCATCATATTTTTTTGGGATTTTTATAAGAATTATATTAATATAGTTTTTATATAATGGCAACCTGCATATCGGGTGACAATCCATCATGTTTGGAAAGGTCATAGAGCTTATACTCACAACCCAAGGATGATAATGGTTTAACACCTACTAATGTACTTCATGATATCTTGGTTAATATATTATTAGATAATGGATTTATCAAATAATATAATTTTTTGGACTAGTGTGTCATTTTTTATCCATGATATGTCATTATATGTTTGGTGATGTGTGGATTAAGTGGTGATTCTTGGAGAATTATTATAGATTCATTTTATAGAATTGGATATCACACTTGGAAAATTATTCATATATAATATTTTTTTGTTTGAAGTTATGTTTAATGATTAAAACATGTACTAAGGAGAATTCACATTTTTTACAATAATATAAGTCCATGCAGAAATTAATTGATTCTTGAGGATGAGAAGATGAGACTATAAAAAACTATAAGTTCATAAAATATATTACATGGGAATAGTTTAGAAAATAAGTTGTGGTGTTTGGATGGGATTTACATTTTGAGGTTGGATTTGAATTTCTTTTTACTTGAAAATTCTCTATGTATTTGAAGTTTCATTTATTAAAAAATAATCCATCACCTACAATCCACTATGGTATATCCCTCAACCTCATTTAGGGAGACCTGAGGGTCAACCCCCACAGAAAGGCCTTCCAACGTAGTAGACAAGGTGGTATGGGCACAGGAGCATGCCCTGTTGGTGCCACTATTAAGGGAAGCACAATGGCATGAGAACTGGTATGTAGTGATAATGGGAGAGAGGGATGAGAATTATGAGTTGATGCTATCATCCCTCAATTCATATACCATAACCCAGTTGTAAGAAGGACTTGATGCGTGATGTATAACTATGGGTTAATACTCATGTTTTTTAAAATAGATGGACATAACCATATTCGTTGGATCGATTAATCTAAACTATCTAATCAAAATGATGTGTCGTTATCAACCTCCACCTTCATCAAGGGTTTCCACTGATCCATATTTCATATTGAATGGCCGATCATTGAACCAAAGTCTCCATCGCTATTATATGTCCAAGATAATTATTTGATGAGGTTTTGAATCAACATGAATTCATAATACACTTTTCAGGAATACAATGACTCGAAGAATGATTTAAATCCATATGCAAAGGAAGTTGAAGACAACATTCGATCCCTCTTTGATTTCGAGCTTCAAATAGATATTAAGAGCTTGTTATATTTATCACATGAATTTGAGGAGGCTAGCATGAACTCATTATGAAATACAACACTATTTTCTACAAATAATTAAATTATATACTAAATGATTCAAGAACTTTGGAATAGTTGAGACATGACTTAAAAATTAGTGTCTTGAATGATTCAACAACATAACATAAAAACCAGATCTAAGAGTTGTGAGGGACTATTATCCTAACCTATAAAAGGAGAGGTACTGAGCCAAGGTTCTTCTACCGATACCTCAAGAAAAATATCATTTGTTGAAAGAAAACTGAGTAAAGTGAACAGCCTGGTTCATGAATAAAAGAATATATCACCATGATTACATTTCATTAAGGACAAGAGGATCCCACGAGCTTTTAAAAATAGAAAATCACTCTTGAAATGCTTCTTGAAGTAACTTATTTTGTGAAGTCTTATAGGTATATTGAATTTGACATCCTTGGTTTTTTAAAAGCTCCTAGAACCATGAGGCATTCCTAATTTATGTTTTTTGGTTGAAATACTAAGATAATGTAGTCTTGTACATTGTTTAGCGATGAAGACGTTTCATGTAGAAGGGAAGCCTACACCTATTTGGGTTTGTTAAAAATAATAAGGAGATCCATGCATAAACTTATGTGTGGGAAATAATATATTTCACTCTCCCATTCAAGATAGTGCAAGGTAGTGAAAGGTTTGTGTGAAGGGATAAAGGTGGATAGTGTGTGTAGGGGTTTTCATGAAACATAGAACATGAATGTACCGATGAAACAAAATCATATGCCAAGAGATTTTAGACACCCAAAAGAAATTATACAAAATAAAATAAAACATAAAGAATAATATTCAATATATGTGATATATTTTGTGTTTTTTATACCTGAACAAAAACATTCATATTCCATGCATTACACTTCCAAGCATGAAGTATATTTGAATTGAGTTTTTATTTCATGAAGAAATAATTATGATTGTGAAAGTGTAAAATATTTCATTAAATACTAAAGATAGAGTATGAACCTTTTAGATACATTTAATCGAGTAAGTGACCTCATTCGGAAGGATGCATAACCTGAGAATTATTTCAAGGAGGAAACTGATCATGAATAATTGATTAGATATTGCTGAGTAAGACCAGAATCATTTGAAAGGATCTGGAATTATATAGGAGTAAGTTTAATTTTTAATGATCATAGATGAATATTATAGAATCATCTTGTTATGGATCAAGCCTTTCATCATAGGTTAATCCTTTTGGTTGGATCTATGATCAGTTGAAGTCTTCTTGTTGGAGCCAGTATTAAAATGAGTCTCTTAGTTGGAGCTATAATAAGAAGTATTTCGGTTAGATCAAATAGAAAAAATAGCATCTTAGTTGGATCTAGAGAAATTTAAATCACTAGTGGTGATAGTTAATTTTAATACAAAATATATGTTTGGGAATAACCAACATGCAAAGGAGTAGGTATTTGTGATGAACTTTGTAAATAATGTGTGCTTCTCTTTCTGTTGTTAACAGTACACACAAGGTGAGTTTTAGAGATAATATTGAGTGAATCGAGAAGCTTAACAAGTTCAATTGGTTGAATTTAGAACAAAATGTATTCATAAAATTAAACCAATGATTCATCACCCCCCCTTTTAGTTTTCAATCTAGATTGAGGCTCTACAAGTATCATCATAGAAAGGTTCCTTCTAAAAATCCAAGAATAATTCTGATAGATCGTAAATCTTAATTCTGTCAATGTCCAAGGTGTTTCAACATTTTATGTGAAGAATTATCATAGTAGGAAGAATATGATGTTACCCATTCTCTTATCCCTAGGCACAGAAATGAGAGATGCTGCAACAACGGTGTTTTACCCTATTATTGAAGATGATTTTATGACACAAGGCAATAAGAAAATATAGAGGCATGTGTAAATGCTCAAAATTCCATCTTGATGCCTCTAACAGAAAAGGTATACAAAAAGGTCCCAAGTATCTAAAATTAGAAATAGATCTGGGATAAACTTAGAAGAAACTATGAAGGAAGTCTCAATATCAAGGAATCCAAAATTCATGTTTAGAGGATCAATTTTGAGGATATCAAAATGAATGATGAAGAAAGTATTGCTGATTATTTCATCAAAGTTAATGAGATAGTCAGAAACATTCGTGGTTTTGGTGAGAAGTTGGATGTCTCATTCATAGTCAAGAAATTGTTGAGAAAATTTCTAGATAGTTTTGATTCAACGATTTCATCCATGGAAGAAAGATATGACTAATATCTTGATGTAATTCATAACATTCTCTAATTTTATGATATGAACAATATTCTAGTTTACAAGAAGAAAGAAAAAATTGAGATGGACTTTGAAGCCATGAGAAAGGGAAAGGTCATAAAAGAAGAGGTATAAGAATCCAAATATTGAGATAGTGATAAAGATGATAATGAATTCAATCACATCATTTCTATTACAACAAAATTATCCAGGAAGGGAAAAATTGATGGGAAATGTTAAGATACCACCTAAATTATTCAACTGTGGAAGCACTAGTCAGATTTCTAAAAAGTTTACAAAGAATTAAACTAAAGAAACAGAATTAGAATCATAATGAGATGTTAAAATATCCTATAAAACCAAATGGAAAAATAATAAGAAAAACATTACAACATTAAGAAACGAAATCTCATGAGTAAGAATAAGAGTGATTTATCACCATGTTTTTCTTCAGATAATGAAATTGGGTTCTTTTCCCATGAAATCAAAATTTCAGATTCATCAATTTGTAGTGATGAAGTAAATAAAATAATATAAATTGAGTGGCATATGAAAGAGAAAATATAATTATTCTTGTGAAATGATAAATATTTTATGAAATAAATGAAGTGTCTTGAGAAATAAAATAAGAAATTAACTTCTAAAAAGAACAAGGAATAAATAGTTCTGATCAATGAAGAAAATAAATAGTTGATTAAGAAATAAATATATTTTTTAGTGAGACCAAGATACACAAATTGAAAATTACTAAAAAAGAAGAGGTGATCTTTAATCTTAAAGAGAAGTGAGATAATAAAGAATTAGGGTTATTTGATTCACAAGATATATATGTCACATTTCAACATGAATTGAATAATTCTGGAGAATATTTTAATAAATATAATGAGATAAAAGGAGATAATTCTCAATATGGAGAGATGAAAGGTAATAATACAGGTGGGAAAGCCAGGGGTGAGAATATGAGGGCTAAAAAAATAAAGAGAAATCTCCCACATATGGGGAGGGGAAAAATTTTCCATGATGGTTTCAACCCCCCAAAATAAGAAAAAAACATAGATCTAGATTCATATGAAACCAATATGGTAAGATAATGTTTCATGTATTTTTTTGGATTTGTGGTAAGAATGGTCTCAAAACCTACTCTTGATGGTTTAACATGTCTTTATTAGAAATGAAGATAGAATCAATAGAGATTTTCAATAAGAATCATAGAAAAACTATAAAAAAATAACACGTCAACTTATCTACACCACAACTATATATACATTTTTTTCATATTTTGATTGAAGTTTGTGGAAGATGAAGTTTTATAGGTTATAATTCTGATGAATACATGACAAGACTAAAAGGATAAGATCTATATTCTATGAAAGGGAAGTGGTTTCAAAATAAATACAATGTCAAGTTGTGTGAAGAATCTGAGAAGACTAATGATGTTAATAAATAATGACTAATTGATTTTCCACATTAGTTTAATCTTGTTAAATAATTATAGGAATATAAGAAACTTGATAAATATAAAGTAATGAAAGTAGTCTAAAAAAATTAGGTTGAAGTTGATGAGAAGTTATCCATGTGTAGAAACTTAAAGATCCATAAAATTGAGGTTAAAATAGTTATTTAACCAAAGGATAAAGTTAAATGTAAGAAAAGAGGATTCTAAAGAGATAATAATCTTTATAAAAAAGAGCCCAAATAAATATTTCATTAATGAGATTAGTAGAAAATAATGGTACATATTGAAAAGAATTTCTAATTCTGAATGTAACTTTTGAGAAACTAGTAGATCCATCTTTATTCCATATTATTTTTTTAGATTGGAACTAACAATGTTGGAAATGAAAGGAAATGTTTGAGTCTATCACTTCTAGAGAGCATTATAAGATTTTAATTCGTGGATTCTGCTAGATTCTATGAATTAGAAGAAAAGTGTTCATCCCTTAAGGGTGAGAAACCTTAGAAGTGAAATGAAAAAATTGGAATAAATTCAACATTAAAGGTAAGGGAATGTCAATCACACTTTAATGACTTATTATTAATTATATTATCTAATCAATTGAGTTGGAGTTCTTGGTTAATGAAAAAATTAGATAAAGGGGGACCTTTATGTTTTCACTAGAACTTTATAATAAGTTTCCCACAGAATGTATATTATTATGTTTTTCATTGATAAATCTGATTAATTACATCCCCTTGAATGATAATTGAGATATTATGTGCAAGATTTACCATTAATGACTATTTATGGACTATATTGAAAACCTTGGTAACGAATCTCTTTATTTATACACTAGTTTAGCTAATGTAGACATAGATTCAATTCACTAAAGGATATATGTTAAAAAACATGAGATATCATCCCTCTCTCTTAGAGGTATTCAAGAAATAATCATCAAAACTGGGAGATTGGGTTTTTGATAAAAATTATAACTTTTCCACTTCATTTAATTAAAAATAAGGGTGAGAAGCTTGAGCATGCATATTAAATCTTTTTAAATCATCATAAGAAGTATTGACAAAAAATATATATGGAACGATTGTTGGGACCATTGTTTTATTTGTTGTCAATGATATGTAAATGTATGTTGGGTGAGATGTGGATGACGTGACAATTCCTGAAGAATAGTTATGAATTCATTTTATGTAATTTGATGTCACACTTTAAAAAATATTTATATAAAATCATAAGGTTTTTTTAAGTGATCTTTAATGATTAAAAAATGTGCTAAAGAGATTTCACATTTTTTAAAACAAGTGAAGTCCATGAAAAAAGTAATTTACGAATGAGGAAGTGAATAGGAGACTTTGAAAAACTATAAGTTCATATAATATTTTGCACAATATTAGTTTAACAAATATGTCATCGTGGTTGGATTGGATTTACATTTCATTATTGGCTTTGAATTTCATTTTACATAGAAATTATCTAAATATTTGTTGCGTCCTTTATTAAAAAATAAGCAAGAACCTTCAAGAAACTATGGGATAGCCATAAAATAAATTTAGGGGGACCCTAGGGTCAACCCTCATAGGAAGGCCTGCAAAATATGTAGGCATGGTGTCATGTTCATAAAAGATTCCTGATCGGCACAACTGTGTAGGGTGGAATGCTGGTAAAAGAACCACTACATGGTGGTACCATAAGAGGGGGATAAGAATTATGAGTTAATGTTGGTGGACCTTGATTCATATACCATGCCTTAGTGCTAAGAGGGATATGATGTGAGATTCATAATTATGGGTTACTATTAATACGTCTTAAAATTAATAGACATAACTAGAGATGTTTGATCAACTGATCTGAGCTGTCCAATCAAACATGATGCATCATCTTCAAACTCTGCCATTATCCTAGGTTTCCACTATGCCAGAGTTCATCCTGAATTCTCGATGACCAAACCACAGTCTCCATTGTCATTATTTGATTAAGATAATGACTCTATGAGGATTAGAATCATAAGTCATTCATTCTACACATTTCATGTATGTGATAACTCGAAGAATGAGTTTAAGACCACTACAAATGAAGTTCCAGATGGAATTTAATCCCTATTTGATTTCAAGCATCAAATAAATTTTATGAGCATGATATATTTATCACATGAACATGAGGAGGAAAATGTGAAATCATAGAGGAAACTCGACTAGTTTTTCATACACATAAATTATATCTTGAATGATTCAGGATCTTGGGAACAACATAGACATGGATTAAAACTCAGCATCTCTAATGAGTCAACAACACGAAATAAAATTCAAATATATGAGGTGTGAGGGATTATTATCCCGACCTATAAAAGGAGAGGGACCAAGTCTAGGTAATTCTCCAAATTCCTTGAAAAAAAATATAATTTTCTCTAAGAAAACATCATATACAGAACTAATCAGTTCATGAAGAAGAGAAGCTCTCCTTGCGATTACCTTTCACGAAGGAGAAGAGGATCGCACAAGATTTCAAAAAGTGAAAATAATTCTTGAAATTCTTTGTGAAGGAATTTTTTTATCATAAATCAATATAGGTAAAGTGCGTCACATCTCCCTATTTTGTGTGATTTAACTAGAATGTCGAGGCATTTGTTGTTCGTGTGTTTCGATTGAGACACCAAGACAATTTACTCCTTAAGAATTCTCTCATGAAGAAGAGGTTTTATATAGAAGAGATGACCACACTTATTTGGGTTTCTAAACAATAATAAGGAGATCCATGTGTAAACCTATGTTTTGGAATGAATATAATGTACTCACCCATTTGGGATAGTGCAATGAAATGGAAGGTGCGTGTGAAAGGAAAAAGGTGGACAATATGTTTTTGGGGGTTTTCATGAAACAAAGAACATAAATGAACTCATGCAACACCTGAATTTGTGAAGATATTTGAAACACCCAAAAAAACAAACAAAACTATGTATATATAAATAATAACATTCAATATATGTGATATAGTTTATATTTGTTTGAACTAAACAATTGCTTTCAGATACCTTTCATTACACTTCCATGAATGAATTATTTTCGAATTTAGTAGTTAATTCAAGAAGAAGAAATTGATATTATTAAAATGTAAAATGTTTCATAAAATATATAAGATATTTTTTGAAATTTTTTCATACATTTATGTGAGGCCGATACACCATTTAGAAGGAAGAATAACCTGAGCATTATGGCACTGAGAAAATTGGTCAAGAATAAGTGACCGTAGATTATTGAGAAAAACAAGCAGCATTGAAAAGGTACTTAAATTGCACATGATAATGTTTAATTTAGAAATATCATGAAGAAATATAAGAGAATCATCTTATATTGGACCAAGGATTTCTTCAGTAGTGAATCCTTCTAATTATATCCATGAGTATTTTAAGTCTTCTGGTTGGATCCAAGAGCAGAAGTAGTGTCTTGGTTGGAGCGAGAGCAAGAAGTGTTTAGGTTTGAGCAAAAAGAAAATAGAGTCACTCGGTTGGAGCTAGAGCTATTGTAATCACTTTTATAGATAGTGAATTATAATGAAGATTCCATGTTGGGTATTAAAAAACCTGAAAAAGAGAAGGTATTTATACTAAACCTTGTAAATATGGTTTGCTACTGTTTCCATTGTTAGCACTACAAATGAGGCGAGTTTGAGAGATAATATTGAGTGGATCAAGAAACGTACCAAGTTAAAGAGTTTTAATTGTAAAGAAAATAGATTCTCAAAGAGAAACCATTGATTCAACCCCATATTAGTGGTCAATCCAACCAGAATGTCTACATTAATAATGAACCATTGGTGGTACTATCAAGGTTTATAGATTAATATATTATATTAGATAAATTTTTATTACCATATTTATCTTTGAAAATAGTTAGAGGTGGGTGGAAAGAATTTCCAAATTTTTATGGATCTTATTATCCATTAAAAGTGAATTTTGATTGTTTGGGAATAAAAAAAATCATTTTTTAGTTCCTGTAGTAAGTGATGAATTAGATATTGATCAAAACACAACCAATGGATGAAATTGTGCTTATGAAATATAAATTTACCATGTAAGTATATTTCAATGTATTCATAGATAGTAAAATAATCCCTCAACTTTTAGAAAAACATATTGAAAGAAAAATGTTACCCTATTAGATTCATATATTATGAATTATATGGTCTTTTAAATCATCATATAGTTATGGTCTTGAGGTCCTTAACTTTCCACTCGTCATTCACTTTGATGTGATCAATAACCTCTGTCATTATCTATAATTATGTAAACTTTTCTTCCATGTCCAAATCTTTCCTTTTCACAAATGTTCTCCTACATGAAAACCTAGTCATGTGTTATTACAAATGACCTTTTTTACTTCCCTTTCTTTCTTATTAATAAGATGTTTTATTAACTATTTTATGATGTAGGTTTTCAGTGAAAGAATTTTCAAATATCAAACCCTTGATTACCGAGATAAAGTTTAAATTGTAAATAATTAATTTATTTATTATGGGGAGATGAAACAACCATAAATTATAAAATAAGAACATTGTATTATATAGTGTATGTGACATGCAACACTGAGCATAAACAACCCATGGAATATATTTCTTTAAATTTAATCTATTTGATGGCTTACAGAATGTGGAACCCCATGTATAAATGAATCGTAATATATTATACAGTTAAAAAATAGCTATTTAATTAGAGGGTATGAATAGTAATATCTAAATTATAAAAATTATGGTTATATATTGATTATAAATATAATAACAGTCATTTAAATTTAAAAAAAATGTTTTCTAAAAAATTACATTTCTTCTAAATTATGGTTTAGTCAACCTTTGCACACATAATTTAAAACTATGTTTATTTTTTTTAAATTTATTATAAAAAAACTATATTTTTTAAATAAAATTGCCAAAATTATCTTAGGGTGAATTTTTGGGTAATTTTCTAAAATGTTTCATTTTTAATAAATAGTGAAAAATATTGATTTTTAATTGAAAACTACCTTTCTGTTTAACATTTTTATAAAGTTATATTATATTTTAAATTAGTTTCGAAGTAAAAATATTTTAATTATATAAAAATAATCCAATTTAGTTCATTGGAATCATTTTCATATTGAATTTTTATATAAATACTTTGTACACTTTTGAACAATTTCTCTTTGAAAACCCACTTTCTTATCGAGTCGCTGAGATTAATTTTAAAATAAATATTACCAATTTTGTTAAAGTAATTTTTAAAAATGAATTAAATAATTTTAATAAAAATAATATATATTATATAATACTCTCATCACAATTTTTTCCAAAATTAATAGTGAAAATAGTATAATTTATTTTCCACAGTTAAGGATAAAATGGGTTTACCAGGGGGTAAGACAAAAAAGATAAGGGTTAAAATGACATAAAACTTATACAAAAAACAATTTTTTCGCATATTAATACCCTTTCATGTATAGGTATTAATAATAATAATTTTTTGAACCTTTTTTAATGTGAAAAGCATGAGTACACCTTTTTTTCCAAATATCACTAGTGTGCCACTCACCTAACTTATAAAAGACCACCCTCTCCCCTCTCCTCTTCAGACCATGAAACACATTTTCCCCCAAATACCTAAAATCTAACTTCCCAAATTTTCTAATATACCCCAATAATACTTTTTTTTAATAAAAATAACCTAGGAATGCTTTTGGTGCAATCCTAAAGAGGTTACCCAAAAAAAGGTAACATTCTTCAATGAGCGTTTTGATTTTATTTCTTCATACACCTTAAATTATTATAAAACCCTGATTATATAATAAACATAGTATATTACATATAATTATATTCCTTTATATTATTTTTATGGGATAAAACCATCCCCAATTCCATAAAATGTATTACAAAATCCTCATTCGTGTGTACGACGAACTAGAACCTTGCGAACTGATGTCATTCGTTTTTCCATTACCACTTGTCAAGGATGGGTATGATGATGGATATAAAGTTTATATATGATATTTATGAATTTTTTATAGCTATTTAGTATTTATATCATATATTACTTTTCAATTTTAATTCTTTAGAGGATATTATAACGTCGCTCGTGTGTACGATGGACTACCGCCTCATGAAGTGATGTAATTCATTTTCCATAACAATTTACATGGAAGTTAATAAGGATACATTTAATGAATATATGTGATATAAATGAAATAATAATGATAAAAATGAAATATTTTTCATTATAAAAATATAATATATCATTTTATTTCTTTCCTTTTCACTCACTCAAAGATGATAACTTCATTCGTATATGTGTGGAATACCACCTTCAAGAATCAATGTGACTCAATTTTCATTACCAAACCTCATGGATGATATATATAAGTATATTTTATAAAATATTATAGTATTTATGATATCATGATTATTCTTGAAATATTAAATACTACTTATCACCTTTCCATAATGATATTTGAATAATGGAAATGTTACATATGCTTATTTATGGAAAATCGTCTCCATGATAGTAACATAATTCATTTATAAAATCTATATTTACTGATTTTTATTAAAAGTAAAATTGATATATAAATATAATAATTGTTTCATTAATATTTTTCTAGAGATGATGGATGTATATAATATTCACAAGAACCAAATCTCTCATGAAAAAACACATATGAGAAAACAAAACGATTAACAAATGAAACAATGAAAATAATAAAAAATGGGTGATAATATGTTATACTATGATATTATATGAAATTATAAATATTAATATTTTCCTATTATAAGTTAATAAAAGATTTTAAACCATTATAATGGAGGATAAATAATATTTAACCAAAAGGATGTGTGAGGTAAGGGACTTTATCCTAATTTCCCTTCACTGAGACATATTATAATGTTTAGAACGTAATTTATTTTATATGGTGTATATACTACCCTTTTGACATGAAATATCATAATTACTTAATAATTATTGGTATTTTATGTTTTAATTATAATTATTTCGTCCAATGGTATTAGACATGAATGTTACCAAGTGGTAATGAATTTTAAAACTCAATGTATTTTCATTAGGTTATATTACTTCATCATTTTACTTTGATATTTTATGACCATGTGTATAATGAATTTTGACTATATTATTTTTTATTTCCACTTTTGATATGTGGATTTAAATTTGACATAGATTATCTATTCATTGATTAATTCTCACTTCCACTTTGTGATTATTATAAGGGATTTCTTCACAATTTTCTTTTCATTGAGGTATTTTTGTTAATATGAACCAATTCACTTTTATGATGTGTATATACTATATTTAACATGAAGAAATATTTATTCATTATGGTTATTATTTCAAATCATGATTATACATATTATTTTTATCATGGGTATAAATATTTATTAAACTGTATACCATCATACATACGAGGTTTACCTAGAAAATTATTTGATTAAATTGGGAAAAATTGATTAATCTGTATTCTTTACTCAATAGAGTTATTAGATGATAAGGAAAATTGGCCATGGATTAAATTGATTATTATAAATATGAGTAATTATTTTGACATGAAGTGATGGTGGGTCTATGAATTATATATTCCCTTGATAAATTAGTAGTCTCATGAGGTGAATTAATAAGCCAGTAATAAATGGGATTCTACGAGTTGTTTTAAACAGTATTTTGAAAGGTATTGATGGTGGAGGTATTATGATGTTTGAGATATTGAACTCTGATAATATAATTTCTTTCACTAATAATTAATTTATTATTATTATCCATGATATTATTACTATGATATTATCTATGGATTCATTTCATTCACAATTATTAATTAATTGGATTTTTTTAGTTATTTACCTTTTCATTTTGACTATGACTTATCTTTTCATGGTATTAATGTTTTTTAAATGGAATGTGTGCTATGTTATTTACATTTCCATATTTATTATATCTTATATAATTATGATATTTAATTAATTGATTAAATGGAATGTTTTTCAAGTTTTTTAACATGTCATATTGATTATTTTTTATTGATTCATGATAGCTTCAACTATACTTAACCCATACTTCCCATTTGAGATCAACCATATTTATTTTACTTTAGTAGGAATCCATTAAGTTTACTATGATTGATATGCATGGATATTATAGAGGGAATAATGAGTTTCTCAAAAAATTTATGTTTTAATTTTTGAATTCAAATCTAATATTGGAATCATATATATCTAGTCTACCAATACTACTAAAATATTCAGTCTTTCAAGATATTATTACTTGTATATTATTATAATGAAATAAAGAAGTAACTAACTCCATATTACTGGGTTTGGGGTCACTATAGGATTAATTGGGGATGCTAGGGGGATGGTTTTCTAAATAATCAAATGAACATGGTAGGAGGAACCTGCAACATGGGTCACAATACGGGGGAAAATTAAGTTAGTCTATACTTAGGTTGGCAGGCTGATGAGGCATATCCGGGCTAAGTGAGATCATACTTATACAATTGGATCATGTAGGTAACACAAATTGATTGAAGTAAGAAAACTTGGATAAAGTATTTAGATTTTACAATTTTCATTGAAATAGGACCATAAATTAAATATGGTAAGTTTAGGTCAGCAAGAATCAACACAAAAAATAAGCATAATTGGGTATATAATGCCCACTTTTTCAATGAACACTTTCTCTAGTATGCAAATTCCATGTGGCATGAGCCTTTATCACCCCATGACCCCTCATTTCTCTATATAAATGTTGAAAAGGTGTTTTTTCCTCAGTATCCTATGTCCACAAATAAATATTTTATTGAACACATTTTTTTGACATATATCATGATAGTGATGTTTTTTGTGGCTATTAGTGATTGTTTATAATGTTTTATTGGTATTTTAAGAAATTAAACATAGATATTTTCAATGACTCATTCATAAAAAATTAAAAGGGTACCATTTTTTCATTTTTATTGTTTAGAACACAATGGTGTCTTCATTCTTTCCATTTATAAGACATTGTATTATGAAATTTATAATAGAAGTTTCAGATTCGATTATACATGTGGGAAGTCTAATGAATTATATAATGATTATGATTTATGATTTGTTTTTTAATAGTAACATTAGTTTTGAGAATGTATATGATAATATTGTGAGATTTTTGATGTAATATAGAAAATGATTAAATGTTTTGTTATCTAAAAGTGATTTTTAACAATCCATGTGATATTTATTTTCTATGAGGTATGTTATCACTTGATATCTCCTCATCACTACATATTCCCAGTATATGATGTAAACATGGTTTCTATTTAGTTTTTTCCTAGTTGGTGGGTAGTGTTATGAAGGGATGTCTTAAACTCCAGATATATTCTATAAAATGATATTTTTTGAGACCTTATTGGAATATGATCTTTTAAATTAAATGAGTCACAAGTTAATATATGATGATGAAACAAATGATACCATGATGATTTATGTTCATTACATGATTATTGGGATGAGATTTTATGAGTTATCATATATTATATTTTTTATGTTATATTAATAATGGGAGTAACATTTCCTCCACAACCAACACATGATGAAAATTTTATTATGTACTACACAATATCTAGTTAGTGAGCGATCCATATAAATGAATAACTTAGTATGGACTAACTAAACAAAATAATTTATATGTATTTTATATTGATATTCTATATTGAGGAGTGGTTTTAAATATTGGTGTAATGTGGTTTTGATAGTGGGTTAGTGGTAGGATATTTATTATTAGGTATGTGAATAGGATGGAGTTAATTTTTCGGGGGATCTTTTTATTTATTTGACACAATATGTTATACTATAAATACTTTATTTTTCACATGAGTGTGATTTTTGATGATAATGGTTACACAATTCTAAAATAATCTAGTCTCTACGTGGTGGAATAATTATTTATATGATGTTTTATCAGAACCATATTTAAAAAAAATTAAAAAAATCGATTCTTTAGACAATAATTAATTTTGTTACATTTTTGAAGATCTTTTACTTTTAGATTTTTTATAGAATTAGGTCATCACCATTACATAAATAAATATTACATCAAAAAGTGGTCACTTAAACTCATTACCCCTTTTTACAATAATATAAAACTTTTAAGATATAATATTTTTTCCTTTCATGATATATGCTTATAATTTTCATCTTGACCACCTCCTCATCCCTACTCATCCTTAAAACCATTTCATATTTTTTTAAAAATGATATGAACGCAAAAAAATTAATAAGGGAAATATAATAATGAATAAATAAACCCTTTAGTCATTTAATACTAATTAAAATTTTTCTTTTTCAAAATAAACATTGAGCATAAAATAAAAATTTTCTTACCCAAGAAATCAACTTCTCCGACCAAAGCTTTTTAAAAAGCATTTCATAAGAAATCATAAAGGAAAATATTATCATCATAAGAGTTTCTTGGTAATCATGAAAAATGCATGAAATGTTATACATATCACCCTTAATAACTAGAAAAAACTTCACCTTAAACATAATATCCTAATCTTACCTTAAGAAAACATAATATTTCCATAAAACCTAGAGCAAGTATAGATAAATCATACAAGAAAATCTAAAAATCATTTTAATATCACCATTACAATAAGTCTTAATATTAAAATAGCATACCTAGTAATTTATAATAATATATCATTAGAAACCTATCTAGTTTACCCCATCCCATTACCCAATGAATTGGAGAGCTATACCAGGATCACCTGTCATTAGGAGCTATATTGTGCTCGCAAATCATCATAAGATATATGGGGAATACCCATCACCATGAGCTATATCTGTATCAACAATCATTATAAAAAATACCAAATAATAAAAACACAATCAAAACCCATTAAATCTTACATTTTCATAATTACACTCATAAAAATATTCTACTCACCCACAAGAAAAACATTTCCAAATATCCAAATATCCATTCCACTTAAAAACCATTTTGGAAATACTCATAAGAAGGGAATGATATTTTTTTTTTAAATAAATCATAAAATATTTTAAAGTAATATAACCAAAAAATAATGGTTAAGACATCTGGAAATACCATTGACACTATATATTTTAAAATAGAAAATTCCTTCCACATTTTTTCTATAACATTCTGTATAAAATACATAGAAATATTCCTTTTAAAAACATTTGAAAGATATTAACAATTGATATAAATTTCATTTATAATTAATTTATTTTCATATAAATAAAATCAAAAATATTATTTTAAAAATATGGACATGGAATACTTTTTTTATAAAAGAAAAATTTAAAAATTTTAATCTGATGTTTTAAATAAAAGTGTCCCTTACACAGAGTTTGAATCATCATGTATATTATTTGTGTTGGTAAAAAATAAAATTTTTATTAATTATTTAATTTATTATGAACCACTTTAAATTTTATTATTATTTTTATTTTATTTAGTACCATGTTATACATAATTACTTAATTAATTAAGTTCACAGAGCCTGTTTTGATGATATTTGGATTGTATATCTAAAATGAATTTGGTAAGTCAACTATGATCAAATGGGTTATTATTCCATAATATCCAAAATAATAGTCATGAAATTATTATCAGTTATATAAATTAATTATACTTTTAAAATCATCTATGAAATATGGTTTTGAAAAATGAATTATGTTACAATCATGAAGAAGATAATCCATATGTATGCATGAGTAAGATTTTATTTTTTCATAGAACATGATAGAACAAGGTAATTATAATTTTATCTATATAATATGATTGTAATATAATAAATATCACATTATATCTGTAAATATACTTATATATATATATCATCCATGTGATGCGATGTTGAAAAATGAATTATATCCCTTCATAGAGATGGAAATCCACACTTACATAGAAATGATGCTATAATTTTCCAATAGATGAAAACTTAAGAAAACAATATCTTTATATAATTATTATTATTTCATAAATATCAAATTTATATATTTAATCCATCATATAACCGACCATGGGTGGTAGACAATAGTCCACCGTACACATGAATGGTGGTTTCATTTCCATTTTGATGGAAGAATAAGACAGATACAAGTTATGAAATTAATATAAAAACATATCAGTATATAGAACATAATGGTGTTATTATTTCATCATGGTAGAAGTATATTTGATGGTTGTAGAAATATAAATAATAAAATTATTGGTTAATAACTACACCTCTTCTTCCGAAAAACTCTTTACGTATTTACCTAAATACTTCCTAGGCTAGTTTTATGATAAAATAAAATATTATAGAAAGTGGGGATAGATGTTAGAAAGGGACTTGGTTAGGTATTTTATGAACCAAAAATCTCTTGATTTTTGTATAGGACATTAGAGAGTGTGTCCTTTTATAATTGAGGGAGAGGATACTCATGTACTTATTATAATTAATAAAACATATTATTGTATTACTCATGAAAAATGGATTAAAAATGGATGATTTTAAAATATTATATGATATAGGGTCTCAATATGGCCATAAAATAGTATGTAGATATTTTTTAGGTCATTTAAACTCTTATCCCATTAGTTTAACCCTATATTAACATGTTTTACTCTTAACCATGTTAATAAAGTTTTACGGGCTTTACCATTCATTATGAAAAAAATTTAATTGAATTATTTACCTAATATTAATCATTATTATACCATATATTTAATTTATTCTATCAAATTAAATTCATAGAATTGGAATAATTTAATTTCAAATTTAGCTCACAAAACGTGATGAAAAATAGTTTTTTTTATAAAAATGCTTTTTAAATAATTTATTTAATTAAATTATAATGTAATTATTGTATTTTTTTTAATTAAATGTAAATAATTAAATTTTATTACTAATCCAAAATGTAATGTTAATTTTAAAACACTTGAAAAAAAGACACTTTTCAATAGAAATTTCTATTTTTCACTATTCATTAAAAAATTAAACGTTTCATAAAATTCTAAAAAATCCATGCTATGATAATTCTAACATGAAAAATTCAAAAATAAAGTTAAAATTTTCATATTAAAAGAAAATAACTTGGAAATATATTTTTTAAATAAAACCCTATAAGGCATGAAAAGCCAATTTCGTTGGAGATAATGTTTTTTCCTTTTAACTGAAAAATTTTCTAATATGATTACAGTGAATATTACTATATAAAATATTAATTATTAATATTTATAAGTCATGAAAATTATTTAACATTAACATTAATTGGGTTGTTACATTTTCCCCCATTTTTAAATTGTATACTTTAAATTTTATTTATTACTTAAATAAGTGGGGATTTTTTTCCTTCATAGCATTTTTTAATTCCAATATTTTTTCTTCAATTACGTTATTTTTCCAAAAACTCTTAACTTGGTAAAAAAATTTATTCCACAACACTTCTTCTATGTGGTTAATAATATGTACTAGTTGTTTTTAATAATGAATGTTTTTTCCAACTAAAATACTTCATGGAAAAAACATGAGATATTTCTAACACATATTTTCATCACAAAAAAACATGATACATCATATAACTAAGATAAAATTTGAGTAAAGTCCACTCATTAATAAATTGATCCAATATTATCTATAATTTATTAAAGTCCTTTTAATAGTGGAATCAAATTTCTATTTTTAACAAAATACATAAATTTTTTCGACAAATATATTTTAAGAAAAACTCGATCACCTACCTTGAATGAAGGATATTTATTTGGATATCTAAATAAATTTTCTACATTCTCTAAGAAATCATCATGTGTTGCTAATTCATATCAATCTTATATACCATTTATTCTAAAAATTATAATCCCTAAAAAGATTCTTTCCCAAACTTCATCCAAACAAGATGGATCCCAATATCACTTTCCATATAATTTCTCAAAAGGTTCCATATGTATACTAGAATGAGAACTGTTATTCTAGGAAAACTTAAAATAAGCAAGTTATTGGTCCCAAATTCTATGATAATATATTAAATAGACTGAAATAATATCCTCTAAAGTTTTAATAATTCAATCTATCTGTCCATTAGAATATGGATAAAAGCAGATATTGAAATTTAATTCAGTTACCAATGACTTCATAAGACCTTTATAAAAATAAAATGTGAATATATGATAATAATCAGATAAAATGAAATGAGGGACTCCATGAAAAATAATTACCTCTTTTATATAAATTATAGCAATTTAATCTAAATACATATTATCTTGAATGTGATGAAAATGATTAGATTCAGTTAATTGATCAACAATTAACAAAATCACATTTTTACAATGAGATTTATTTTCTAATCCCACTAAAAATACATGAATATATTCTCACATTTCTATTCTTGGAACTTTAAAAAGATTAATATGATCCTTTTTAATTATTATTCAACTTTAACTTATTGAAAACTCAATAATTTCATAGTAAAATATAAAATAAATTTCATCATTTCTTTCCACTTAAAATGTTCTTAAAGGTATATATAATTATTTTGTGGTACCCGGATGAATAAAAATGTAACACTGTTAGATTGAATCAGTGTTTATTACTTTAATTATGGTTTACATGAAACACATTACATTTTTCTGAATCTAAAAACCCTTTTTTTCAATATTAAATTCAACAGACGTGCCTTTCTTGTCCAATTTTACCTTCTCTTCTAAAAAAATATTTCTTATAAGAATGTTTAATCTTATATGATAAAGCTGATTATACTAAAACCTTAAAAAACAAGGGTGGTTATACATACACAATTTCTAATAAATTTTTTATCAAATCATTAACTAAAAGGTTATAGTCCAAACATAACATGGTTAATAAAAAAAATTTGTTTCTGATTCAAATAATAAAATATTATATTTTCTATACTTGGATGGTAAATAATTATTTAGTCATAACCATTTATCAATTTTTTTATCTCTTCAATATCATGTTCAACTCTTTTTGAGTGAATATAGACTTCAAACCATTATGATTAGTATACATTTTACACAATTCACCATATAAATGATGTCAACAAATTTTTAAATAAAACACCATAACCATTATTTTAAGGCCATCTGTAGGATAATTTTCCTCATGGGGTTTAAATTAAAGTGAATCATAAGAAATTATCTGATTATTCTTATTAAAAAAGGAATCAAACCCTTCAAAGAAGAATCCCTATAGATACTATAGTTACTATTTCGAGATAAGACAGATAAAATTATATCATTCACTAATATTAATTTCAATTCAGGTATACAATAATCATATTCCTTTTTTAAATATAATCCTAATTACTTTTTATGTTAACTTGGTTAGGGGGATCGATAACCTTGAATTTTTTTTTTCAAAAAACCACCGCTGGTAGCCTACTAATCCAAGAAAAATACGAATCCCATTAAAATTTTTAGGTACTAACCATTTATTAACAAAATTAGTTTTAGTAGGATCAATAATTATGTTATCATTATTTATGATATGCCTTTTGAATGATGTTAGTTATAACAAAAAATAACATTTACAAAATTTTACATTTTTTTACTTTTATTTTATGGTTTGTAGAATAATTCATAGATTTTTTTCATAATCCTCATAACTTTAAGAATAAAATAATATTTAATTATAAAAAACAACCACAAACTTATCCAAATATTCATCGAAAACTATATTCATAACATCCACTATACAATAGGATAATTCATTAACCCAAAGGGAATAACAAAAAAATAATAATACCAATAACTTATAAAAGAATTCTATCTTGGTGATTTCATTATCCTTCACATTCAAATGATGGAACCTAGACCTAAGACCAACCTTCAAAAAATACTGATCACCCTATAGCTAATAGAAAAATACATATATATGAGGGACACATTATTTTTATTAATTGTAATGTTATTCAATTGTGTATAATCTACAAAAAATCCTCAATTTTTTTTTAAAATATAGTATCACCCCATGGATCATTTCTTAGTGAAATGAAACATTTATTGAGTAATTATTGCAACTATTTTTCTGTATTACAGAACTTCTAATTGAGCCACTCGATTAGGGGGTATTGAAATTGGATCGGTATTAGGATATATGCCAATAATAAATTACACTTCCCAGTCAGGTATAATAAAAGACAATTTATTATAAAAATTATCCAAATATTGTTTTATTACAAACACATCAAAATCTAAATAGTTTCCCTATTTTCTAAAATATGAGAAATATAACTTTCATATCCATATTTTAAAAATTTCTCAGATGCTTGATATGTTATCAAGGGCATGAATTCATTATTATATAAAAATTGAAACCCATTTTGTTAAATAATTTTTCTGGCTCTGTAATATTTCTCATCGTTTAAACAAGAAGAACATCTATACCCATATTGACATCAAACTCTAAAATGGGCCTAAAAACATGGTTTTTGGGAAAAATCCCTCCACATATGATAACAAGAAGATATTTTTAAATTATTATAACTGTAATTCTATTCGCATGTGTTTTTACAAAAAGTTTTTACAATATTTCTTGATTTTAAATTTCTAATTTAAAGGAAAATTTATTAAAAATGAATGAATTTTTGGACCCCTAATGGAACAATATATTTTCGTAATAGTAATATATAAGTAATGTACATGTTAACAATTTATTTTATAGATTAAAATCCAGAAAAATAGTTTCAAATTATTTCACCACACACTTATAATTATAAACTTGCTAATTCCCATTATTCCTACACTTATTTGGATATGAATCCATATAATAAACAATATTTTTAAATTTAAAATGCCTCACCACCTGTATATCCAAATTAATCTTACCAGTGATAATATATTTTTTATTTCAATCATGATCCATATACCCAAACTTATTAAATTATAAGAACCTATCAGATATCATATGACTTCCCCCATGGTTCTCTTTACCACACTTTTCACAAACTAAAAACATGATTTTCTTATCATGAGATTTATTTGATGGATTCCTCCCAATTTATTTCCACATATACCTATTTTTATGGGTTTTTTCATAGGACACATGATAATTGGTAAAATTCATTTCCACCTTCTTCGATCTTTGAATAAGTTTTTCACAGGTTTTAAATTTAAAATAGGCTATAGTTATTTTGTACATTTATTTTAATCTTGAATAAAACCAATTAATATTACTATCAAGATCAAAAATTTAATTTGGAGCATACCTTTCCAATCTAGTGAAGTTTTGTTCATACATGATTATTGAATCTTACTCCTTCTGCCTTAATTCCAAGAATTGATTTTATATCTAAAGTCAAACAACATTAAAAAAACAATTCTTGAGGAAAATTTTCTTATATATACCCCATTATATGGAATCAATCTCTTATTTTTATCTATTAATATTAATAATTGAACACCATTAATCAAATTAAACTTCAAAATGGTATATAATAAGAGTTATGTTTTTGTGATCTAAACAACCCATGAATTATACTATATTTTCTAGAGCTTTAATCCATCCACCAGTTACCACTAGGTCAAATGATCCATTGAATTATAGAGTGTTCTATCTTATAAAATGATATACTATTTATATTTTACTTTATTGTAGATCTGGTTTCTATCTAGCATGGATACCACCACTATTTATAGTCTACTTCAACTGACCCATCATAGAAAAAGATAGTTCAGTTCCAATTTTAACCATTCTAGGTTATTGATTTGGAAGGATATTTTCCTCTTAACAACTTCTTACATCACCTTCATTATTTCCTCCATATAAAACCATTCTGAAAAGGCATTTTGTAGATGAATAAACATGGTAATATTCGAATTCTATATAATGATAACCATAAATTAAAATATCCTAAGGATTGTTTCTTACATTATCATAACCTCTATAATTATCTAAACATTTCCATTGATACCAACAATAAGGAACCACCATTAAAAATATGTAAGGTTGATAATTTAGATAAGAAATCATTTTTATTAAATATTATAGATCTTTTAGTTTTAGAGTTTTAGATCATTATATTATCACCCTTACAATGATAAATATAACACTACAATGTGGACACTTACAATCAATTTCAATTAATTCCACAATATACAACTAAAAAGATTAAAAAGTTTTCCATTCATTACATATCATTATAAATTTATTCTTGACCATATAATTGACCCTAATCTTCCATAAAACCCCATGAAAAACATTTTAAAAAATGGGATGAGCACAAAAATCATAGTAATGGACATACAAAAAGGAAAAAAGAAACCTGTTAATCTATGAATACTTCTAAAATGTTTCTTTTTAAAAAGAAACTTTGATCTCAAAATAAAATTTTTATTCCCCAATAAATAAACTTCTCTTTCCAAATAATTTCAGATAAAATTTCATAATAATTTAAATATGAAAAATAAAAATCGTTATGTTTTTTTCAATAATGAAAAACTCTTGAAATGTTATATATTTGACCCTTAATATGTAGCATAATTTTCCATTTAAACTTAATATCATTATCTTACCTTGAGAAAAAAAATATTTTCAAAAAAACCTATAACAAGCATTAATAAATCATGTAGGTACCTTGGGACATAATTTTCATATCCCTATTACAATCAACCTTAAAAATGAAATAATCTAACCTATAATTTCCAATAATCTCATCAGATAAACTTAACCTGATATTTCCATTCCTTTTCCCAATGCATTAGAGAGCTATATTGGTCTCATCAATCATCATGAGATATATCAATCCCACCCATCATCATGAAATATATCAAGAACACCTTTTAGAATATGGAATGTCAAGATCACTAAAATTCAAAAAAAAACCCTACAAGAATCATAAAATAATCATAACACATGAAAACTATCATTTTTATAATTACACTCATAAAAATAATATTTACACTCATAAAGAAAAAAATTATAGCTATCAATATATCCAATCCATTTAAAAACCATTTTAAAAATACCTAGAATAAAGTCAAGGGGAGATTTATTTTAATATAACTTGAATGATTATAAAAGAATACAGAAATCAAATAATTGTTATGATAGTAGGAAATATTGTTGATGTCTCTATGTTAAAATAGAACATTCATTTTGTATTTTTTTTCAAAACATTACTGTAACATCCGAGGTAAATAATGAATAAAACATTTTCATATTTATTAATATTTACGAATTAAATATTAATTTTACTTTAAAGGGGATGCTATGTTCGATAGCGTACATGATACACAACAAAGAGTTTCATTGAAATCTTACATTGCCCACTAGTAATAAAATAATATTATTTTAAATGGTAGTTAACACATAGCCGTTGTATTGGTAAAAAAGGATAGAAATAACTAAAATATGATTATATATGTTTGTAAAATATTTTTACTCTTTACAATAAATGTTAGAGGATTAGAAATGCAAATGATTCCAGTTTTTAAGCATAAACATTCTAATATTCTTTAAAAGGTCGACTAACCGCCTTTTGATGGTGAACCCCTTTTAAATCCACTTTCTGGCAATTTTTTAAGCTCTATTTTTCAAAATAAACATTTTATTTATTATTGGGACATTGAAATTTACCTTGGGTTAATTTTTGGTATTTTTCTGACAATGTTCATTTTTCAATGAATAGTTAAAAATACCGCATTTTACATCAAAACTGCTTTTTCATATAATTTAATTATATGGTTATATTATCTTTTTAATTTATTTTAAAGTGTAATTAGAATATATTTTTACCATTTAATTCAATTATGGTCATTGGGATTAATTTCACTTTTGAATTAGGCATAAACAAGTGCCAAACTTTTCATAAATATTGTTTCTAAAAAACCCGCTATTTGTTTTGACAATGGGAAGTTTTTTTTAAATTAATCATTGAAATTTATGTGTTTGGAATTTTGTAAAATGAATTACATATTTGGAATCATAAGGTACAAATTATGTAATTAAGACTCTTTTGTTTTTGGACATTATGAATAGTAACGACGTTAATTATCTTTAATTATCTTGATTGATGAGTAATCGGGTAGTTAAAGATAATAAAATAATATCATAATAATAAAAAATGACCCCAAAATGTGTCGTAAGGCTACTGGTTGTCTCATGGCCGACCATGTGATGCCTTTTGCCAAACTTGGGGGCCCCATGGAATCACTTTTGTGAGAAAGTGACTTTTTATCTTTTTATTTTTAAAGAATGTTAAATGTGACAAAGAATGTATCACCTAAGTAAAATATTTTTAATTTTTATCTACATAAATGATTTTTTGGACTATAAATATTAATTATAAATCTAAAAAGATTTCCTACATCATGATATTTTTTTTATAATTTTTAGACATTAAATTTATTAAATTATTTATGACATCATGATGATGCAGCGATTACCTCATTAATAAAGGATTTAAATAAAATGGGATGATAATGTAAAATCTAAGACCTACACATGTCCAAAACCTATTGGATGGGTGGATTTCGAACCCTTATCACCTTATCCTCGATAAACATCAATGTGGGACCATTAAAATCTGAAAAGCATTTGAAAATAATGTTAAATTTTATAAATTTCCAAGAGTGCCCATCCTCTCCTCTTATAAAAGGCCCCCACCTCTACCTCTTTACCCACACATCCAAAGCCTTTGGCTCGACCAACCCCTGCCCATTTTGTCTCTCCACTTCCCTCTATTACTCCTTAAAGCCTCAATTTGGGAAGAAGTCTTATCAAGGAAGCCTTCGAGCTCAAATCTAAGAGAGTTACCCGATTTTAAGGTGATGTCTTCACTTGTGTTATTTTGTTTTATTTTGCTTCTCCAACCCCCTAAACTCTTTTTATTAATTTATTTTCTAACAACTCCTGTATCTTCAATATACTAGGGTGTTTTTATAAGAATATTTCTTGCTACACTTACACACATCTACATCTAATGGTTAAATAACATACTGTTTCCGTGGATGGTGAATTTCTGCCTCCCGAAACGATGATTGTTCAACGTTCTTTTAACACCATCAATGGTGGACATTAAGATAACACTATATTTATATATGATATATAATATGTTTATGTTTTCCTTAATATTCTGTATTTTTCATTTTGGGCATACCTTTAAGGTTTTCATTATGGGTAAACACGATATCTTCATTTAAGAAAGTGCGGACTACCGCCCCCTCAAAGTGATGTGATTCGTTAATTCCATATGTGGGACGTATAAAGGTTTGATTTAAAGTTATTATATATGATGTTATACTGGAATTATAATATACCTCTATATAATTATTATTTCTTTCCATTAAAGTATGAGATAGAAATGAATGTAGCGTTCATGCGTACGTACGGCTTACTGTCTCCATGAACGGTGCATTTCATTTCTTATCCCCAAATGTAAGGTACTATTAAAAGTACATGTATAATAATGTATATATATGATGAATTATACATCTAAATGATGAATATATTTTCTGGAATTAAAATATACATACCTCTCATTTAGTTTTAATTCCATTAATATGACAAATAAATGAAGGTAGCGTTCATACGTACGTACGGCTTACCGTCTCCATGAAAGATGCATTTCATTTCTTACCTCTAAATGATTATGTAATATTATGAATACATGTATATTCTGGATATATATGATATATATGATATCCAAAGCTGGAATTTCAGTCTAGATATAAAGAACCTTTGACCACACGAACAACATGTAATTGTAAGAAGTCCACTTTCGACTTAAGAACCAAATATCGACAAAACAAACATTATTAACTTAAATGATTACGTAATGTTTATAACATGGTAATAAGTGATATAAAAGTAACAATGAACTTGAAAAATGTTCTTAAGAATGTACAAATTAACTCAAGTTTATTATTCAGGACGTTAAAGAACGATCGAGTCAAGTCGGACTGGAGGTAATGGACTTCATCTCGATCTCCTTTCATTGAGGCATATTTCGTTTTATACAAAACTTTCTTTTATACGGTGTACAAAACCCTTTGAATTTTAATTTTATACAAAAGGAATCTTTTTCTACGAAGTGTTTTACAAAATGACAAAAAGGAATGTTTCTTTTAACGTACGCGGTGACAACGACCTTTTCCACCGCCGTGAGTTTTATTTTGTCTTTGGCTTCCTCAACAAGCAGTGATGTTTTTCAAATTAAATAAATACCATATACTGTTTTATGTATTTTGGTATTGAAAATGTTTTTTATAATGTATTTTTATGTCAATATATTTATGTGATATATTGTGATCAAAGTGTGGAAATGTTTTCTTTCCATTATATTTGTTTTATGTCTTATGATTTTTATAATGGTACTTGGACATTTGACAGACGGTTACATGAAAAACCATATGACGGGTGGTGCCGTGAATACCAGGATCGGTGGTTACGTTATAACCTCCAATGCATTGGGTATGGAAGTCGGTCGTATGGCTATTCCATTAAGTATGTATGGAAGTTGGCTGAATGGCTATTCCATTAAGTGATATGTGTGGAATTCGACTGTATGGTTATTCCACTTAAGTATGTTTATGTCCCAAGTTACCTTTATATGTTATGTGATATTTTTATGGGTTTTATGGTAATATTTTGGTTACAAAAGGGTAAGTAATGATCTTTTATTCAGTGAAGAGTTTTTACTACTTCATAAAGGTGAAAAGTATTACTTTGATAAAGTATACATGGTTTACTTTTTGTTTTGATAAACTTACAGTTTTCATTTTTGTGTATCCCTTACTAAGCTCTTTATGCTCACCCCATGTTTTTCTGAAATTTTTCTCACAGGACATAATGTGGAATAGGGTCAAGGATGAGATCAAGGGAATGTCATGCTATATAAAACATGGAACTAGACATGTTTCTTTTTAAGAGTTTTTTTATTCTATGGAAACTTGGTAGCAGTGTTTACTTTGTAAATCTTTTGAGATGTAATAGTTATGTCCTAATTCTCTAAAACTCTAAACCTGAAAAGATCGTCAATGTGAATTATTCATTTAATTCAATATTAAGTAAGGTTTAAGGACGGGGCCCTATAGTTGGTATCAAAGGTCGGTTTGAAAAACTTTAGGAGTTAGAAAACTATTAAATCATAAGTTAATTTACGATATGACTGAAATGATATAGCATTTAAAGATTACCATGTTGCTTTGCCTAAGATATTTCTGTGTTCAGAATGGTTTTCCACAGAGGAAACAAAGCAGCTATGTTGGGATGACATCAAGAGGAAGGCAACCTTCCAAATCAGCAACCTGAGATGGTCGGAATCACAACTAAACAGTTTCTTGCAGTGATGGCATAGTTGAATCAGGCTATAAATGGTGGTGGTATCCATGCATGAGATCATTCATATCAACCGCAGAGGAACATGTCAGTGGTGGAACATTTCATGAGGAAATATCCCCCATCATTCAGAGGATCATCTGACCCCGTGCAAGGTGAAGGGTGGATTGAATCACTAGAGAAGATTTTTGATGTCATGGGGTGTTCATAACATCAAAAGGTTAGTCTTGATATTTACCGTTTTGATGGTGAAGCTGATCAGTGGTGGTATATGGTGAAAAATATCAGGGATAGTGATGAGATTGAGGATCTTCATTGGGACGAATTCAAAGGTATGCTTCTTGAGAAATATTTTCCTAAGGTGGTTCTTCTTAGGATGGAAAAATAGTTCCTAGAATTGAGGCAGGAGGATGATTCAGTGGCTGCTTATGAACCAAAGTTCACTCGATTGGCAAGGTATGCTCTAGACTTCATACGATATCTTGATAGTAAAATAGACCTTTTTTTACTCAGGGTTAAAGCCAAAGTATCGAAGGGCTTTAGCTTCTCGTGAGTTTAAAAGTTATGATAAACTTGTTCGATGTGTGGAGAAGGTGGAAATGGAGTTTGCTGATGATCAGGTGTTCTATGAAAAACAACAGAATAATAGGTCTAGTTGGCATGCAAAGGGAAAGAATTCATCAAAGAAGCAATGAGGTAAGAAAAAAACTATCCATCCTGTGAGAAGTGTGGTAAAATGCATCCTGGAGAATGTTTATCCAAGTCTGGTAAGTGGTTTCGTTGTGGCAAGTCTGGTCATATTGCTCGTAACTATAAGGAAGATGATCAAGCAGGTAATGAAAAGCCAACAATAAGATGTTTTAAGTGTAATGAAATTGGTCATTATGCAAACGAGTGTCCAACGAAGAACTCAACTGGGGGAATGCAGCCAGACTACAAGCAGAAATGGGTGGTGAAATACTTTGCAACAACTTCAGCAGATGTTGGGCCATCGAATAAAGTAGTATCAGGTACACTGTTTGTTTGTTCAGATTATGCCAATGTGTTGTTTGATTCAGGGTCTACACATTATTTCATTTCTGGGAAGTTTTCTAGTAAATTGGAAATTCCATCTCAAGATATAAACCCTGAACTTATGGTAAAAACACCCGGAGGGAACATTGAGACAAAAAGGAATTATAAGAACCTTCCTATCCTTGTGTGTGGAAAGAATCTACCCGAAAACCTTATTTTTTTGCCTCTAGTAGAGTTTGATGTTATTTTGGGCCTGTATTGGCTTTCTGTTTATCATGCTAAGATTGACTACAGAGCTAAAATGGTTTCTTTTCAGAAGGATTTTCAGTTTGTGTACAAGAATGAACCCTTGATTTTGATAACATATCAGGAAGTTGAGAAACTAGTAAAAGATGGAAATGAATGTTACCTTGCACATATTTTTGAAAATAAAGGAACTGTTCAGATTAATGATGTGCCAGTGGTAAATGAGTATCTTGATGTTTTTCCTGATGAGTTTCCGGGTATTATTCATGATCGAGAAGTTGAATTTACTATTGACTTAGTTTTTGATTCTAAGCCAATTTCAAAACCCCCTTATAGAATGGATCAAGTTGAACTTTTAGATTTAAAGAAACAATTTCAGGAGTTATTAGATAAATGTTTAATTCGACCTAGCACAACAACATGGGGTGCTCTTGTCTTGTTTGTTAAAAAGAAATATGGCTCAATGAGACTTTTCATTGATTATAGGGCCTTGAATAATATTACTATTAATAACAAGTATCCTTTTCCTCATATCGATGATTTGTTTGATCAGCTCCAGGGAGCTCAGTATTTTTCGAAGATTGACTTGAGGTCGGGGTACCATCAGTTGAAAGTAAAAGAAGCAAATGTTCCAAAGACTGCGTTCCGTACTAGATATGGCCATTATGAATTTGTAGTTATGCCTTTTGTGTTAACCAATGCACCTGCTGTATTCATGGACCTTATGAATAGAATTTTCCATGAGTTCTTGGAAAAGTTTGTGGTTGTTTTCATTGATGATATTTTGGTGTTTTCTAAAAGTAATGAGGAGAATGAAAGTCATTTAAGGGTTATCTTACAAACCTTAAAAGAAAAGAAACTATATGGAAAATTCAGTAAGTGTGAGTTTTGGTTACAAAAAATTTCTTTCCTAGGTCACATTGTTTCAAAATATGGCATAACTGTTGATCCTGCTAAAACAAAAGTTGTTAAAGAATGCCCAAGACCCACAAATATAACAGAGATCCGTAGTTTTCTTGGTTTGGTAGGTTACTACCGAAGGTTTGTTGAAAAGTTTTCACGGTTATCTAGTCCAATGACTAAGCTAACTCGTAAGGGTGTTAAGTTCATCTGGAAAAAAGAATATGATGATTGTTTTCAGGAGTTGAAAAGAATATTGATGAATGCTCAAGTTTTGGCACTTCCTTCCAAGAATGGTGAGTTTGTTATATACAGTGATGCTTCATTGAAGAGACTTGGCTGTGCCCTTATACAGAATGATCAGGTAATTTCTTATGCTTCATGTCAGTTGAAAAATCATGATGTAAATTACACAACACATGATTTGGAATTAGCTGCTGTTGTTTTTGTTTTAAAAATTGGGAGGCATCATTTTTATGGAGTAAAGTGTGAAATATATACTGATCAAAAAAGTTTAAAGTATATATTCACTCAGAAATAATTGAACATGAGACAGAGGAGATGGCTGGAATTAATCAAGGATTATGATTATACAATTCATTACCATCCGGGAAAAGCAAATAAAGTGGCTGATGCTTTGAGTTGAAAAAGTAATGCTTCATTAACCATGCTACGTTTGGAAGGATATCCTTTGGTTTTTGATTTGATGAAATTTGGCATAGAAGTTTTTGGTGTTGGAAGTTCTTCTGTTTTGTTTCAGGTATCAGTGAGATCATCCATATCAGACAGAATTAAGCAAGCACAGAATCAAGACAGTGAGTTGCAGAAAAAGGTAGAGCTGGTTCAGAAGGGTATGTTGCCTGAATTCAACATTGATAATGATTATGTTTTGAGGTTTGGGAAGAGATTATGTGTGCCTTGTGATTCAAAGTTGAAGAATGAGTTGTTATGTGAGGCTCATATCTCCCCGTTTTCAGTTCATCCTGGCAGTACTAAGATGTACAGAGATCTGCGGGAGTATTACTGGTGGGATGGAATGAAAAGGGATATTGGTGATTTTACTGTAAAGTGTCTAACTTGTCAGCAGGTTAAAGCAGAGTAGCAATTACCGAAAGGGATGCTTCAACCTTTACCAGTGCCAGAGTGGAAATGGGAAAACATATCCATGGAATTTGTTGTGGGATTACCGAGGACATCTCGAGGTAATAATGCAATTTCGGTTATTGTTGATCGCTTGACTAAATCTTCTCATTTCCTTGCTATACGAGATACTTTTTCCCTAGATCAACTTTCCCATTTGTATCTTAAAGAGATAGTTAGGTTACATGGAGTTCCTCTCTCCATTGTGTCCGATCGTGATCCCAGGTTTACTTATAACTTTTGGAAAGGACTTCAGAAGTTGTTGGGTACTGAATTAAATTTTAGTACATCTTTTCATCCGCAATCAGATGGGCAGTCAGAATGAACAATTCAGACCTTGGAGGATATGCTACGAGCTTGTTCGATTGATTATCAGGGAAGTTGGGACCAACATCTTTCTTTGGTTGAGTTTTCTTATAATAACAGTTTTCATTGCAGTATACAGATGGCACCATTTGAGGCATTATATGGGAAGCGGTGTCGAACACCAACATTTTGGGATGAAGTGGGTGAAAGGAAGCTGATGGGACCAGAATTGGTAGAAGAGATGGTAGAAAAAGTTCAGCTGATTCAGAAGCACATGAGAACAGCTCAGAGCAGGCAGAAGAGTTATGCGGATAACCTGAGGAAGGATCTATCATTCGAGGTAGGTGATCATGTTTTTCTCAAGGTTTCTCCTTGGAAAAGTGTGATGAGATTTGGTAAGAAAGGAAAGCTGAGTCCAAGGTTTATTGGACCATATGAAATTCTGGAGAAAGTTGGATCAGTTTCTTACCGAGTGGCTTTACCTCCATGTTTATCTCAGGTACACAATGATTTTCATGTTTCGATGTTGAGAAAGTATATGCCAGATCCATCTCATGTTTTGAGTCCAGAGGTAGTTCAGCTGGAAGAGAACGTATCTTATGAAGAACAACCAGTCTAGATTCTTGACCGAAGAGAGCAAGTGTTACGAAATAAGGTAATCCACCAGGTAAAGGTTTAGTGGGAAAATCATATGGTTGAAGAGGCAACGTGGGAATCTGAAAATGCTATGAGGGATAAATAGCCCCACTTATTTTGATAAGTGAATAAAATTGCGAGGACACAATTCCCAAAAGGGGGGAAGGATGTAACATCCCAGGTAAATAATGAATAAAACATTTTCATATTTATTAATATTTACGAATTAAATATTAATTTTACTTTAAAGGGGTTGCTATGTTCGATAGCATACCCGATACACAACAAAGAGTTTCATTGAAATCTTACGTTGCACACTAGTAATAAAATAATATTATTTTAAATGGTAGTTAACACATAACCATTGTATTGGAGGGAAAGGATATAAATAACTAAAATATGATTATATATGTTTGTCAAATATTTTTACTCTTTACAATAAATGTTAGAGGATTACAAATGCAAATGATTCCAGTTTTTAAGCATAAACATTCTAATATTCTTTAAAAGGTCGACTAACCGCCTTTTGATGGAGAACCCCTTTTAAATCCACGTTTTGACAATTTTGTAAGCTCTATTATTCAAAATAAACATATTATTTATGATTGGGACATTGAAATTTACCTTGGGTTAATTTTTGGTATTTTTCTGACAATTTTCATTTTTCAATGAATAGTTAAAAATACCGCATTTTACAGCTAAACTGCTTTTTCATATAATTTAATTATATGGTTATATTATCTTTTTAATTAGTTTTAAAGTGTAATTAAAATATATTTTTACCATGTAATTCAATTATGGTCATTGGGATTAATTTCACATTGGAATTAGGCATAAACAAGTGCCAAACTTTTCATAAATATTGTTTCTAGAAAACCCGCTATTTGTTTTGACAACGGGATGTTTTTTTTAAATTAATTATTGCAATTTATGTGTTTGGAATTTGGTAAAATTAATTACATATTTGGAATCATAAGGTCCAAATTATGTAATTACGACTCTTTTGTTTTTGGACATTATGAACAGTAACGACGGTAATTATCTTTAATTATCTTGATTAATGAGTAATCGGGTAGTTAAAGATAATAAAATAATATCATAATAATAAAAAATGACCACAAAATGTGTCATAAGGATATTGTTTGTCTCATGGCCGACCATGGGATGCCTTGTGCGAAACTTGGGGGCCCTATGGAATCACTTTTGTGAGAAAGTGACTTTTTATCTTTTTATTTTTAAAGAATGTTAAATGTGACAAAGAATGTATCACCTAAGTAAAATATTTTTAATTTTTTTCTACATAAATGATCTTTTGGACTATAAATATTAATTAGAAAGCTAAAACTATTTTCTACATCATGATATTTTTTTTTATAATTTTTAGATATTAAATTTATTAAATTATTTATGACATCATGATGATGCAGCGATTACCTCATTAATAAAGGATTTAAATAAAATGGAATGATAATGTAAAATATAAGAACTAAACATGTACAAAACCTATTGTATGGGTGGATTTAGAACCCTTATCACCTTATACTTGAAAAACATCAATGCAGGACCATTAAAATCCGAAACTCATTTGAAAATAAAGTTACATTTTATACCTTTCCAAGAGTGCCCCTCCTCTCCTCTTATAAAAGGCCCCCACCTCTACCTCTTTACCCACACTTCCAAAGCCTTTGGCTCGGCCAACCCCTACCCATTTTGTCTCTACACTTCCCTATCTTACTCTTTAAAGCCTCACTTTGGGCATAAGTCTTCCCAAGGAATCCTTTGAGCTCAAATCTAAGAGAGTTACTCGATTTTAAGGTGATGTCTTCACTTGTATTATTTTGTTTTATTTTGCTTCTCAAACCCCTTAACTCTTTTTATTAATTTCTTTTGTAACAACCCCAGTATCATCAATATACTAGGATGTTGTTATAAGAATATTTCGAGATACACTTACACACATCTACATCTAATGGTTAAAGAACTTACTGTTTCCGTGGATGGAGAATTTCTGCCTCCCGAAACGATGATTGTTCAACATTCTTTTAACACCTTCAAAGGTGGCCATTAAGATGACACTATATTTATATATGATATATAATATGTTTATGTTTTCCTTAAGCTTATGTATTTTTCATTTTGGTCATACCTTTATGGTTTCCATTATGGGTAAACGTGATATCATCATTTAAGGAAGTGCGGACTACCGCCCCCTCAAAGTGATGTTATTCGTTAATGCCATATGTGGGACGTATAAATGATGGATTTAAAGTTATTATATATGATGTTATACTGGAATTATAATATACCACTATATAATTATTATTTCTTTCCATTAAAGTATGAGATAGAAATGAAAGTAGCGTTCATGCGTACGTACGGCTTACCATCTCCATGAACGGTGCATTTCATTTCTTATCCCCAAATGTAATGTACTATTAAAAGTACATGTATATAATGGATATATATGATTAATGATACATCTAAATGATTAATATAATTATGGAATTAAAAAATACATACCTATCATTTAGTTTTAATTCCATTAATATGACAAATAAATGAAAGTAGCGTTCATGCGTACGTACGGTTTACTGTCTCCATAAACGGTGCATTTCATTTCTTACCTCTAAATGATTATGTAATATTATAAATACATGTATATTCTGGATATATATGATATATAAGATATCCAAATCTGGAATTTCATTCTGGATATAAAGAACTTTTGACCAAACGAACAACATCTAATTGTAAGAAGTCCACTTTCGACTTAAGAACCAAATATCGACAAAACAAACATTATTCACTTAAATGATTACGTAATGTTTATAACATTGTAATAAGTGATATAAAAGTAATAATGAACTTGAAAAAGGTTCTTAAGCAAGTAGAAATTAACTCAAGTTTATTATTCAGGACGTTAAATAACGATCGAGTCAAGTCGGACCCGAGGTAAGGGACTTCGTCTCAATCTCCTTTCATTGGGGCATATTTTGGTTTATACACAACTTTCTTTTATACGGTGTACAAAACCCTTTGACTTTTACTTTTATACAAATGGAATCTTTTTCTACGAAGCGTTTTACAAAATGAAAAAAAGCAATGTTTCTTTTAACGTATGCGGTGACAACGTCTTTTTCCGCCGCTGTGAGTATTATTTGGTCTTTGGCTTCCTCAACAAGCCCTGATTTTTTTAAAATGAAATAAATAACATATACTCTTTTATGTGTTTTGGTATTGAAAATGTTTTTTATAATGGATTTGTTATGTCAATATATTTATATGATATATTGTGATCAAAGTGTGGAAATGTTTTCTTTCCATTATATTTGTTTTATGTCTTATGATTTTTATAATGGTACTTGGAAATTTGACGGGCGGTTACGTGATAAACCATATGACGGGTGGTCCCGTGAATACCAGGACGAATGGTTACATTATAACCTCCAATTAATTGGGTATGGAAGTCAGTCGTATGGCTATTCCATTAATTATGTATGGAAGTTGGCTGAATGGCTATTCCATTAAGTGATATGTGTGGAAGTCAACCGTATGGTTATTCCACTTAAGTATGTTTATGTCCCAAGTTACCTTTATATGTTATGTGATCTTTTTATGGGTTTTATGGTAATCTTTTGGTTACAAAAGGGTAAGTAATGATCTTTTAGTCAGTTAAGAGTTTTTACTACTTCATAAAGGTGAAAAGTATTACTTTTATAAAGTATACATGGTTTACTTGTTGTTTTGATAAACTAACAATTTTCATTATTTGTGTATCCCTTACTGAGATCATTATGCTCACCCCATGTTTTTTTGAAATGTTTCTCATAGGACTTAATGTGGAATAGGGTCAGGGATGGGATCAAGGGAATGTCATGCTATATAAAACTTGGAACTAGACATGTTTCTTTTTAAGAGTTTTTTTATTCTATGTAAACTTGGTAGAAGTTTTTACTTTGTAAATCTTTTGAGATGTAATAGTTATGTCCTAATTCCCTAAAACTCTAAACTTGAAAAGATCCTCAATGTGAATTATTAATTTATTTCAATATTAAGTAAGGTTTAAGTCCAGGGCCTTATAATTACATATAAAATATGTAAAAAAGATTCCATTTTAAAATTTTTGAAAATAAGTAAAAAGTGATATAAAATTTAATTTAAATTGCATTCATTTCCATATAAATAATTTAAAAAAAATATTCAAATATGTAAATGGAATTTAAATATTTTAAAAAACTAATCTATAAAATATTTAATACGAGGTTTTAAGATAAAGTCCCCCTTACCTTGAGCCTAAAACATCAAATATTTTACTTATATTCCTAAATAATAAAATTATGTAAATTAATTACTTTATTAAGAAATGTTTTGAGGTTTATTATTCTTTTTATTTTATTCCTTACCACTTTATATACACTTACTTAATCAACTAAATTCATGTCAGATGTTTTAACGCTATTCGTCTTATATGTCTAAAATGAATTTGAAAGGTTGACTATGGTAAAAGAGGATATTATTACATCAACTAAAAAATAATAATAATTATAAAATTATACTTTTTATAAATAAATTGTAATTTTAAAATAAATCGTGAAATATAGTTATGAAAAATGAATTATGTTACAATCATGAAGATGGTAGGTCAAACGTATACATGAGCAACATTTTCATTTTTTAAATAGAATGATGTAAGTAAAGTAAGTATCATCTTAACCATATATAATGATGATTATATCATAATTAACATATCATATCTTTAAATACATTTATATATATCATCTATGTTTTGAAATTATGATAAACAAACCATATCACATCGTGGAGGTGATAATCCAAACGTATACACGAACGTCGTTATCATTTTTCAATGGATTCAAATGTATAAAAACATAAAATATATTATATTTCCAGAATTATTATCATTAAATTAATAGAAAATTTGAGGGAAAAAAATTACATCAGTTTGTGAGGTAGTAGTCTGCCGCACACAAGAATGATGGTTTCTTTTCCTATTTGATGAAAGTAGGAGATTCATATAGATTTTAAAATTAACATAATAAAATCTAATTATATGAAATATAATGGTGTTATTCTTAGATATTGGTTGAATAAAATTTTAATGAGTTATAAAAATAAAACAAATGCTCGGTTAAGAACTATACCTCTTATTCAAACAATCTCTTTGGGTTTTTATCTATATCCTTCTAAGGTTTTTTTATGATTGAACAAAGAAATATAGGTTGTGGTTAGGTATTTTATGAAGGTAATTCTGTTGGTATTAGAGGATTCAAAAGGAACTTTTTCTTTGGATAGGAGAGGATATGGGACGTCATTTTATAAGTGGGATAGAGGACAAACTTAGATTTTTTAAAAATATCAAAATATATTAATGTCTTCCTCAAATAAAATGGATCCCAAATGGAAAAGTTTCCAATATTAGATGCGGTAGGTATTAAATATGACCATAAAATAGAATTTATAAAAGTTTTTAGTTCATTATTGCCATTATTACATTAGTATTACCCCTTATAAATATGTTTTAACCTTAATCATAGTAATTTTTTTAAATATTTTTACTATTCATTAAGGGAAAAAAATAATTTTAAAATATTAAATAATATTAATTATGACGAATAAAAATATTTAATCAATTTTAAAAAGTTCAACTCATATAAGTGGAAAATTTTAATTCGAAATTACACCCAAAAAACATGATGAAAAACTGGTTTTCACTAGAAAAAAAATTATTATTAAGTAAAAAAATGTTTTTATACAAAATTGAAGTATAATGTTTATTAAAATATAATTTTTCAGATTACAAATAATAAATAAAACTAATTAAATTTTAAAACTAATAATAACGTGAATATGACATTGTAAATTCTTGAAAATAAAAATCTGATTACCATAAAATGGGCATTTTTTATTATACACTTAAAAAATAAACTTTTCACATTTTTTTAAAAATTCATCATAATCTAATTTTGAAATGATGAATTAAAAAATAATGTTAATTTATAAAAATTTTAAATTTTAAATTTAAAAATAAATCTTTTACATAAAATCATATAATGCATGAAAACCCAATTTAGTTATAAATAAATATTTTTTTTCTTCTAACTTAAAAACTACATAATTTTATTGTAATGAATATAACTATAAAAAATAAAATTTATAATATTAATAAGGAATGAAATTTATTTACTATTATAATTTTCTAGGTTATTTCATAAGGTGTTCTTTTAGTTTAGTATTAAACCAAGTTAATCAATAGACAATGATAAATAATAATATGTGATGATTTTTCTGGATTATTATTAATTTTAAAATTTTTAATACATGATATTTAATTCTAATATATTAATTATGATAAACTAATGATAATTTTGATATAATCACCCCTAATTTTTTATATATAGATATTTTACAGAGTTAGTAGAGGAGATGGGGCAGTGTCAGCATAGTCACATGAAGAGTTTATCAAAGATTAGGTTAGGAGATTATTTACTTGTACCCTTGAGGCCTATTGGATTTCTATGGTTTTCTACATTTTATGGGATTAGTATTGTTTTTCCATAATTTTTTTGGTCCTTTCTTTTCTTATATACAGTCTATGCATTATATATTTTTATTATATAATCTAGTAGTGGATTATTTATTATTCATGTTTTGGGGTCTGGATTTCTTCTTTAGTCTCATGGTATGTTTTATATTTTGTAACAAATACCAATTTAGTATTGAAAGACATTGATTAAATCCATCAACAATAAGATTATACAAGTAGTTTTTTTGGGTAAACCATTTTTTCCCATCCCTAATCTAGGTAGGGGTATCTATAGGGATGGGTTGATTTAGAGTGTTATTTAATAAATTAGTTCTAATATAGGTCATTGTTTTGAGTAGACATATTTGAGTTTTGTTTAGGGATAATGAGTATGTTGAATATGTAAACTTAAGATATAAATTAGACTAATGGGACTTGGTATCGATGTGGTTGGTCGACATATTCCTATATATGGACCTTAATCATCTATTTACTATACTTAAGAGATAATTATGATTCATGTAGGATTAGTTTAAAGAAGGAGATAATAAATAGTATATATTGAGGTTTCATAAGTATTATGTGAGAGTGGGGGTGAATTAGTGAAAATATATATTTTATAATTTTCTTTAAAAACCAACCATCGTCACCAGTTAAGATGAATAATATTTAAGTTGTCTTACAATTATTATTCATTAAAACTAAATTTGATAAATCCCTTGAAATATATTCAATGAAATTTTCTAAAGGTCCAAAAAACCATAATTCACACAATGAAATTTAATTTTTACCATTCAAAAAATGGATATATCTTTTTAATTCAATGTAATAACCGAGTAAAATATGGTCCACTAGTATCATCCATTGGTTATAATGAAAAACGTATATCCTTGAACTCATGCATATCAAATATTTACATAAAAATAATAAAATTATCCCATATTAAATATGGATATTTCTAAAAAGTAAAAATAAATAGTCTTAAATCTATAATAAGAATATTCATGTTGATGTTAGTATAATAAATATTATTCTTTTCTTATTTAATAAATAAAATTTAAAATTTAGTGAACAAATACTTCGTAATGGTCACCCAACATCTACAATTAACTTCTATTGAAATATTTCCTAATGTGTAGATAAGTATTTTATCATAAAATTAAAAGAATAATTTTAATTGAACACTATATAAACCATGGAAAACCTCATCCTCTTTAAAGTTAATTTTAATCACCAATTTCCATGTTTTCTAACTTAAAAAACATGTTGTTAATAAAATATATTGAGTCTCTACTTATTTGGGTGTATGTTCTTCCTTTATATTACATTACTATCTTATTAAACTCTCTACTTGTTAAAAATTTTCATTATAAATGTTAAAATATCAAACTCACTCTACCACTTTGAATATTTAAATTCAAATCCACACTAGTAGAATAAATAGAATTCATGTTAGGGCCTCAACATTGGTTATTTAAATAAATGATATTAAATTCCCTATAGTGGATGGTTTTTTTCATTAAAAATTATATAATTAATGTAAATATAATTATATTTTTGTGTTTTAACACCTTTTTTAATAACCAACATTAAATCCCACAAAATGATTTTTTTGACATCGACTATCTAAATAACAAATTTCAAACCTTTTTTAACATATATTTTCCACACGAAAAAAATATTTTTTTCACATCATTCACATGTGATTTAAATTTATTTTCTATAAATTTATCACATTGTACATGGAACATTAATTTATTCACATCATGACTATGTGAATTTTGATTCCCACATATAAATCAATCCAAAATTATCCTCTTTATTAAATTTACTACTCAAAAATTTATCACATTTAAAATTTAACAATATATTACAAACATCAAATGTATATCTAAAATTTTCCTTTCCCACTCTATTATTTATTCATATTAAGGGAGATAGTGGAATCAGTGAAGAGAGAAACAATTTTAATCAATGATCTTTGAATACTTTCAATGTTCATGGAATGATATAATTTATTTTCATGTAATTTCCCCCCTTCATTTTTTAATATTTATTGATAGTTTTCATAATTACTTAGACGAATTGGTATTTATATGATTTTTATAATTTAAAACAAATTTTTTTGTCATATAAAATTGAAATTGATCATTATAATTGATATTTATATTTTTTTTTATAATTTTTTTCCTTTGATTCTCTAAAAAATTATATAAGGTATTATGTTCCCTATTTTTTTAAAGACATATGTTTTTATTATGTTTTATTTGGATAATCATAATGAAACATGACCTTTCTCATTATTTATTCAAAAAATCAATATGAAAAATCATTTTTCATAACCATTTTTTTAATAACAGATTAAAAAATTATATAAAATTATATAATGCATATATTTCCCTAAATAATTGTTGTTTTATGTATTTTTGACAAAATATTTTATAATTGATGTTAAAAATATAATTAAAACATAACATTCAAAGATATATCCTAAAAAATGAATGCTAATAATTAAAATAAAAAACTGACGTTAATGAAATTTTTTTCACTTGTTCCAAAAACATTCTATCAATAATCGCCTTCATATCCCAGTCTAATTTTGATCCATTTGATCAATTTTCAACACTATATCAAATTAAAAATAGAAATTGGTGTTGGGTGTTTATTTTAGTGTCTAGAAGTGGGATTCTCCAACCCATGTCACTAAAAACCATGAAATAGAGTTAAACAACCAAAACACACTAGAAGGCTGGTACATAACCATAAATGGCCATTAGAGACAAAGTATTCATAACCACCTCACTGTATATACAACCATAAATCTATTTTAGTTCTACTATAAATATAATTATATAAATAATGTTTCCATATATTTTTTAGGCTACCAAAACTATGTTGGTTAGATAGTACACTTGTTTTCATATTTTATCTTCTATTACTACACTTACAGTTTCAAACACAACTCACATGTTCTCTAATAAATTCAAACATCACATGATTATTATTCAAATAACACTTCAATGATTATGAATAATAATATATAGGTGATATATGGATGGAGGAGGCTTGATCAAGGTAATATATAAGGAAACCAACATGAAAAGGGTGAGTAGCATCTTGATGGGTTCAATCCAGGTGGATGGTGGTGCGAATGTCAGATTTGATGTCATAGTGATGGTGTATTGATCTAGTGAAATTTTATGAATTTGGTCTTGAATACATGTGAATATATTGGGATACCTGAATCTCTGGCCGGGATGCCGGATGATATATGTGGTCGAGTTAATGGTGGGTGTATAATCCTAGAGACTAGGGTATTGGGTATTAATGGTACTTGTTCTAATGTGATTTATGTCCACTAAAATCTAATTCTGTGGTGATATAGGTCTTTAATCCTTGATATTTTTGGAATTTATTCTATGTATGTTTTGGGGTATATAATGGGTTACCCCTTTTCCCAATTTCAATATGGAATTTTTTTTTATTTTTTAATAACTCTGATTATTCCCCAATCTATTTAAATTAATCACCATCATTACTAACACAAAATTATCCACCCTCATTTAAAAAATTCTTAATCTTAGAATTGAATCATTAATTAATAATTATAGAACAATGTGACTGTACTCAGTGCATGAAAAAAATTAATAATGATACCAAATATATCTATAATAAAAACTCATATACTCATTAAATATTTCATTTTTATAAAAAAACTCCCCATGTGTATGCGATAAATATATTCCCTACACTAATAATAAAAAAAAGATTAAAATATTTCAGAAACATGAACAAAAAAATAAACTTACAGATTTACCCATTTTAAAAATCCCCCATAAAAATATACTCACTCTATATATATATATATATGGATTTAGGTTTCCATCTACCCATTTGAAAAAAAATACATTGTAAAAGTGAGAAAGGGGATTGATATACCATATATAATCTTCGAGAATATTAAGTTGAACTCTCACCATCAACCTTAGTTTTTGAAATAAAACCATAGGTAATTGTTTGGTAAACATATCCACTACTTGTTCAATTATATGAACAACTCCATAATCAAAATAAATTATTTCCTATTATATAAAATAAAATATTACTTGATATAAATGAACTAAAATAGATAATGATGAACTATTTTTTGTCACATATATTACACATTCTACCAAATAATTAATCATCACATCCACATTTAGAAACTCATGGAGAATATTAATGTATAAGAATTGTTATGTTTCATGTGTGGAAATAAAATATTTGATTTCTTATATACTCAAGGTAACAAAATTATGCTTCTTCAAATACCAAGGTACACAAATATATCCAATAGAGAATACCCTACTTGAAGTAGACATCTGGTCATGAACACTTATAGCCCAATCCACATCAATATATCCATAAATATAAAACCTTCCATTCTTAATATAAACCGGTCCATTATCACAATTTCCTTTTATTTGTATTATAATCCTATTTACCAATATGAAATGAGACTCCATAGATGTAATTTTATATCTATAACTCAACATAATAACATAAATAATATCTGTTATATAATTTATAAAGTAAATTATATTTCTAATTAGTTTCTTAAGAAACTCCTAATCAATTTATTCAACATCCTCATCCTTTACATGTTATGTTCCCATTTTATTTAAATTATAATGTAACTTCACATTCTCCTTTTAATACATCTTCAAAAGTTAATGGGAATATTTATCTTGATAAATAATTATATAGTCTTTGTCATGAGAAATTGGAAGTCCCAAGAAGTAATAAATTTATATAAGAAATAAATTATAAAATAAAACATTCATTTGTATAAAAAATTATTTGAAAACACCTTTTCATATCTATCATAGACAATATCATCAACATAGTTATTAATTATGATATATTTATTTTATCATTTTAATAATTTAGATACTTCAAACATTATTCAATTTTTTAATACCGTGATCTCAGAGCCATATTTAACCCATATAAATAATTATTCAACATGAAAATAAATGTTTCACAATCTCCAAGAAAAAAGGATATGGGTCACTTAATATAAACTTCCTCTTCATGTCAATCATTAAATAATATAAAATAGAAAACTATTTGGAGTATATTTTATTTTTAATCCTTTAATATGAGAATATCTTATCTGTAAAAGCCTTTCTTTGTTATTAATCACTTCTCCCTTTTGATACATCTTATTTCTGAACACTCTCTTTATATCAACAACATTTTTTTGAATTATAATCTAACTCTTATATGTTATTATTCCCAATATGATATTATTACTTATTCATGGTATAAATATAAACATAATTCTTTAATACATCATTCAAACTCCTTGTTTTTACTTGAGAAATCAATTATATGCAAGTTTTTATCCTAAAATATATTCTCCCCAAAACCAATTTTCTATGATCACAAATAATATTGTAGTTATTTACCTACTTCATTGACATTATATTAACTAAATTGTTCCACTACATAAAACTAAATATGGTTAAATCATAATAATCATCTGATTTTCACTTGAATACACCAAATTTATTAAAATTCAAGCACTATATTGAATTATTTATTTATCATATTTGTTAATTATATATATTTTTCTTTGTTACGTATAATATTTAAATAATTTTTATAACATATTAACATATGAAATATCAAAAAACGTTCCCAATACATTATTTTAGTGATATACCTTCCTATTTAGTCAATATCGAATTATTTTTAATTCAAATCCACTCTGATCATACTTATACATAATTTTACCCTTCAACTTAGGCTTATAAAAACCCTAAAATAATTCAATTATAAGACCATATTATAACATATATCATAAGTTGAAACATAATAGTTAGGAAGATAATAAAAAAAGTTATGAATGTGGGATGATGTCATAATCTATTTCCTCTAAAATAAATTAGACATTACATGTTCCACCAATATTTTTTGTGCAATCTAAAACACACACAAACACATATATATTATTCATATTTTCTACACTATTTTGTTATGGAGTTTAAAATTCACTATAATAAGGTTTAATGTAATTAATTATAATAAATATTCAAAACTTTTACTTCAGTATTGAATTCCATTTTCCAAATGAAATAATTTCATGGAGTAACCGAAATCCTTTTAAACAATTCTCTAAAAACACTTAAAATTATTTAATTCCTCAGAAATGTGACTCAAGAACATGATTCATGTGCTCCATGTCAAATAATCAGTAAAATAAATAATTTTTATGTCAATTAATTCATTTATTTTTAGTTTTTCTATATATATATAAATGGACATGTTCTATGTGATAATATATTATAATCTCTAGTCATTTATGTGAATAATTAACAATATTTCCCTTTTATCATGCAGAAAACATAAAAATTATCTCTCTTTTAAACAAAGTAATGTCATAAACAATGTATAATTGTGTCAAATTTTTTATTATATTGTGGCTGATTTAACTAATAATTTTATACCACAACACATTCTCCTCCATCATGCTCATGTAAAAAAATTGTTAGTTTCTCCCACATAAAATAGGGTTCCTATAATCAATTTTCGTCAAGTTATAACATATATATTTAAATATATTTATAAAAAATTCATCATTATCAAATTATCTTTTAATTTTCTTTTCACAAAGATGCGAAACAATAATTAGGTTGAGTTTAAAACCATTAAAAATATATTAATCCTTTATTTTAACTTCTTATATTCAATATCAACTGATCCAATACCAATGATTTTGTGTAATGAATCATTGAAAAATTAAATAGAACATTAATTAAACATTTTATAGATATTAATTAACTGAATATGACCCTTTATATATGATGAAATACCACTATAAATTATCCATGGATAGTCATGTTTCAATGCCATGAATTCTACATCCAAAAAAATATCTTTGTCTTTTACTTTTTATTTATTATTATAAACATTTTGATCATCAATAATACTGAATTTCACTAAATAAAAAGGAATTTAAATTATAATCCATGTATTTTGGTTAATCACAACTTCTATAAAATTCATTCAAAACATTAAATTGATTATTTACATGATCTATTTTTTTAATTTCCCAAAAAACATATACTCTTTGAGTGGTTTATCTTACCCTTAAATTATAACATTATTTTTTTTCATTTTAAAATAACTTTTTCAAAATATTTTTTCCAATGCATATTATAATAAACAATACAATACAATGAATGAATTAAATATCAAAATATTCAAGAAATAACTAATTTCTATCTTGAATATGCCAATTTTTATATTACATCATTTTAAAAAATAATCATGGATATATTTTTTTGAAAAAAAATTGGTGTTATTGAATTATTCCCCTATATGATAGTCATATTTTTATGATTTGTCACCTATATATTTTTAGTATATTTTTATTTTATTTAAAAATTTCAAGATTTTTTATTAATTTTATAAATCACCTTTTGAGGAAAAAAACTTTACTCTTTTTGTCTATGACATTTCCTAAACTTAGCTTCCAAATAACTAATACATATAGCTCCAATTGATTAATGTAACTGATTATTAATGAAATCATTAATTTTTTTAAAAACAACATCATTTTTTTTATTTTTCATTTAATTATAAAAAACTTCTTCTATGATGTTTTTTAATCTCGAACTTGAAATGTTTTCATGTATTTTTTATCTTGAACTAACTTTTTTATAAATTAAAAAGTTTGTTTCCATATCCATAGGATTCTATTCAATAAAATATTTTATTATCTTCCCCTCAGCTTACATAACCTTTAAATTAACAATTTAATTTAATAAATAAGATCTTTTTAGTATAGATAGAATTGATTTCCTTAAAATTATGATACACTTTATTCAATATGTTGGTTACCTTATATTGATATAGTGTCATAAATTCTATTTTAGTCTCTCCATATTCTCCATGACCACTTTCATCACATTAATATTATTTATCATTCACCTCAATAATTAAAATTTCTTCTTCCATTTAACATGACATGTATACTTAATTATCACTTTTATCACATTTTAATACACTATCATTAAAAATATATTTATTTAATTCTTGGAATTTGCATTCCCATATTTATTAGTAATATTATTCTCATAATATTTTTGAAATATTCTTTTGAGTGATTTTTTTGTTGACTAATTATCATATTCCTTTTTCTTTTCCATTATCTTTGGATATTTTGTATAAAAATATCCAATTACTCTATAAATAAATGACATCAAATGTTATTTTCTATGATATATTCCTTTTCCATATAGAACACTTTTATAGATGAGTGATAAGAGATTATAAAATATCTCTTTTATATTTTCATCTAAAATGAAATATTTTATCCTCTTCTTTGATTTATATTTGAATCTTATCATGAATAAGGGATTTAAAGGGTAGGTATTTTTTAGTCATTGAATTAATTTTCATATGTTATCATTTTATAATTATATATGAAATTAAATCACTATGTAGATCAACCAAGAGACACAAATTGAGATATCAATATTCATTTTCTAATAACTTATCATCAAATAATTCCAGTATGATTGAAAGTATCTTATTAACCATGATAACATCATCTATGGTCTCCCAAAATCCACAAATTTATCACCATATTTCATTGATGAATGTTATGAATTTATTTACCAATTCATCTATCATCACGAACAAGACATTTAACTTTTTTCACTAAAATTATAATTTAGCTTTGATAATATAACGACCCATACTTTACATACATTGTTAAAACTTCAAAATTGAAGCACACTTATTACAACATATGACAAAACCACAAAGGACCGTATAGGTATAGTGTCTTTAGAAACTGGGAAACATAAACAACTTGTTCATAAATCTTCTACAGTGTCTCCCATTTATTTCATCATATCTAGGGTCCCTTTTAGCATATTCTACTTTATATCCATCTTCCTGACCTGGGGAAAAGAAAACATAAAAGGGTGAGCTCAAATTCTTAGCAAGGGCAAATAAAGGAAATAAAAATCATATCATATCTTTTTGAAAATCATAACCTGCAAAAGAGATCATAAAATCTTAACATGGAATAAATCATAGAAGTGAAAATGAGATCCCCATATTCATAACATAAAACTTGAAACTTTTTGGCATGCACACATAATCATGGAAAATCATTTCTTGTTAGTCATGACTCATTGCCAAGACTATCTTAGTGGACAAAGTCCCTTTCTGAACCGAGTCACCCTCGTTCCAGTCCTGTTTCACTGAACCGGTATAACCTACCATTCCAGCCATGTCTATCTCATGAGATATAAAATCTTTACCCAATTCATTGGAGGGAGATATAGGTCCCACCCATCTTATAATGAATCCTTTCTTATGTGTGCCACATAATCATACATCATCGCATAACACATGTAACAAAAATGGGATTCTTGAAATATCATGACATCATAAATCAATTCATATAAGATAAAGGAATTCATAAAAATAATTCCATCACAACATGATCAAATCAATGTAATAATAGGGATAAAAACAGAACCCTTTATTATCTTAGATGGAAAATAATTTTGATAAAACACTTGAACTCCATTCTTGAAGAAAATATCCTTTCTTCTTCAAAAAAACTTTTCCTTTCATAACATGTCATACAATTTTAAACTAAAAGAAGTTGATTAAAAATAAACATGAAAACTTGTAAAGGAATCTTCTTGGAAATAATGTTTTAGAAATCCATTCATGCCGTATAAGTAAAAAAAACATTCTTCGTACTTTTTTCGGAAAAGTCAAAAAGTACCTCGTACGAAAAAAAACGACAAACGATTCCTTTCATATTCTTTACTAAAAACTCACCGAAGGGTAAAATTGGATTTAAAATAGTGTAAGTGGATGGAAAAAATATTACATATTGAGGGAACATGGATGTGGATGATAAAATACACCCCAATAAATACTTACGAATAAACAATCTCGGATAAAAATGAGATTGTGATATTTCCCTTACCTTAGGTCCGATTTTCTTTGTACGTGTCCGAAGCTCCTGTATAATGGTTTAAATAATGTTATTTACTTATTAAAGAATCATACATATTGATATGATATCATATATGGTCATATTCTTAGCTTCTTGTTAGTAATATTTCATTGTTACTTGTTACTCGGGTCTTTATTACCTTTTGTTCTTATGCATGTTTTGCCGAATACATTCTTATTCTTCTTTTAAGGTTATAGATACCTTATATCCAGAATGGTATTAGTGTAACATATATCATATTTATTCATTCAATTAATTTATATAATTACTATGTAATGATGATCATGTAGAACGAGTTGCATCACATCGTGGAGACGGTATTCCGTACGTACGCACGAGTGATGATATCGTTCCTATGATCGTGGAACTGTATTGGAGTGTATATATATTATTTCAGTATCAATATTACTTTATAATAATCATAAATAGTTACTCATTACACCATTATACCCATCCTTGTAAAGTGATGGTGGAAAAATAGATTACACCACGGCGTGGAGACAGTATTCCGTACGTACGCACGCGCGGTGATTTCATTTTTCCGTAGGATGGATAGAAGGTGAATTAGGGTTGTGTCATATTTATAATAACATATCAGTATGTAAGTAATACTGATGTTATTACTTTATCATGAAACAACTAAATAAGAAGAAGTTGAAGAAGAAAGAAATTGAAAAGATCGGTAATGGATATTACCTCTTCTTTGAAACGCCTCTTTGAATCCTCCACTTAGGGAACTAAGATTGGTCTTTGAAGAAGACCAGGACCTCTAGGATTATTCTAGGGAAGTGGAGAGGAGAAAATGGCAGGGGTTGTCCGATCTTGAGTGCTCAATTTGTTGTGAGGAGGAGGGGGAGGAGGTGCCCTTTTATAAGAAAGGAGAGGGGCACCTTAGGAATATCTCAAAATATTATTTTATATTAAAGTCAAAATCAGTTTATAATGGTTCCAAAGGGTCTTATTTCGAAGCTAATGTGGGGATGGGTCAAAATACTATCAACCAATAGGATTTAGACAAGTTTAGGATATTATTTTAACCTTATCAATTAGATTTAACTCTAAGTTAAATAATTTAACTCTTACCGTGTCTTTTTGTTTTCATTCACTATATGGTTGATACACTTACTATAACATGACAAACGAACCCCAAATTGTTTATTATTAATATATATATCCTTATCTAAGTCATTTGGCCGATCCTTAGATTTTTAGGAATAAAATAACAATTAATAATATAATATTTGATTTAAAAACTATTTTGTGTCAATTTTGACACTATTTGATATATGATTTTTGTGAAAGTCATAACAGAATTATATGTTCGAACCAAGTTGATTAAAACAACATTAATATATCATAGTAACCTATAAAATTAGTGTAATTCATAAAAAGTCTCAAATTACATTTATTTTGGTGTTTATAACATCATTTATGTCAATATTCCATTAATAAGATAATTACTGCATCATCATTATGTCATAAATAAATTAAATTATTTAATGTCTAAAAATTACAAATAAAATACCATTATGGAGGAAATATTTCTATCTTTATAATTAATATTTATAGTCTAATTTATCTTATGTATAACCCCATATTAAAAATGATTTACTTATTAAACATTGATTTTAACTATTTTAACCCTTCTTTAAATAAATTAATAATAAATGTCCTAATCTAATCCAAGTGGGCCTAAATGGTCATATTTTATTCATAAGGTTGTTTTTGGTCGAATTACACTTATCCAATAGAATTAGGACATGTGTTAGGGTAATATTAATATCATATTTACCCATAGTTACCCTATTTACTATTAACCGCGGTAAAAAAAGTAAAAAGTTACTATTCACCAAAAAATTATTTTTATCTCATTGAACCACATTTTACTTACTGATATCAACCATGTCTGTTGGAGTTTCGAAATTCCATTCACAGAAGCGGTAAAATTAAGTTTTATTCAAAATTCAGTTTTTAACCTACCACTTAGTGGTTTCACTATTCATCAAAAATTGAAAGTTTTCAGAAAAATACCAAAATTTCACCCTAGCCTAATTTCGATATTCTGAGTCCAAAAATGAAGTCCATTTTGAAAAATAAAATTTATAAAATTTCAAAAAGTGGTTATTACTATTCATAACGGCTAGTTTTAATAATATTTTAATAGCATATCGTTGTTTAGTGAAACTCGGTATTGCGTACGACGCAAGCTATCGAGGAAGGTCGCAATTGCGTGTAAAGTAAGCCAAGCTAGTATGTAGTGAAATATTCCGTTGATGATATATAAAAAGAAAATATTACTCATAAAAATCTCAGGTGTTACATTCTACCCCCCTTAAAAAGAATTTCACCCTCGAAATTCGTCACTTTGTAACAAACAGATGAGGATACTTCTCCCTCATCATATCCTCAAGCTCCCATGTAGCTTCTTCAAGTTGGTGGTTTCTCCATAAAACTTTCACCAATCGAGTGGTCTTGTTTCGTAGGACTTTTTCGCTACGATCCAGAATCTCTATCGGCTGTTCTTCATAAGAAAGATCTTGCTCCAGCGGTACAACTTCTGAGCTGAGTACATGTGAAGGATCTGGTATGTAGTTTCTCAGGAGAGATACATGGAACACATATTGAACTTGAGAGAGATTCGGTGGAAGTGCCAATCGGTAAGCTACCTTCCCAACACGATCCAGTATTTCGAAAGGGCCGATATATCTAGGGCTCAACTTCCCCTTCATTCCAAATCTCATAACCCTATTCCAGGGAGATATTCGTAAGAACACTTTATCACCCACTTCAAACTCTAGGTATTTTCTTCGGTTGTCGGCATAAATTTTCTGTCGAATCTGAGCGGCTCTTATGTGTTGTTGAATAGATCTAACCTTTTCTTCCATTTCATCACCGAGATCAGGTCCTAATAGCTTTCTTTCCCCAACTTCATCCCAGTAAGTTGGAGTCCTGCATTTCTTTCCATAGAGAGCTTCATAAGGAGCCATCTGAATACTGGAGTGAAAGCTATTATTATAATAAAATTCCACCAAAGTTAGGTGTTGATCCCAACCTCCTTTGAAATCCATAGAGCAAGCTCTCAACATATCTTCTAGGGTTTGAATTGTTCTCTCAGACTGACCGTCTGTCTGAGGATGATAAGCAGTGCTAAAACTCAACTCTATATCCAAAGTATGCTGAAGACTTCGCAAGAACATCGAGGTAAATCTCGGATCCCGATCAGATATAATAGAAAGTGGTACTCCATGCAATCTTACCACTTCCTTTACATATATCCTGGCAAGCTGATCTAGAGAGAAATCCTCTCTAATAGCAATGAAGTGTGCAAACTTTGTAAGACGATCAACTATGACCCAGATAGCATTATTGCCTTTGGATGTTTTAGGAAGTCCTGTGACAAAGTCCATAGTGATGTTTTCCCATTTCCATTCGGGTATGGGTAATGGTTGTAACATCCCCTTAGACTTCTGTCTCTCAGCTTTAACTTGTTGACAAACCAAGCATCGAGAGACATATTCAGCAATATCTCTTTTCATGCCATCCCACCAGAAGTACTCTTTCAGGTCCCTATACATCTTCGTGCTTCTAGGATGAATAGAGAATGAAGAACTATGATCCTCATCCAGCAGCTCCTTCTTTAATTCGGGGATGGAAGGAACACAAACCCGATTCCTAAACTTTATTATCCCATCACAATCAAGGTTGAATTCAGGAACATTTCTCACCTTCTTTTGTAACTCGACATCTTCTTTCTGTGCCTCCTTAATCATTGCATGTATAGATGGTTGAACATTCATTTGAGAAAGATAAGATTTTTCCCCTTCCATTATAATTCCAAGATCCATCCTTTGTAAATCCATAAATATTGGATCTATTGTGATCCTCATCATGGATAAACTAGCATGGTCTTGTCGACTTAATGCATCTGCCACCTTGTTTGCTTTCCCAGGGTGGTAATGGATTGAGCAGTCATAATCCTTAATCAGCTCCAACCATCTTCTTTGACGCATATTCATCTCCTTTTGTGTGAAAATATACTTTAAACTTTTATGATCAGTATAAATATCACAGCTTTCACCATAAAGGTAATGCCTCCAAATCTTTAATGCAAAGATTACCGCAGCCAACTCCAAATCATGTGTTGGGTAATTTTTCTCATGGATTTTCAACTGTCGTGAGGCATAAGCTATCACCATATCATTTTGCATAATAACACGCCCCAATCCCTTCTTGGATGCATCACTGTAGATCACAAACCTTTCTCCACTACAAGGCAGTGTGAGCACAGGTGCACTGGAAAACCTTCTTTTCAACTCCTTAAAATTCTCTTCACATTCCTCTGTCCAGACAAACTTAACTCCTTTCCGAGTCAACTCGGTGAGTGGATTAGATAATCGTGAAAAATCTTTTACAAAACATCGATAATATCCAGCCAAACCAAGAAAACTTCGGATCTCAGTTACTGTTGTTGGTCTCGACCATCTTTCGATAACCTCTGTTTTTTCTGGATCCACAAATATCCCCTCTTTTGAGATTATGTGACCCAAAAATGCAACTTTTTGAAGCCAAAATTCACACTTGTTAAATTTGGCATAAAGCTTCTCCTTTCTCAGGGTCTTCAATATAATTATCAAGTGATCCTCATGCTATTCCTTGCTCTTTGAATAGACAAGAATATCATCTATAAAGACTACCACAAATTGATCAAGATAGTCTCTAAAGACTCTATTCATTAGATCCATGAAGATAGCAGGGGCATTAGTAAGACCAAATGGAATCACTATAAATTCATAGTGTCCATACCTTGTACGGAAAGCCGTCTTTGGTATATCCTCCCTTTTGACCCTTAATTGATGATACCCTGAACGAAGATCAATATTGGAAAAGTATTGAGCTCCGCGTAGTTGGTCAAATAAGTCATCAATGCGTGGGGGAGGATATTTGTTCTTGATAGTGATCTTGTTAAGTTCTCGATAATCAATGCAGAGTCTCATTGATCCATCTTTCTTCTTAACAAATAGAACAAGTGCTCCCCAAGGTGATGCACTAGGGAGTATGAATCCCTTATCAAGATTCTCTTGGAGTTGCTTCTTCAATTCCTGCAACTCAATTGGGGCCATTCTATAAGGTGTCATTGAAATAGGCAAAGCACCCAGTACGAGTTCAATTGAAAACTCAACTTCACGATTTGGTGGAAGACCTGGTAATTCCTCCGGAAATACATCATCAAACTCCCTTACAATGGGCATATTCTTAATCGTGAGTTTCTCACCAACCATTTGAGATAAATAACCTTTATTTAGTGGAATCAATACCCATAAGATGGAAGAAATTTCCACTGGAAGTTTATGTTCATCCTTGCATTGGTATACGATCGTAGATTGATCTGGAATATGAAATGTGACTTCCCTTCTTTGGCAATTGATATGAGCTCCATGTAGAGAAAGCCAATCCATGCCAAGAATCACATCAAATTCCACTAAAGGAAGGATCACAAGATTTGCAGGAAGCACTTTCCCACAAACTTCGATCGGAGAAGAATTATAAACTTTTGATGCGACTGTTGTGCCATTAGGTGTTTTCACAGCTAACTCAACATCTAATTGTTGAGGTAATACGGTGATACCCTTAGAAAATTCTTTAGAAATAAAAGAGTGGGTGGATCCAGAATCAAATAAAACATTTGCTACTTTAGAGTGGATGGTAAGTGTACCTTTCACCACTTCGTTATCGTACTCCACATCACTGATAGAAATTGCATGTGACTTTCCTTTGTCTTTAGCCTTAAGATTTTGTTGACATCGACCATCATCATCAACCCTTGGATTTGGGCATTGATTGGAATAATGCCCCATCTCCTTGAACTTGAAACATTGAAGTGTAGTAGGTTCATTCTGTGTATCCATTCCTTTGTTTGCGTCATTAGACATCTTCTTCCCATTATCACGGCATTCAAATGCCCGATGACCTTCCTTTCCACATTTAAAACATTTACTTGTCCCTTTAAGACAACTCCCTCCATGTTTCTTTCCACACTTTGAGCATAAGGAAAAGCTCATCTTCTTTTCCGTGTGCTCTTTAGATTTTTCTTTGAATTCCATCTTCCTCTTCTTATCAAACCCATGTGACTGATGGGTTACTCCAATCTCCATCTCGACTTTGAGAGCACATCGAACGATTTCCTCGTAGCTATTGAAGTCCCTTATGGCTAACTCCCTTCGAAGACTTGGTTTTAAGCCACTAAAGAATCGATCGATCTTACTCTCAGGTTGGATAATAATACCAGAAGCGTACCTTGCAAGTCTTGTAAAATTTTCTTCATTGGTACCAACAGATTCATCATCCCTTTGCTTCAGTTCAAGAAACTCTTTCTCCATCTTTGTTCGGAGAATACGAGGAAAGTACTTATTGAAAAATAAGTTCTTGAACTCGTCCCATTCCATAGACTCAATTTCATCCCTTTGCCTCGTATTCTTAATAATATTTCACCATTGATCAGCATCTCCTTCCAAACGATACACTGCTAGGATGACTTTATCATGTTCAGAACATTGAAGAACTGAAAATATCTTTTCAGTAGTACTAATCCATTGTTCAACAACTAATGGATCAGTAGACCCACTGAAAGAAGGTGGACGCTGCCTCATGAAGGATTCAACAGAATGTTGCTCCTTCCTTTGCTCGTTTGGAAGTCCTGCATGATTCATAGCTTGAGAAAGTTGTGTGAGCATGGCTACAAGATTTTGCATTCCAGCTCCCATATCGTTTGGTTGCTCAGGGGGACAATCATTGCATTGCCCATCGCATTCCGCATTAACACGGTTCCTTCGGGTTCCAGCCATTGACTAAAACAAAGAAGAATAGTGTGAGAAACACTAATTATAATAAGAAAACCACATAATTCAAGAATAAAATTTTCATGCTTAAGGTCTTATCCTAGGTTATTCAAGGACATTTCTAAAACACTAAGATTGTGTTCTATGCTTAGACTTATCCTTAGGGTTCTTACTAAGGCTTTCACATCCTAGTTTCCAAAGGTTGACTATACCTTTCCTCTGATACCAACTATAACGACCCATACTTTACATACATTGTTAATAATTCAAAATTGAAGCACACTTATTACAACATATGACAAAACCACAAAGGACTGTATAGGTATAGTGTCTTTAGAAACTGGGAAACATAAACAATTGGTTCATAAATCTTCTACAGTGTCTCCCATTTATTTCATCATATCTAGGGTCCCTTTTAGCATATTCTACTTAATATCCATCTTCCTAACCTGGGGAAAAGAAAACATAAAAGGGTGAGCTCAAATGCTAAGCAAGGGCAAATAAAGGAAATAAAAATCATATCATATCTTTTTGAAAATCATAACCTGCAAAAGAGATCATAAAATCTTAACATGTAATAAATCATAGAAGTGAAAATGAGATCCCCATATTCATAACATAAAACTTGAAACTTTGTGGCATGCACACATAATCATGGAAAATCATTTCTTGTTAGTCATGACTCATTGCCAAGACTATCTTAGTGGACAAAGTCCCTTTCTGAACCGAGTCACCCTCGTTCCAGTCCTGTTTCACTGAACCGGTATAACCTACCGTTCCAGCCATGTCTATCTCATGAGATATAAAATCTTTACCCAATGCATTGGAGGGAGATATAGGTCCCACCCATCTTATAATGAATCCTTTCTTATGTGTGCCACATAATCATACATCATCGCATAACACATGTAACAAAAATGGGATTCTTGAAATATCATGACATCATAAATCAATTCATATAAGATAAAGGAATTCATAAAAATAATTCCATCACAACATGATCAAATCAATTTAATAATAGGGATAAAAACAGAACCCTTTATTATCTTATATGGAAAATAATTTTGATAAAACACTTGAACTCCATTCTTGAGGAAAATATCCTTTCTTCTTCAAAAACACTTTTCCTTTCATAACATGTCATACAATTTTAAACTAAAATAAGTTGATTAAAAATAAACATGAAAACTTGTAAAGTAAGCTTCTTGGAAATAATTTTTTAGAAATCCATTCATGCCGTATAAGTTAAAAAAAACATTCTTCGTACTTTTGTCGGAAAAGTCAAAAAGTACCTCGTACGAAAAAAACGACAAACGATTCCTTTCATATTCTTTACTAAAAACTCACCGAAGGGTAAAATTGGATTTAAACTAGTGTAAGTGGATGGAAACAATATTACATATTGAGGGAACATGGATGTGGATGATAAAATACACCCCAATAAATACTTACGAATAAACAATCTCGGATAAAAATGAGATTGTGATATTTCCCTTACCTTAGGTCCGATTTGCTTTTTACGTGTCCGAAGCTCCTGTATAATGGTTTAAATAATGTTATTGACTTATTCCAGAATCATACATATTGATATGATATCATATATGGTCATATTATTAGCTTCTTGTTAGTAATATTTCATTGTTACTTGTTACTCGGGTCTTTATTACCTTTTGTTCTTATGCGTGTTTTGCCGAATACATTCTTATTCTTCTTTTAAGGTTATAGATACCTTATATCCTGAATGGTATTAGTGTAACATATATCATATTTATTCATTCAATTCATTTATATAATTACTATGTAATGATGATCATGTAGAACGAGTTGCATCACATCGTGGAGACGGTATTCCGTACGTACGCACGAGTGATGATATCGTTCCTATGATCGTGGAACTGTATTGGAGTGTATATATATTATTTCAGTATCAATATTACTTTATAATAATCATAAATAGTTACTCATTACACCATTATACCCATCCTTGTAAAGTGATGGTGGAAAAATAGATTACACCACGGCATGGAGACGGTATTCCGTACGTACGCACGCGCGGTGATTTCATTTTTCCGTAGGATGGATAGAAGGTGAATTAGGGTTGTTTCATATTAATAATAACATATCAGTATGTAAGTAATACTGATGTTATTACTTTATCATGAAACAACTAAAGAAGAAGAAGTTGAAGAAGAAAGAAATTGAAAAGATCGGTAATGGATATTACCTCTTCTTTGAAATGCCTCTTTGAATCCTCCACTTAGGGAACTAAGATTGGTCTTTGAAGAAGACCAGGAACTCTAGGATTATTCTAGGGAAGTGGAGAGGAGAACATGGCAGGGGTTGGCCGAGCTTGAGTGCTCAATTTGTTGTGAGGAGGAGGGGGAGGAGGTGCCCTTTTATAAGGGAGGAGAGGGGCACCTTAGGAATATCTCAAAATATTATTTTATATTAAAGTCAAAATCGGTTTATAATGGTTCCAAAGGGTCTTATTTCGAAGCTAAAGTGAGGATGGGTCGAAATCCTATCAACCAATAGGATTTAGACAAGTTTAGGATATTATTTTAACCTTATCAATTAGATTTAACTCTAAGTTAAATAATTTAACTTTTACCGTGTCTTTTTGTTTTCTTTCACTATATGGTTAATAAACTTAATATAACATGCCAAACGAACCCCAAATTGTTTATTATTAATATATATATCCTTATCTAAGTCATTTGGCCGAACCTTAGATTTTTAGGAATAAAATAACAATTAATAATATAATATTTGATTTAAAAACTATTTTGTGTCAATTTTGACACTATTTGATATATGATTTTTGTAAAAGTCATAACAGAATTATATGTTCGAAAAAAGTTGATTAAATCAACATTAATATATAATAGTAACCTAAAAAATTAGTGGAATTCATAAAAAGCCTCAAATTACATTTATTTTGGTGTTTATAACATCAATTATGTCAATATTTCATTAATAAAATAATTACTGCATCATCATTGTGTCATAAATAAATTAAATTATTTAATGTCTAAAAATTACAAATAAAATACTATTATGTAGGAAATCTTTTTAGCTTTCTAATGAATATTTATATTAGAATTTATCTTATGTATAAACCCATATTAAAAATTATTTACTTATTAAACTTTGATTTTAACTATTTTAACAATTCTTTAAATAAATTAATAATAAATGTCCTAATCTAATCCAAGTGGGCCTAAATGGTCATATTTTATTCATAAGGTTGTTTTTGGTCGAATTACACTTATCCAATAGAATTAAGACATGTGTTAGGTTAATATTAATATCATATTTACCCTTAGTTACCCTATTTACTATTAACTGCGGTAAAAAAAGTAAAAAGTTACTATTCACCAAAAAATTATTTTTATCTCATTGAACCACATTCTACTTACTGATATCAACCGTTTCTGTCGGATTTTCGAAATTCCATTCATAGAAGCGGTAAAATTAAATTTAATGCAAAATTCAGTTTTTAACCTACCACTGAGTAGTTTCACTATTCATCAAACATTGAAAGTTTTTAGAAAAATACCAAAATTTCACCCTAGCCTAATTTCGATATTCTGAGTCCAAAAATGAAGTCCATTTTGAAAACTAAAATTTATAAAATTTCAAAAAGTGGTTATTACTATTCATAACAGCTAGTTTTAATAATATTTTAATAGCATATCGTTGTTTAGTGAAACTCGGTATTGCGTACGACGCAAGCTATCGAGGAAGGTCGCAATTGCGTGTAAAGTAAGCCAAGCTAGTATGTAGTGAAATATTCCGTTGATGATATATAAAAACAAAATATTACTCATAAAAATCTCGGGTGTTACACATAACCTTTGAATTAACTTCATAGATGATCCTCAACATTTCCCATATTTCCTTAGTCTTGGTCCCATTTTCTATAGTAAATTCTTTATTCGAATATAATGAACATTTCATATTCCTATCAAGAAAAACATTATCAAGATACCACTTATCTGAAATGACCATTAAAACCCCTTATTGAATCAAAACATAGTAATTTGAAATAATATCAAGAATACATAAAATTGGGGATAAAAGATTAAAAATAATATATTCTTCCATACGTTATAAATCCATTAATAAAACTTCAGAATATTTTTATATTAATTGATTAATTATAATACATGAAGGATATAATATTTTTTAAATCAATTTTATCTTAAAAAGTTGAATTCTCTTAACACCATTAACTTCAATAACCATTAATGTCTGTAATGTATAACCCAAAAAACACTCTGATACCAATATTAGTGAGTTACCATAATTATTACCTAATATAGAGGGGGTAAATTAGTGAATTGATAACTTTTATGTTATTTTTATGATAACATATGTTCACCATTGGTTAGGTTGAATGAAAAATAATGTTTTCTTATAACCTTTATTTTTCAACACTGTATACTTATTCAATTAAATTTAGAGTTATATTCAAAAAATAAATACCACCATAATGGAAACATGGTTTTCCATTTTAAATAGATTTTAACATCCATGGAATGACATGGAATAATACATTTACATATAGTCCACTAGTATCATCCATTGGTTACGATGAGCATGATATATCCTTGAACTCTTGTATATAAATGTTTTTCCTGATATGAATAATGAGATATCATAAAAAATAAATATAATTATTTAATGTTATAATAAATATATTCTTCAATCTCCACGTATAATATTTATTTTTTTTACGTAAAATATAAATTTTTATCCTCTTATTTAATCAGTAAAATTATTAAATTTAGTGAACAAAAACTTCACTTTGATCCCCCAAAATCTCATTTCAACTTTCACTAGGATGTCTTGATGTGTATATGAGACCTTGATCATCAAAAAATAGTAAATAATTTAATATAACACTACTCTAACAAATTCAACCCCCACCATTTAATGGTATCCTTAAATATTCATTTTCTATGTTTTAAAACATCAAGAAATATATTTAGGAAAAACTATAATGATTATACAATTATTTGTGTATTTACTTATTCACATAAATAACATTTTTATCTTTTTATTTACAATAATTATCAAATATTCTTACCATACGACATAATGAAATTAACACACACTTCCACATTGAATTTTAAAATTCATATTCAAAAACAAAATCCATCAATAACTATATTAAATTCTCACTCCAATTCTAACCCATTTAATCAATTTAGACAGTCATATTACCTTATATATGATTATAAGTTGCTGGGGATCAGTTATAATATCCCTAAATTCTATACTCCAATCCATGTGACAAAAATCCTAATGCAATTACACTAGAACATTGATAGAGTGCCTCTAAGACTCGTGTGAGAGAAATAGTGTTTCCATCTTCAATTTTAGGACCTAATATAAAAAAATCATGATTACTATAATTTATTTGGTCTGATAGTATTTTTTTCACCTTTTACCTTCTATTAATCTTATTCAAACTTCAATAAATACTTATATTTTATTAAATCAATTTAAACATCACGCGATCCATAAAATTACACTTCAACTACACTATTCCCTTGACATCACAAATTAATGAATATGGTTGATGTGTTGGGAAAAACCCTAACACCTTTAAGAATATAAACTTAAATATAAAAAATAAACCTATTATCACCTCTATATTAACTACATAAAAAATTATCACATAAAATACTACATTGGTTTTTGGGATTTTTTCATCGGTTATTTTCTCTCATGGACCCTGAGAGTTGAGAGTTAATAGTATATTTTGACTATTTCATAATAAGTTCAAATGTTAATGAATTAAATGGAAGTTTTATGGGACATATTCAATATTTTTTATATATTTTATCTGATGATGATATAATATCATAAAATATTGATAGGGAATTTTTCACTAGATATCTATAATTAGACCAGGATACTAAATCAAAGGATTTATGAAGAGGTGTTAGTGGGGGTAGAGATAGTGAAAAAATTGATATTCATGATAGGTTTAGTTTAAGAAAAGTTCCAAAAATGTTTTGTATGGAGTGATATTAGGGTTTTTAGCCTTATATCTATAAGGGTTATCATTCCTTATGAATTCATGGGAATTATATATTATATTGAATTTATTATCATGAATTAGGAAGTTCATGGAATTATAATGGAAATTGGGGAATCATTTTATATTTATGAAGTGGTACGGGATATACAAATTATTTTTTTTATCTTTATATGGTTAAAATTTTATACTAGAGTATAGGATGGTGATTTATGGTACTTCCCATTTGTCTTATAATCCTCTTTTGTAGTTTCTCTAGTATCATCCATTGGATTATCTTTGGTAATAGTTTTAGTTGTTTTAGAAGTATCTTTAGAAATAACAGGATTTAGATCCGTTTAAAAATCTAATTTAAAGTTGTGTTTTTTATTACAATCAATAGTTTATAAATTCACTAGTACCTCTAAAATCTCATGGTTTAAGGGGATAAAAACATCCAAACTTTGGAGGATGAGAAAATATTAATGAAAATATTTTGGTATTAGAGATATATAAGTTGGATTGGATTTATTTAGTGAAATGTAAAATCTTTTTTTATTATATACTTATTTTTATATTAATTTGAATACAGTAATTTCACTCTTTAACATGACCTATCTTGTTTGAGTACTGAATATTTATTTTAAGAGACTATAATAACACTTAGTTTATTAATCATTAATAGATGATGTTTAATGTTGCAAGTGATATTTCATAGTGGTGAGTTTTTAGTTGGTAATGATTATGAGTTATAGAATTTTATTATATTATTGATAAAAATATACGTGTCATTATTGGAATCAATCAGATATTTTTGGTGCGATCTTATGTTAATTGTATTGTTGAAGGGTTATCTTTTTCATCATGAATGGTCATTATTCTATTATCAACATAAATAAAGATTACAAATTAAATTACATATTGATTGAGTTATACTAACATTATTCTTTATTATAGGGCCGGAAATTATATATGGTAATGGTATATGATGAGGATAATATTAGTATTTAATGATAGTTTGATATTGTTTTTTCTATAATATGTTATTATTCTAGAACCATAGTATGAATAAAAATAAGTATAAATCTATATCCATAAATAGTTATAATCTATTTAGGCTCATATGATGAAACCTTCAAACCTCCATCTCCTAATGATCTAGATCAATTATTTTTTGAAGAGTGAATTCAGTCAACTTATTTTGTCACCATAGAGTACAGTGGACTTTTCACCAGGAAAATGAATGGAATCTTAAGTATTTGTATCAATTGATATCAACTAAATTAAGAAATGATGAAAACAATTTAAACTTGATAAAGGATCAATAATATATTTGAATAATTTATAGGTTTAATTTATAGGTATGGACATTAAGATTATATTGTTATTTCATTCAATATATTGAACACTCAAGTATTATCTATGTTATTTATTCATAGGATCTTAAAAACATACATGAAATAATTTTTTATTATCATTATCAATGACATTTTGGTGTATTTGAGGCTATAAGAGGAGCACGACAAACACTTGATATAACAATGCACATTGCTAGCATTAGCTTGATATCAAGAAGTTTAAATTCCAATGTAATTAAATATAGTGTGATTATTACAAATAATATTAATAATATGAATTTATTTATGTAGTAAGGTTTTATATTAATAAATTAATGTTTTATAGGTAACAGAAAATACCAAAAGTTAATTTTTAGGAAATGGTAAATTTAAAGGGTGAGGAGGATGACTCTAAATTTTTCCAGTCACTTGGTTGGGTTCCACCATGTTCTTGGTGAGGGGTCTAGTGGTTTTATACCACTAAATATATGATATGGTTAGTGCAACACCATCAGGTATTTTCTAGGCCACCAAGTGGCTACTCGAGATACACATAGCACTAGGTAAACCCATGATTTTTTCTGAATGTGAAAAAAATCTTTTTTAGGACCTTATTTTATATTACATTAAAGGACTTACACCTATATAATCTATCTAGAAAGGATAATAATCGATCATTACCTTCCTTCTTCCCCCATTATCTCTATTGATATATGGTGATTTTAAGTTGGTTATCTATTGAGGGACGTGATTTCTTTACTCATACTCAATTACTCTACCTTCTAATATCCACTTTCTCTATTTTTTATGGTTCCCATTAATAATTAAGAATGAAATTTCTCTATAGAATTTTGGAATCACATCAAAATCATCAACATTCTACCTAGGGTGGATAAAGGGTGCTAGTGAATGTTGAATTCAAGAGATTTATCCTATGTTACATTAATTTATGTCACTCATTGATTTGTTATTTTTATTTTATAAGAGTTAGGAGAAATTTATTTATAAATTAGAATAGTACGTTTGAAAGTGTGATCATAGGAAGGCTCTTAGTCATTTACAAGCCTTCAGCCTAAGGTTTTATGAAATTTTGGTACATACATTTGGTTTTGAGATTGAGTATTGCATGGTAATCGATTATGATGGTCAAATATTTATATAAATTCTAGAATTATGGTTTTAAGATAGTTTAAAAAAAATAGTGTTCTTTTATATAACCTAAGATACAATATGAAGTGTAATTGTGGGAAAACATGTGTGAATGACTAGAGAAAAAACCAAAGTGGGTTCTGGTGTGTGTAGTTAAATCAATAAAGACTATAATACTTATAAAATTCCTTTATTGGTAGTAAATTTATCACATAGTCATTAAATGTAATGTCATCTAATGTAAGTATATTATTAAGGTAAAGGTGGAACCATATAGGGTGAAAAAACCTTGGTAGATGACACTAGATCCCTTGATATGTCAGCTGTATTTGTTCATGGAGAACATTGGTGAACCTTGGGGTGGTTTCTTAGTAAAAACAATTAATACAAGTTATTGAGAGGGGTAAAAATTGGGATTAAAACCAATCTTTGTGGGAGCATCCTTTAGGGGTCCGATTTGATAAATAGAATGATACCAATATAGGTTCTATTATGGGGTTGACCCCTTGGCTACTAGTTATCTTTGGGGGATTGTGTGTGACATGATGTGTGATAAGACTTATAGGATGAATGACTATTTTATAGGTGACTACATATATTGATATGATTCTATAGATTTTTATAATAGTGGTTTCATGAGATTGTGAGTGATGAAATTATGAGGGAGGTGGGTAAAATGTTTGTTAATTTTGTATATAATCTGTAACTCTAAGACCAAGAAGTAGGTATTATTTATTGTATCAATTTCTCATGGTATGGAAAAAATAACATCAATCCTTATATATATAAATGTACCATGTGATGGATGTTCCAATTCAACATATGATGCTAGTAGAGAGTCCTAGGTTGGTTTTACTACCAACCAGTAAGTTTGAAAGAGGGAATTCATAGTTTTTGTGATTTTCCTAAAAATAACAATGAGGTATAAACTAGTTTGGGTGATATAATTCCCGACAGTCTATGATATGAGTTTTCCCACTATGAGATTCCAAGAATTTCAAGATGGGGGGGGGGGGTGAATTTACAAGAACATTTTTAATATTTTTGAAAATCATTTTTAAACATATAATAAATTCATGTTTATTTGTAGGTGGAGTATCAATAAAATAAACAATGAAAAGTACAATATTTATAGTAGTTATGATTTAAATGAACATATATATACTCTTAACTTCTCTCCAATACTTAAGAGAAATGTTATTTACTAAATCCTATCATTTTTATGAGAGTCAACACATAATTAAAATCTACCTTTTATGTTAGAGGTATTAAAGAAACATGAATTTTAATGTGATTCAAAACCCAATATGTGCCTGATTTTTCAATAGAAATAATAACTACATAAAAACCTAAATTTTATAGTTATTGGAATAACCAAGAACATAGACCTTTAATAATATATGAGTATCTGATATAAGACATTATTTTGTATTGTAAAAACATAAACCAAACATAGATAATTATAAAAAAGATAACAACATGTCTCAATGAATGAATAAACTCAATTTAAACGATTATAGTTTCATTATAGATTGATCACTTCAACAATGTGTTCAACAAGATGAATCTCTCATAACGATCGAGTATTCCAATTACAACACCCAAAGATATTAAAAGAATAATATTAAGTTCGACTGAATATATGAAATGAAACTCTGAGATTTTAAGATAATATAACATCCTGATACTTTATGATATATATATATAGTTTAAAAAATAATCACTTTGATAGGTTTCACTGAATAGAACATTGGGTTTAAATGATGAAAAATACTATATTTAAATATTATAATTTAAAACATGTATGTTATAACCTAGTCATTAATATGGTGGGTATAAATAATAATAAATAAATTATAAAAATTATATGGTTTATGTGTAAATAAAAAAAATTTATTGGTTATATATTTATTAAGAATAATGTTATAATCATTTGATAGGAAAAGAAATGTTTTCCGAAAAAAATGTATTTTTAAAAAGGATAGTTTAATCATGCTTTGAGCACATAATTTAGAATTAATTTTTATAAAATTTAGGAAACTTAATATAAATATATAATATTAATTTTTTAAATCATAATGTCAAAATTATATTAGGGTGAATTTTTGGACTTTTTCTCAAATATTTTTCTTTTTGTCGAATAGTGAAAAATATTGATTTTTACTTAAAACATACTTTTCATTTAAATAATTTAAATGGTTAAATTATATTTTAAATTGGTTTTAAATAAAAATTAGAAAAATTAGAAAAAATATATTAAAATATATTAATTTTTCTAATTTTAATAAATTTCATTTTTATTTTTGATTTTAGAACCTTCTATACTTATGATAATTTTCTCTTTGTAAACCAGTTTTTTCAATTCATCTATGGGTATACTTATAAATTGGATTCTCCCACTTATGTGATTTGAATTTGAAAAAATTGATTCTATATTTGGAATAATAATAATTTATATTATATAATAATTTCAAATTAATTTTTTACCATCATTAGTAGTCAAGATAGTAACTATTAATTACTACGGTAATGGTAAAAACTGATTTACTAAGGGGTTATGCTAAAAAGATACGGGTTACAATAACCTACAAACTTTTCCAAAACCCCATTAATGGACATATATAGACCATAAAACCATTAAGGGTATATAATGTACCATTTTTAGTTTTTTTATATAAAAATGGTTATAATTGAATATTTTAAAAACTTTCATGTGTGTCCTCTCCCCAACATAAAAAATGCCAGAACTATAGTCCTCTATTCAAACTTCCAAAGACAATTATTTTATAAACTACCTACCAAAATAAGTTAATTAATCCCCAAAAAACATCATATATCCCTTTTTTGATCATAAATTTAATATAGGAATGATTTGGTGCAAACCTCATAATGTTTTCTGATGAAGAGGCACTATTATTAAACGAGTGTTTTTATTTTGTTTATTCTTCAAAATCCTTAAAATGATATTAAAACATGATTATATAATAGAATAATTATATTTTATATACATTTATTATATTATGTTATGTTAATTACCTATATCCATCCCCTATCCTGTAAAATGGGAAGCAAAATTGTTGATCAGGCGTATATATGACTATCACCTCACGAACCGATGCAATTTGTTTTCCATCACCACCATCAAGGATGGATATAATGATGGATATAACATATTTACATGATAGATATAATTTTATTATTCTTAATTAATTTTAATATCACATATAACTTCTTTTTTACATTTTTTAATATATGACAACGTCGCTCGTGTGTACAGTGGACTATCGCCTCGCGAAGCGATGCAATTCGTTTTTCAATTTTTCATTACACTGAATGTAACAAGAATATATTTAGTGAATATATGTGATATATATATATATATATGAAATTATATTTATTTTTGAAAATCATTATATTACACATTTATTTAAAATTTTACCAATTAAAGATATGATAACATCGCTCATGCGTACATACTACCTACCATATCAACGATGAAATGCAATGCATTCTCCATGTTCAAATTTCAATAATGATTATAAAAATGTTTTAACTTATTCAGTACATGTAATGTAATAAGTATATATTTAGTGAATATATGTGATATCTATGACATTATATTGATTTTTTAAAATCAATATTTCACCCACTTCTTTAAACTTTTACCAATTAATAAATTGATAAAATCAGTGATGCATATATAAGGCCTACCATCTCCATGAAGTGATGTAATTTTTGATCCATATTCAGATTTAAATAATGATTATAAAAATTTATATAAATAAAAAATGATGTGTATGACATTAATAAGTATATATTTTGTGAATATATGTGATATCTATGACATTATATAGATTTTTTAAAATCAATATATCACCCACTTCCTTAAACATTTACCAATTAAGAAATTGATAACATCGGTCATGCATACGTAAGGCCTACCATCTCTATGAAGTGATGTAATTTGTGATCAATATTCAGATTTAAAAAATGATTATAAAAATTTATATAAAAAAATGATATCTATGATGTTAATATCATTCCATATATTTTAGAACGATATAATATGCACTAGAACTGGATCTTTTAGGACAAGACATGCATGAGAAAACAAGGAAATTAATAATTGAAATAATGAAAATAATGAAATATTATTAACCAATGAGTGATAAGATGTTATAATAGGATCATATATTATATTATAAATATGAATATGGTAATTTTATAAATTAAAAACATGATTAAATCTACTATACAAGATGCTAAATTATGTTCCCCTAAAAGGAAGTGTGTGGTAAGGTACTTCATCTAAATTTCCATTCATTGAGGAATATTGTAATGTTATGCACCTAATTTATTTTATATAGTGTTTTTAATTCACACATAATATGTAATATCATGAATCATTCCTAATTCATGTAATTTAAAGTTTCAATTTGAATTATTTTATCTTTGGGGATTTCACTTGAAAAGTTTCAAGTGGTAAATAATTTCATAATTCAATTTCCTTTCATTGGGTTATATTACTTCCTTACTATCACTGATATTATAGGATTCTATGTGTAATGAATTTTTATTATCTTATGATTTATTTCCAATTTTTTGTGGATTTAAATTTCATACACATAGTTAGTTCATTGATTAATTATCACTTCAATGTTACGATCTCTATGAGGCTTTATTCACAATCTCATTTTAATCAGGATTGTTTATGATTGAATTTTCATTGAAGGAAATTATTTTATCATTGGATGATGAAACCCTTTAATTTTATTTTAATCTAGTTATTCATAAATTTTTCAAGTAATAGTACAATTTAACACTCTTTGGTACTTTAAATTGTCATGATTTTTTTAATGAAAATCCAACATTATTTCACTCTTTGATTGAAAATACTTTTTCTTCAAAATAATGTTTTCTAAAAAAAATTCCAAAAATGGTTTTATTATTATTAAAATGATAAATTAAATATAATTTTAACAATACTTTACTTTTTACAAAATTAATTTAAATGAATCTTTGAATCATTTTCTAAATAAGGTATATTTGGATTTTAGTGAAATTTTTAAAGGGATAATTTTAACTTATATGGAATGTATAGAGTTTCCCACCATTATGAACAATAAATGTTTTAAATATTATTTTTCATGGTTAAAATTATATTTTAATATAAAATATTTTCCAAATGTACAGTAAACTTTAGTTTTAAAATGTGGTTTTCGAAATAGAAAAGATATTTTCCTCAAGAATGTTTTTAAATATCTTTTATGTCATTTCTATTAATCAATAGAAACAACCCTTTATTTTTATTATACTACACTACAGATATGTTGTATTTATACCATACTTATGCTTTATATGGATGTTTTATGATCATTTGAACCAAGGAAATTATTTACATTCACTTTCTTGATTCATTTTTGTTATCATTAAATTTACTTTCAAATATTAAATTTATTATGATCATTGGAAATTAAATTTACCCTAAATAATAATTATATTTATCATGGATATTATTATTTTTAAACCATATATCATTTATACATACAATGTTTTACATTGAATGATATTTTATTTATGGGGTAAATATTGATAAATATGTATCCTTTACTCAATATTGATATTTGATGATACAATATATAGTCCATGAATTAAATAAATTATTCGATATATAAGGAATTATTTGGACATGGAGATATTTATGGGGCTTAGTAATATATTTCTTCTTGATGCATAGCTAGTCTAATTAGATTAATTTGTTGGATAACCTTAGTTAAATGGATTTTGGGTGTATACATGCCCGTTAGTTTTAAACTGTCTTGTAAAATGTATTAACTATAGATGTATCACGATGGTTGATATAATGACATCTAATAATTAATAATTTCCTTTAGTAAGAAATTATTTATTATTATCCATGATATTTTCACAATGATATTATATCTAGATGCATTTAATTATCAGTTTATTGATTAAAGTTCATGTGTTTTAAGATATTTACCACTATATATTGATTATGACATATTTTATCATGATATTCATTTTATTGATTAAATATAATATGTGTTTAGTTATTTAACATTTCATATTAATTATGACTTTTTGATTATTCCTCATTTACTCTTAATAGATTCAGCTTTATATAACTCTTACTGTGTATTTGAGCTCACCCTTATTTTTTTTCTTTCACAGGAATCTAGGAAGTGGACTATGAATGGTCTATTAGTATATGATAAAAAATAATAATGACATTATAAAAAAAATAACTGTGATGTAATTTGTGTATTAAAATGTAATATGGGAATCATTTAGGTATATAGTTTAACAAGACCATTAAACTATTAAGTCTTTCACGATGGGATTTCTTGAATCTTATTCCAATGTAGTAAAGTAGAAAATAGTTCTGGGATACTTGGGATGGAATCATACCATTGGTATTAGAGTAATTTTTATAGAACCCTTGATAAATAAAATTAAGAAAAAAAATATTATGGAACATAACTCTATGATATTCTTTGAAAAAAAGTATAAAAGTACATCCTAATGTTTTGTTAAGGAATATATTAGGTGTTTTTTTCAGGAAAAAACATCCCTGTCTAGATACAAAATGTGGATGCAGTTTTGAGGTTGATGTACCAAGGGGTAATAACTCCAAAAAAGGTTTGTTATGCTGGACCCAATAATTACCCATAACATGAAAATGAGCCATACAATGAACTTGGTTTGACACTTTTGGGGGATATACATTGGATAATTCACATTTTCATTACAAAAAATTATAAAATATTTGAATATATAATGAAAATTAAAGAACTAGGTTAATCTTAATGATTATTGGATTAAAAATAAATTTTCATGATTTTGAGAAAATATAAATGATTTTTTTGATGATATGCTTTCCCCACTATTATTATTGTATCTCATACTATGCCTTTTAGATTTATTCAATGGATGGAACCTGAAAGAATCATTATAACATTGAGTATAAAGGATAATGTGGTGAATATGAGAGACCAAATAAGATGATTACTAGAGTAAAATATATTTTGATTATTCTTAATTAGTTATCTGAAACCATTATTAGAATCCTATACTATAACCAACTCTCGGACTCAACAAATAAGGGAAGGATAGAGTTCACTAAGAGCATGAGTTATATAGTCCATAGAGGAATAAAGGCTTGATTTCCTCCATGTCAGAACCATTGAAATATACTCCTTTGAAAGTGATTCAAAGGAATTGGAAAATTTTTTATGTGTTGAAAACAAGGTTATAAAGTATTGAATTTATTGAGGAAAAAATGAAGGGTATGCAGGAAGAAAATAAATATTATCTTATGGATCCAACTATAGTCCATTATCATAAATGAGAGGAACCTAAGAATTGTTCGACTCAATTCCATATTATATAGTTTAACCCCATTAAAATCGAATGAACTATGTTAAAATAATTTATTTTAAGTATTTATGTATTTATATTCAAGAATTAAACTATATAAGTATTTTTACCAATAGTATTATTGGTTATAAGATTCATGAAATATATGAGGATTGTGTTAATTTTTTGAATAATATATGTATTCATTATAGTAAGAGTTATGGATATCATCATTGGTTTATGATTTTATGTTCTATTGTAATTTCAATGTATTAAAAACCAATTTTGAAAATTTGAGTGGTAGGAATATGACAAGATTAAGGATATATTTGGAAAAAATTTATGGTATTTAGACCCTTTAGTTTAATATATAATTTTTTTTGTTGAATATGTTGTTACATTTTTTTGGAATTAATATTAAATGTATTAGTATATAATAAGGTGTATCCTATATTTTATGTTATATTAATTATGGGTTATCACAATTTGGTAATATTAATGGAGTTATATTAATATGGTTTTAGAAAAAGGGAAACCCACATACTAGGTGACAACCCGTTACAGCTAGAAAGTCTACAAGGCATGAAACCACAACCGATGGATGATAAGGGTTATTACCTCCAACTATTCCCCATGATGTCCAAGTTAATATTTTATTGTTCGTAGTTAAATTATTGGGTGAATAAATAATAATAATAAACCAGTGCAGTTACTTTTTGGTTTAGAGACTAATGCCTAATACTGGATAACATGTTCTAACCATATTGGTTTTTGAAAATAGTTTGAAATGGGTAGAAAAACTTATAACCCTTTTATGGATATTATAATCCATTAAAATTTAATTTTAGTTCTTTGGACATAAAAATACATTTTGGATATTTATTTATTAGAGTAATAGATGAAGTAAAAATTTCTTGAAATATAACAAAATTATGAATTTTTTTTATGAAATAGAAATGTATAAAGTAAGTATATTACTTATTTTATTAGATAGTAAAAGAATTACCCAACTTTAGGAAAAGGATTTTTAAACAAAATGTTATCCTATTACATTAAAACCAGATGAATTAACGGTATTTTAAAACATTATATATTTATAATTTGTGGTCATTGATTTTTTCATGACAATTAAAATTTTATTAATCAATGAACTCCATCACCCTTCATATTTATTTAAACTCTTCATCCATTTCCATATCTTCACTTCCCACCTATCTTCAAAAAAATGTAATCCAGGTTATGTGTCATTCCAGATAACCCTTTTATTTCCCTTTGTCTCTTATCAATAGGACATATTATAAACCCTTTTACGATGTGCATTTCTCAATAATGGTATTTCCAAATGTAAAACCCTAGATTACTATGATCATGATTATATTTCTAGGATGCAATTTATTAATGTATGGTAGAAATTAACACCCCTAGATTTTAAAAGAACGATATAGGTTTTGATTATGTATATAACATGAAACACTGCTATTTTTATAGAATATACCACCAAATGACTTTAAAATGTATATATATATATTAAATAAATTAATCTCTTCGATAGCTTATGATGCACATAACATAGAGTTTAAACAAAAGACAACACTCTATTAAAATATTATTTTTAAAAATTTTCCTTTATTACCAAGCCACTATGTTATTGGAAATGAATAGTAATAAACAAGTTATGAAAATTATATAGTTTAAAAATGAATAATAAAATTCATTTTCATATAATGATTAGTTATAAAATAAGAATCATTTTAAAGAAAAGAAAATTTATTCTAAAAAATTATATATATTTTTAAAACGATTTAGTAACCCTTTAAGCACATAATTTAAAATTAAATTTTACCATCTTTTGAAAATTTATTTGAAAAAATAAACTTAAATTTTAAAATAATATTGTCAAAATTTTCTTTGTTTTAATTTTTGTAATTTTTCTGAAATGTTTTATTTTTCGATGAACTGTGAAAAATATTAATATTTTTCTGAAAATTGTGTTTTTTTAAATAATTAACATGGTAAAATAAAATATTAAATTTATTTTAATGTAAATTTAGATGAATTTTATTAAAATTTGACAAATTGAGGAAATTTGATTAAATTTAATATTTAATTTTGATATTAAAACCTTCTATACTTGTTAGAATTTTTTCTTTGGAAACATGCGTTTTCATTGCCTCTGTGGATTTAATTTTAAATGGAATTCTACCACTTCTATGAATTGAATTTTTAAAAAATGTATTCTATATTTTTAATCAGTGTAATTTATATTATATAATAAGTTCAACTTAATTTTTCACTATTATGAATATTAATGGAATAAAAATTAATTACCACAATTAAAGTACATACTAATTTACTGAGGGATTAAACTAAAATGATATAAGTTAAAATGACTAAACAACTTTTAAAAAACCCATTGTATTTCCATATTTAGACATTATAACCTCTAAGGGTAGATAATGGCTTTTTTGGGCGTTTTGTATGATAAAAATGTGGGTGTAAATGATTATTTTCAAAAATTCCTTGCGTGCCCTCTCCCCCACATATAACAGTCCACCCCTCTCCTCCACTATTCAAACATATAATGATATTTGGTTCTTCCAAAAAACATAAAATAACTTACATAACCCATAAAAACATATGATATCCATTATTTTGATCATGAATCCCTCTTAGGATGTATTTTGGTGCAAACCTAAAGAAGTTGTCCAAAGAAGAGGCGTCATTTTTAAATGAGAATATTTTAATTCCACTTACATAAAATATTATTAAACTATGATTGTATAATAAAATAATTATATAAAATATAATTATACTTTATTATGCTAAATTAATTACCTATATACGTATCCACTTCCATCAAATGGGAAACAAAACCATCGATCGTGTGTACAATGGACTATAACCTCTCAAATCAATGTATTTCGTTTTTCATCACCATATCTTGAGGATGAATACAATGATGGAATAAATACATGTATAAAATAATTCTGATACAACTTTACTTCTATAATTTTAATATCACATATACATTATTACATTCCATTTTAATTTAAGTATGATAATGTTGCTCGTGTGTACGGAGGACTACCGCCTCCTGAGGCGATGTGATTCATTTTTCAATTATGATACACATAAAAGGTAATAAGAATAAATTTAGTTAATATATGTGACATGTATGATATAATATTGATTATGGATAATAAATATATCACCCACTTTCGTAAACTTTTACCCATTAAATAAATGATAACGTCAATCATGCGTACATATGACCTACCGTCTCCATGAAGCATTGTTATCCATTATCCATGTTCAAATTTCAATAATAATTCTAAAAATGCATATAATGAAAAAATATATTTATAATATTAATTTAATTTTGGATATGATGTAACTATAGACTACTAAAAATAACCAAAACTTTTATGGAAAAATACACATGAGAAAACAAGGTGATTAACACCCAAAATAATGAAAATAATGAAATATTATTAACAAATGGGAGATAATATGTTATAACAGGATCATATATGATATTATAAAAATGAATATGTATCTATTGTAAATTAATCAAATTCTTAAAATCATAATAAAATTATTTAAATAAAGCTTAACCAAAAGGAAGTGTAAGGTAAGGGACTTCATCTCAATTTCCCTTCATTGAGGCATATTGTAATGTTAGGCACCAAACATATTTTATATGGTATATGTACTTCCAATTTTACTTTTAATATCTCGAATCCTTCATAATTAAAGGATCATTAACATTCAATTTGAATGGTTTCATCTAAGTGGATTTGATTTATAAATTACAAAGTGGTAAAGAATTTCATAACTCAATTTCATTTCATTGGGTTATATTATTTGTTTGTATTTGATATTTTAGGATTATGCATGAAATGACTCTTGAATATAAAAATATTTATTTAAACTTATTTTAAGTTTATTTAAATTCGATACACATAACTGATTCATTAATTAATTATCACTTCCACTGTATGATCTTTGGGGTGGTTTATTTCACAATCTCATTATAATAAAGATTGTTTATGATTGAATTTACATTAAAGGAAATTATTTTATAATTGGATAAAAAAACACTTAATTATCTTATCATTGTATTATTCAAGAATTCTTCTGGTAATAATAACATTTTCCCACTTTTGGGTACATAAAATTATTGACAAAATGGTTTTCAAAAAATATAACTTAATTTCTCTCCTCTATTGAAAATATTTTTTCATTCCAAACCTTGTTCCTTGAAAATGCATTAATTATTTTAACATTCTACAAAATATTTATTAAATATGTTTTTACCCATGTTTTTATTTGAACAAAATGTTTTTAAAGTAATATTCTTATTTTTTTCCAAACATTTCCTATTAATTATTTTTGGAAAATGTAAAAGGAATATTTTTTAACTTATATGGAATGAATGAAATTTATCAGTATAAAGAAAATTAATGTTTTAAATATTATTTTTCATGTTTTGAATGATATTTTCAAAAAAAAGGTTATTTTAAATTATCTTTGGACTTTTTGTTTTAAATGGTTATTCTTAAAATTGAAATGATATTTTCCTCAAGAATGTTTTAAAGATATTTTTTGGTATTTATATTTTTCAATGGAAAAACCCTTTATTTTACATGTAATGTATTGGGAATATGTTGTATTAATATAATAATTATTTTTCTATGTATGGTTTATGATCAATTTGGAAATAGAAAGTATTTAGATTCAATTTCTTAATTCATTTTTATAGTCAGTAACTATACCTTGAAAACATTACTTTATTGTGATAATTGGGAATTAAATTTACACTATATATACATATTATTTATCATGGATAATATTATAGCTTAAAACATATATAATTTCTACATACGGCATTTTACATTGAAATTTATTTAATTTAATGGGGAAATATTGATAAATCCATATCTTTTAGTCAATTAAGATATTTGATAATATGGAATATTTTCCATGAAATAAATTGATTATTAGATATATAATGAATCATTTAGAAATGAAGATATCGGTGGATCCTGGTTATAGATATCCTAATGATGTTTTAGTAGTCTCATGAGATGAATCATTTTTCTAGAGGTATTTAAATGAGTTTTTTGTGTATACCAAACCATCTATTTTAATTTTTCTTGTGAAAGGTCCTGAAAGTAGAGGTATAATGATGTCTGAGATCAGAAATTACTATATTTAAGAATTTTATTTAGTAATAATTATTTTATTATTATCCATGATTTTATCAGAATAATATTTTCTCTAGATTCATTTCATTCCCTGTTTATTGATTAAAAGGAATGAGTGTTCAAATATTTTCCTTTCCACATTGATTAAGACTTATATAATAATGATACTCAATATATTAGTTAAATGGAATGTATGTTAAGTTATTTACCATTCCATATTAATTATTACTTATTGATTATTCTTAATTTACTCTTGATATCTTTTGCTACACGTTAATATTACTAATCCTTTGATCTCACCCTTATTTTTTTTCCCTTTCTAGGAATCCAGGAAGTGTACTATGAATAATAATCCAGGATATTCTAGAGGGAATAACGATAGTCTAAAAAAATATGTTTTAATTTTTATATTCAAATGTAATGTAGGAATTATGTATGTATATAGTTTACAAAGGCTACTAAGCTATTCAGTCCTTCAGGATGAAATTCCTTATATCATATGCCAATGTAGAAAAGTATACATAGAATCTAAGCTAATTGGGTTAGAGATATTACAACTGTTATGATCCTAAACATTTTATCATAGAATCCACATTCATTCATATAAATTATGCACTTATATATATTCATTTGGTGTATTTGATATTTATTTATTAAGCATTCTATAATGGTTTCATCAATGATAATCCTTAATTCCACGTAAACCATCGGATAATATGAGGATTCATTATTGTGCATAGGCTATTTTTTCCTTAAAATTTTTTCTAAATTCCACAATATTGTTTTAATATTTTCATGGGAAAAATAAAAAACGTCATGATACAAATTTATGTATATAAAATAAAACTCCAAAAAATAAAAGAATATTTCACAATGAAAATTAAATTTATTTATGGAAATGATCTATTATATTTTTTTGATAAATAGATAATATATCATTTGATATAAATTTATTATACTTTATAATGTAAATTTATAAGTTTTTAGGGTTTATTTTAAATCAATATAATGTTAAATCATAATATTTTAATAATTATTTTAAATCATTAAAAGGTTATAAAATAAGTTAATAAGATTAGTTTTAGATTTCATAAGTTTTAATGAAAACTTTATAATGTGTTTAAATTTTTTTAAGGTGAATTAAAAACTACACAATGTGTTTTTTCTATTAAAAAAGCCAATTTTTAATGTCTTTTTAAAAACCATGTAGTGTGAAATGAAAATGATAAGGTGCATTAAATAAAATAAGTTTATTTGAATTATCAAAAAATTCTTTATATTGTGATTTTAAAACTATGTATGGTTCTTTGAAGAAAGATATGAATCATTTACTTCAAGAAATTTATGAAACATGAAGAAACATAGAAATAGATATGAAATTTATTAGGAGTAAGAACCTTGATTGTTCATCTATATCTATGATGATCACAATGATTCGTATTCTAACTTCAATGAATAAATATTCGAAAAAATCAATCATAGAATGTTCTTAAGACACTTATCCCACTTTATTATATATTCAAATTTTAAATAAGATATTCATACTTTCATAATATAATACATATTTCATAAGATATATTAGTTATCTTTATAAGATATAACAGACCTCGTAATATATATTATAATTTTCTTGATATGTTATACCTCATAAGATACACAGTATACTTCATAAGATAATTTGTCAAAAATTCAGTTTTGAATTTTTTTTGAATTTAAGAAAATTAATTGAAATAGAAGAAACAAACATTGTATGATGTATTAAATTATGAAGAAAAACTAAAAACACAAATCATAAAAGTTTTACATAATATGAATATAATTTGTCAACACTAAATATTGATACCAGAATAAAGATAATTAATATGAAAACTCTATCAGAGTCAACAAAAATCATAAAAAATCAGAAAATTGTAAAATTATAAATTAATAATTTTATAATAATTATTGTTTTTTGTGTTTTTTAATAATAAAATAGTTTTTTAAAATTATCAAAATAAAAATAATAAGATATAAAAGACTAGAAAATTGAAATCGAACTCTAACAATATCTTCCGTCCCAAACTCTAACGATATCTAATTATAAGAATTTCTAATTCAAATAAAATATTCTGATTTTTGGTAAATACAAAACTAATTTTTAAAAATATAAAAAATATTATCATTTTTATAAATATAAAAAAAAACAAAAAAACTATTTTAGAAAAACTCATCTTTTTTTAAAAAAATCTCTCTATAGGTGTAAAAAAATTAAAACTCTTCTTTATAAATCATTTTAAAATAAAATTAACAAAATATTATCATTTAAAATAACTCCCCATTTTAAGAATGAATAAAATAGTAAACATAAAATATTTATTAAAGTAAAATGAATCATTAATATTTAACAATATATTTACCGTGATATCAATGATTAATACTATTTATTAATACATATATCCTTTTAAATAAAGAAATACATAAAATAAACTAGACTGTTAAAAAAATAAAAAACCACTGAAATAGTTTTAAAAAAAATAAAATTCTAAAATAGTGATATATTTTCTTTATATTTTTGATTGAATAGACATAGTAGTATATATATAATTCGTTAAAGAGATACTATAAAAAAGGACTAAAAAAAAGGTCCATGTAAAATTGTTATAAATAAAATAAAAAATATTAGTAAATACTTCATATTTATTTTATAAATCTTATTCTTCCATCATTCTATGATAAAATTTAATCTCTTAAAAAAAATAATTTCCAAAGGTTTAGTAATGATATATACTAATTGATAATATATAGTAATAAATTATAAATTGATAACTCTTTTTTATATATAATCATTAATTAAATGACATATTACTTATATATTCTTAGTTAAACAATGTTGTAAATGGTCTTTAGATGAAAAAAATATCAGATTAATTATAAAAAAAAGAAATTTATCAAAATAAACATCAAAATTTTATAAATCTTGTTTAATCTATAAATATTGACTACAATTTTTTCAAACAGAAATGATCTCCACATAAAATGTGGATAATGTAATTGAAAACTATTATTTTTAACTCTAATAAAACAATAATATTTCCCAAAATATGACACAAAACAAACATAATATTTATATAAATTTTATATCCTTAAAATTATGAATTGAAATAAATAATTAAATTAAAAGAGGTTTTATAAAAATAAAGTGAACCGTGAATAGATGTTTCATAACATTTATAATAATTCTATTAACATATTTTTAGTGAATTTCATTAGGTAAATCTTGAAATATAAAACACATTTAGATGCGAAATATTAAATAAAACATTTTAGTAGTCATATAACAAATACCCCTATCGATCCTTTGAAAATTTTAATATTTACTAACTTATCTATTATATTATATTTTTGTTTACATTAAATTCACATAGGTTTTATCATAATATTATTAGAATGAAGTAAAAATACTCTAACTAATTATTTACCATACTTACACTTATTTGAAAAAATTCCATCAATTCATTGAAATTTATAATGTTTATTAGAGAATTTCAATTCCAAAATGAGACACTTTTCATATTCACTCATCACTAAATAATAAAATTATTTGCATAACAATTCACTTGAAGATTAAAATATAATACCATCAACATAAATTGGAATTATAAAAATATATTTATAAATATTCTTAATAAAGAACATAAGGTAAAAATTTCAATTTATAATCATTTTTTATTAATGTTTGGAAAAAAAATTCGTATGAAGTTCATGGATCTTAATGGAGTTCATATAGAGCTTTAGGTTGTTTTAAAACCTGATTTAAAAAATTATCATGATCAAAATAAGGGGTTTTTTAACATAATATTATTTATAAATCAATAAATTTAAAAGTATTTTTTTACACCAATTTGATAAAGTTTAAAACCATTAATAATAAATTAATATAATAAAATCCTAATAGATTCTAACCTAGAAGTAGGTTCAAAAGTTTCATCATAATAAATTTATTTTTCTCTTCAAGAACCATGTGTAAACATTTTTACCTTATTTATAATAATATGTCTATATTAATGAATTTTATTTCTAAAAATACTTATAGTTTCAATAATATATGAAATTTTAGGTGTTTCAACTAAATTAAAAACTTCATTTTAGATACTATATTCTCTATTTTTTCATATATAAAATCCATTTATAATATTTTAAGGATTCTTAATTATCATTAGAGATAAAATGTATAATAAAAGATGAATGAGAATATAAATTTCTTAAATTTTTTGGTATACACTCTAGAATAATGTTTTTCAATTATTCTTTCAATAGGATGGTTTTTATTAGTTTTATAATTTCCCTTAGGAGAGTGATCTTCTTTATTAACAATATTATATTTAGTTACATCTTCTCCAAAATTTAATTTTATTCATTCTCATCAAATTTAACATGAAAATATTCTTCAAGAACTATTGTTATTTTTTTGTAAACTCTATAATATTGAATAAATTTTGAATAATCTAAAAACATTCCTTCATTATATTTAGTTTCAAATTTATCTATAGATTATTTTGTATTTTAGATAAAAAATTTATAATAAAAATATTTTAGTTATCCAATTTTATGTTTATTTTCTTTACATAATTCATAGCGGGGTTTCTTAATAATACACTTAATCACAATCCTATTAGATACATAACAAAATGTATTTATTAATTAGGATCAAAAGTAGTTTTGTGTATTGAATTATTTTAACATTTCTCTATACCATTATTGAATTATTCTATTATTTCTATATAATACTCTATTTTTTTGTGGTGATCTAAATATTGAAAAATTATAAAAATTAAAATTTTATTAATAAAATTTTGTAAAATATAGATTTAGTAATTTTCAAAATATTTCACTTCTAATAGATATAATTAGATAAGTTTTTTCATTTTGAACTAATTTTAAAAAATATAAAATGCTGATAATGATTCATTTTTATGAGATAAAAAAATCACTGTACATCTAATAAAATCATCAACAATAACAATGAATGTTTTTAAACTTCTAAACAACCAGTTCAAACTGGTCTAAATGAATATTAATGAACAAGTTCAAGGGGTATTTATAACTTAATATCATTAAGATATCTGAAAGTTTCTTTTCACTATTTTCCTATTGTGAATTACTCACAAAAGAAATGTTTATCTACTTTGAGTTTAGGAGGTTTCATTGTAATATGATGTCACGACCCGTTCCATGGGGCCTGGACGTGACTACCCCAAGACCACCTTCTAGAGGCCAGAGGTTGGTGACTAGCACCTGAAAGCATTTCCCGAACAGGTAAATATTTGCCTTAGAGATCTGTACACACTTAAAAAGGGAAACTGAAGTAAACAACCAACAAAAGTAACGTATAACCACGATAGTAAAGTACAACCACACGTACAACTATAAACTTAAAATAGTGGCCTTGAATACAAGCCCTAGATATTGAAAAGAATGTAAATAGTTATTTCATATTCCCTGGAGCTCTACCTGGAGGGTAGTAGTTATATGTCTAAAGTCGAAGAAGAGTATATTGACTGCTCCTGTCGCACCATGATCCACCATGTCCCGAACCTATAATGTCTACCTCAGAGTTCCAGTAGTCTCCAATAGACACACACATGCGGGTGTTGCCCATGCATGGGTGAGTATAACAATACCCAGTATGGGACCCAAAGACCCCCATAGGTCTCTCAGTAATCCACAAAGGAAAGAATCACAAGAATTACCACAAAGGTAATATCACAATCATGATCTGAATCATGAAGCACAAAGTAAAGAGACAGCTCACTCTAATAGTATAACTTCATGGTTATTGGTATAGGGGTGACCAGTCATAAATCCAGATCATACTATTCGTAGTAACTCCACTACTGACCCTTATAGGTCACTGTATGCTAACCTATATTGGTCGCTAGATGCTGAGCCATATTGGTCGCTGGTTCTAACCCGTATTGGTCGTTGGAGCTGACCCATATTGGTCGCTGGTGCTGACCCGTATTGGTCATTGGTGCTTAGCCATATTGGTCGCTGGTGCTGACCCGTATAGTTTTCTACTATTAACCAGTATTGGTTGATAGTATAGAGGTAGGGATGATTAGTTATACAACCATATCAACCCAATCTAGAGTTTCTGATGTTGACTCGTATTAGTCACTCTTCTTCTTCAAGTCACAACTAGCCACTGGGTTCCCACACGAATCAAACCTGATATTTGATAGACTCTGATCCTCAATCCATCAGAAATATTTCAACAAGTTTGAAGTCCCAATGAATCATATCCATGGGACCATCCTATCATAGGGGTCCAAACTTGACATATACTGCGTCGATCAGACGCCCGACCTGTGAGTTATGGGCACTTATGAAAAAAGGGACCAGTTGGATTCAAGTGTGATATAACCCTGGTTTCACGTCAAACTCCATAAACACTCACTTAGAGTATCTATAAAGGAACTCCTTGTCACAAGGGTACTTATTCCATAGATGATGTGTTAATTGGATTCCCGGTTTGTTAGTTACACCCCTTTCTGTGAAATGGGATTGATCACACCTTGTTTGGCTCGACTCGGTCAGGCCTGCCAAAATATTCCCAAGGGACCGATTCACAAAAAGGGTCCCAACGCCACTTATGGTGTGTCTAATGGACTCCCAGTTCATCAGTAACGTGGGTTTATTTATTTAGGGTCCGGTTGGGTCTGACCCCAGTCCGACTCAGTCAGGCCGACCTGACGCAACTGGTCCTGGGGTCTACCTGACCTTGCCCGGGTCCAGCCCATTAAGGGTCATCCTGGTTCACTAGGTCTGGCTCTTCGGGGTCGGCCCGGCTAGTTCGGGGTCACGAGCCGCGTTTGGCCAGGCCCGCCGGGTGGATCTCGGCCCACCCGCACTGGCCCCTTGGCGGGTCTGGCCCACTAGGACGCGGGTCTGGCCCACTGGGCAGGTCCGGCCCCTTCGGCCAGCCTGTATTCGGCCCGATCTGCCTGAAGACAGACCACTTCACCCAGCTGGCCCCACAGATGTGGGGCCGTTTCCTTTGTCTTGTAGGGTGTTTCCCCACTACATGCAGCGGTCAGCCCGTAGGTCTCCTAGTCTCCAGCCGACACAGCGTGCTGTGGAACCGCGCCGCCCCCTCCTGCCATGTATTCTACCGTCGGCGACGTATGTGGGTGCCTCCCTTCTCTTGCGTGGCCATCTCGGGCTGGCCGACTTTGGCCACTTCTGTGCACGACAGCACATCACGTTCCCACCACCCCATGACCGGTTATCGTGGGCCTTCTCCTACCACCACCAGCCGCCGCCGACATGGCACGTCGACAATTCTTTACATTGTCCATCAGACGTGCTCTGGTGGTCTGTTAATGGTGTCGTCTGCACCTATGGTTCTCCCAGGATGTTGCTTCCATAGCACGACCCACTATTTAACGTTTCCATTGAGTTGAAGAAAATTTCCCCGAAGAACGCAACCTGAGCGAAGCGGTGGAGGGTCCAGATCTTCTTCATTTGGACGGAACCCTCCATGTTAATATGATAACAAGTGGGGGAAAAGAAATCATCATAGATAAATTATAATAATTAAACCCCCTACCACGAATATTGCTGGTGACCACTACAGAATGCGATACTTCCACATTCAAGGGTATATGGTGGGTGGAGCATTCTCATTGGATGGAGGCGTCGACATTCATTGAATCCAGATCATTACTGCTCGAGCTTCAATCCTCCATTGGTGGATGGCGTCGTGGTACTTTTCCAAAGTTTCCTCTCTTGGTAAATCCATTTCAAAACTCATCCTTGATCCTCAAATATATAAGAGGGGGAATGTGTGAGTAATGCATGAAATAATTTAATGAGGTTCATTAAATGAGTAATTATTTAACTTCATTTAATTCACAATGGTGCGGTTACACAATTGATGATCCATGAAACTAAATGGCTTGACATGTCATCGGTCCTACCAATGCCGCTAATCTGTTGGAGAAAATAAATACAAAACAACAATAATATTGTTATTTTATTATTATTTCAAAATACAATTTTTTTTATCCTGACCGACTATTGTCAAAATGATTCTTATCTTAATAGAATCTTAGAACTCTGTATTCAACAATGCTCTCAGATTTTAATTCTGAGAACCGGTTCAAAAGATAGAAAATGTCACCCTCTAGTTTAATTAACATACCTTAAAAAGTTTTAGAAATTTATTCTGGGCACACCGGGCCTCATAATCACACACCGTAAATTTTCGTAGACTCATAATAATCCAAAAAAATTAATATGGAATTTTTTGGGTCTTTACATTCTCCCAACCTTGGGTATTTTCACCCCTAAAAGTTAAACAAGGCTACACAAACAAAGAGGGGTACTGGTCACACATATGAGCCTCTCTCACCCATGTTCTCTCCTGGAGATTCTCGTGCTTCCACAGAATTCACACTAGAGGTATCGAACAACCAAAAAGGATCCTCACCTGTCAATCCTCTATCTCCACTTAGTACTCCGAGGAAGTCACCCTGTCATCAATCTCAACCTCACCATGGTCGATAACGTGAGATGGGTCATGCACGTATCTGCTCAGCTGGGATACGTGGAAGACGTCGTGCATCCTCTCCAACTACGGTGGTAGTTCTAAATAGTACACCACTCACCAATCCTCCGAAGCATCAGTAAAGGTCTGATAAACCTCGGTGAGAGTTTTCTGTGTCGGCCAAATCTCTATAGTCCCCATTGAGGGGAGAATTGCAAGAATACGTGTTCCCCCTCTTGGAACTCCAGTGGTCTCTGTATCTTATCAGCATAAGACATCTATCGACTCTGTGTAGTCTTCAACCGCTCTCGGATGACCTGGACCTTGTTAGTGGTAACATGTACCATCTCTAGGACCACGAGTGCTGCCTCTCCTAGATCTGTCCAGCACAAGGACGATCTTCACAGTCATCCATATAATGCCTCAAAAGGGGCCATACCAATGGTGGAGTGATATCTATTGTTGAACGTGAACTCCACCAAAGGTTGGTTGTCCTCCCAACTACGATAAAAATCTAGGACACATGCACGAAGAATTTCCTCCTTGGTCTGGATGGTCTGCTCAGTCTATCCATCTGTCTGTAGGTGAAAATACGTGCTCAAGTGAAGCTAATTTACAAAATCATCATACAATCCTTTCCACAACTGGGATGTGAAGCATGTGTCACGGTCTGAGACTATCATTGAAGGCACCCTATGAGGTCGCGCAAACTCCTGAAAGTAGAGACATCCCAAGCTCTATACCGAACCCCTCTATCGAATAACAAGAAAGTGGGATAACTTGGTGAGTGGTTCAATGATCACCCAGATGGTATTGTGCCCTATGGATGTACGTGGTAACCTCATCACGAAGTCTATCGATATTCCTTCTCACTTCCACTCTGGTATCTCGAGGGGTTGGGTCAAGACCGCTAGTACCTGGTGCTCAACCTTCACTTGCTGGAAAGTGAGGCTTCTAGAAATAAACTCTACCATATCTTTCTTAATCCATGGCCACTAGTACTAACACCAGAGGTCCTGATACATTTTCATCATGCCTGGATGTACTGCCAAGGGGGTGTATAGAAAACCCTTAACACCGCCTCTCGTAGTGTCACTAGAACAACTGTACATCCTCTGAAAAGGATAGTTTGCTCCCAAACATCAGAATATCTGTTAGGTGCATGGCCTAATGATACCTGAGAACATGTTGTCTCGCAGCTAATTTCTCCAAGTTGCGCATCCCAGACTCTCTAAAAGAGTGGAGGGGAAACTACCATCGACTGGAGGTAGACTGTCTCATCTCTATCCACATAGGATATATGAATAGAGGATAACTACTCTGAAGCCTCATTCAGTAGTTGAGAACTTGATCTCCTGCTAAGTGCATCAACTATTATGTTCCCCTTCCCAAAATTATATACTATCTCAAAGTCATAGTCATGGAAAATCTCTAGCCAATGTTACTATCTCCAATTTAGATATTTTTTGTGTGATGATATATCTGAGACTCTTGTGGTCTGAGTAAACAATGAACCACTTACCCATCAAGTAGTGTTGCCGGATCTTTAGTGTGAAGACTACTACTACCAATTCTAAGTTGTGAGTCACATAATTATTCTCATGATAACTTAGCTATCGTGATCCATAAGAAATCACTTCATCATCCTACATCAGGACACAACTGATTCCATTCCGTGATGAATCACATAAAACCATGTAGTTAGTTCCCTCCTACGAAAACTTCAGGATAAGAGAGTTTGTCAAGCTCTAACTCAGTTGTTGAAATATCCGATGTTAGGTCTCTGACCATAGGATGGGTTTCACCTTCTTTTTCAAGGAAGTCATAGGTTTTTATACTCTGGATAAATTTGGTATGATCCTTTGATAGTAGCTTTCTAATCCAAGGAAGCTTTGCACCTTATTAACACTCTTGGGTGGCTCCCAAGAATGTAATGCATCGATCTTCATTGGATCCACTACAACTCCGGCCTCTGAGATGATGTGTCCCAAGAATTGGACCTTATGTATCCAAAACTAACTCTTAGAGAGACTCCCATATAACATGTTCTTCTAAATTGTGTCCAGAACTATCCTTAAGTGTACGTTGTTTTCTTCCTCAGAAACTGAGTACAACAATATGTCGTTATGAAGACCACCATAAAGTGACCTAGGTATGTGTGAAAGATCCTATTCATGATCCCCATGAACACTTTTAGAGCATTTTTCATGCCTAAAGGCATCACCAAGAACTCGTAATGGACATACCGACATCTGAAGTTTTTCGTTGGAACATACTCATCCCGTACACGTAGATGAGGAACATACTCATCCCGTACAAGTAAATGTGGAAGTATACCTCTCTACTTGGAGGTAGTCTCGAGAAATATTCTGGAAAGATGTCCACATACTTTTCCACCATCGCTGGAAACTTTGGACTCACCTCATCCACCGTGTTGAAGGTCATGCAAGATAGCTGATATAAAATTGGCTACACCCTACAGAGTTCAAGTAGATCTCGTGCTTATCTATTTTCCTTCGCCCAAAAAAAAAAATAAAACTTGCATCCATCATTATGCATACATCTCACTGTACATATCAAGATATCAATATGTGCATTAATTGCTGATAGCCAGTCCATGCCGAGAATGACATCTTAGGGATTAAACAATGCTACTAGAAGATCCCATATGAAACTCTCTCCTCCAAGAGTAAGATCAAAATATCAGCACCGGTGTGTGACCACTGAATCTCCCCCCGTATGGGTATCCAAATGCAAAGGTTGAGATAAAAGCCCAGTTGGAATATTAGAGTCCAGAACTAAGTCCATGAAATGGAAAGAATGGGTAACACCTATGCCTAAAAGAAATGCTTCTAAATTAGATAAGATACAAATCATACATCATATCATCTCAAGAACATCTAGATCATGAGCCTCTACTACTTGTAGCTGGGCCTGTCCCCAGCCACATGCTCCCTATGATCGTGGTGGACTGCCTGGGGGTGGTGGTGGTATTGCCTAGTGACCCCAACCACCCCTCACTGCACATCCTTCTCCCCTGCATCATCTGTCGCATAGCTGGTGCTCATGCTCTTACTGCTTCCACTACCTCGGTGTCCCCTCCACTGTATTTCGATCATCCCCCTGGGGAGTTGGATAGTAACAAGCTCTATGACCCTATCCCCTGTAGGAAAAATATATCATACATCACTGGTAGCTCCCTCAGCCTCTCAAGCCTCTCACCTCTAACCCTGCATCCCCAGGTCACACTCTAGAAGGTCTATCCTACTTGGGATTATGTATCATCTATCTACTGCCAGCTACAGATGACTCTTCTTCCTGTTGTCTAGTAGGGGCTCCCACTATCAGTGCCTACTAGGCAAGGATGCTCTCCCTTAGTAAATCTCTCTCTAGCACCCCAGCCTGCATTAGGATGCTGATTGAAACTACCGCATCTCTGATCTCTCATTGGAGCCCCTTCTCCAAGGAATGGGCCTTGAAGTATGGATCTTGTACCATATCGGTGGAGTATCGGGAGAGGACAATAAATCTCACTGAATACTAATCCATAGTCGGATGCACTTTTGTAGATGCAACAACTCCTAAATATGTAAAGAGTGTAGTGTCGCTGGCACAAACTCAGCCCTAAAAAGGCTCTCAATTTCTAGCTAGGCGAGGGTCTTCTCCTCAAGTACCTAGAGAATAGAGCTCCACCATCGTCCAGCTGAGCCTTGAATAAGACTAGCGACCAAGATCAATATATGCTCGGTCGATGTCTCTACTAAGTGAAAGTCCCACGGAACTACCTCAAGTCAGTCCTCTGCTGCATGGGGCTCCGTCTCCCCTTGAAACCACAGAGGCCTATATCGCTGGAACTCATGAAACTCGCTCAGCTAACATGAAATATCCACTTGTATAATCTTCTAAACAATGGGTGGTGTTGTTGCTGGTACACCACCCAAAGGGTCCATCACTGTGAGTGGTCCCTGTACCGACACCTTGTCGCTCGATGGGCCAAAATCACGATCTCTAACCAGAATCCTACCTGGCTATCTCCATGGAGGAATCATGATAGAAACAGATGTTCCATAGTCAATCAGTTATACCTAGTGATCCGACTCAATAAAGATCCAGAAAACTTTTCAAAACACTAGAAACCAGTGTTTTCCATGTACTAAGTTGGAAATTTTTTTTGGGTCCTCATGTATGGATACGTCATCTATCACACCAACACTGGACTCCCCAAACTAAAAACCAAACTCAAGACCCTCTACACCATTTCCTCATTAAAATAAGTCTCTTAGTTATTCTAGTATAATTGACAGCCCCCTGATACCACTTTATCATGACCCATCCCACGGGTCCTGGACGTGACTACCCCAGGCTCACCTTCCATAGGATAGGGGTTGGTGACTAGCCCCTAAAGGCTTTTCCTGAACTAGGAAGGCATTTCATTAGAGATCTGTACACACTAAGAAATTGAAACTAATGAAAATAATCAACATAAGTAAGGTATAATCACAAGTGTAAAGTACAACCACAAGTACATCTGTAAACTAAAAATAGCGGGCTAGAATACAAGCCATAAAAACCAAAAAGAATGTAAACATCTATCAAATCTTCCCTCGAGCTATACCTGGAGGGTAATAAATATAAGTCTAAAGTTGGATAATATGATCTTGACTGCTCCAGCCACACGGATCTCCACCAAGTCCCAAACCTCCAAAGTATTCCTCAGAGAATCAATAGTCTATAACAGACACATACATACAGGTGAAGCCCGTGAACGGGTGAGTATAACAATACCTAGTAAGGGACCCCGATACCCCTGAAGGTATCTAAGTAAACCACAAAGGTAAACAACATAAGAATTACCACAAGGGTAATATCAAAACCATTATCTGAATCATGAAGAACAAATAAAAGAGATATCTTGCTCTAATGGTATAAATTCAAGGTTACTGGGATAGGGATGACTAGTCATAATTCCAGATCAAACTATCCATAGAAACTCCACTACTGACCTGTATAGGTCACTATATGCTGACCTGTATTGGTCTCTAGATGATAACCCGTATTGGTCGCTACTGCTGACTCATATTGGTCGTTGGTGCTGACCTATATTGGTAATTGGTGCTAACTCGTATTGGTCGCTGGTGCGGACCTATATTGGTCGCTGGTGCTGACACGTATTGGTTGCTGCTTCCGAATTATGGATTATTAATCATACAACTAGATCATCCCACTCTATAATTTTTGATGCTCACCTGTATTGGTCTCTCTTCTACTTCATGTCACAACCAGCCACTAGATTCCCACACGAAGAACACCTGATATTCCAAAGACTCTTCTAATCAATCCATCAGTCATATTTCATCCAATAAGATGTCTGAAAAAAAAGAATACATAAGGGACTGGCCCGTCATAGGGGTCCAAATGTGATAGACAACATGTCGATTGTACGCCTATTCTGTGAGATATGGGGCACTTTTGTAAAAAGGGCCCTGTTGAATTCATGTATAATACAACCTAGGTAACATGTCAAACTCTTTAAAAACTCACATAGAGTATCTCCAAAGGGAAAAATTTCCACAAGGGTCCTTATGCAACAAACGACACGTTAATCGGACACCCGGTCGATTAGTTACACCCCTTTCTGTGAAATGGGAGTGAATGCACCTCGGTCCGGCCCGACTCAGTCAGTCCCACTGGAATATTCCAAAGGGAAAAATTCCCTAAAGGGATCCAAATTCCACTGATGGAGTATATAAATGACACCTGTTTCGTTAGTTATATGTGTTTTTTTACTTGGGGGCCGGTTGGGTCTGGGCCTAGTCTGATTCGGTCAGGACAGCCTGACACAACGGGTCCCAGGGTCTACCTGACCCCGTCTGGGTCCAATACATTAAGGTTTGTCCCAATTCACTGGGTTGGGACCATAAGGGTTGGCCCAAATGGTTCGTGGTCCTAGGCCGTAGTTGGGCCAGCTCGCAGGGTGGGGCTCGGCCCTCCAGCGCGGGCCCGCGGGTCCGGCCCGCTGGCCAGGTCCGGACCATTTGGTTGCCCCGCATCTACCTAAAGGTGGAACACTCACCCATATAGCCCATGATATGTGCATCCATTTCCTTCGACTGGTGGGGCGCTTCCCCACCGCGTGCAGTGGTCGGCCCATTGTCCAACCACCCACCAGCCGACACGGTGCGGCGCAACGCCGTGTCCTGTTGCATCCTGTTGGCCGCGACTGTAGCTACCGCCAGCGGCTACTAGTGTCGCTCTTCTTTGATGCGTCCAGCTCGGTTCAGGCACTTTTGGCCCCCACAGCACACGACGACACGCCGCCTTCCCATCACCCACCACCGGATGTCGTGGGCCTTCTTTGGCCACCGACGACATGGTGCGCCTATAGTTCTTTCCGCGAGCCACCCGAAGTGCTCTGGTGGTCCATTCATGGTGTCATCTGTACATATGACTCTCCTAGGATGTTGTCTCCATATAATGAACTGCTATTTCATGTTTTCATTGAGTTGATAAGACCATCCCTGAAGAACACAACATGAGTGAAGTGGCGAAGGGTCCGTGCCTTTTTCATTTGGGCCATGCCCTTTGCGTTAATATGATTAAAAGTGCGAGAAAATAAATTATCATAGATAAATCTAATAATTAAACCCTCTACCTCAAAGATTTCTAGTGACCACTGTAGACGGTGGTACTTCCACATTCGAGGGTATGCGGTGAGAGGAGCATCCTTGTTGGATGAAGTCATTAGTGTTCGTTGATTCCAGACCATTGCCGCCCATGATTCCGTCCTTCATCGGTGGATGATGTCATGGTACTAAATCCGAGTTTCCTTGCTTGGTGAAGCCATGTCAAAACTTATCCCTGAGCCTCATATATATAGGAGGAAGAAGTGTGAGTAACACACTAAATAATTTTATGAGGTTCATTAAATGAGAAATTAATGATCATTATTTAATTTACAATGGTACGGTTACATAATTTTTTATTCAATCCACATAATGGCTTGACATGTCGTCAGTCATGCCAACACTGCTCATCTGTTTGAGAAAGGAATGATAAAACAACAATAAAATTTTTTATTTTATTATTCTTTAAAAATTCCAAAAAGTATATTTTTCTCCAGACTGGCTGAGGTCAAAGTGAAGCTTCCTTTAAGATAATCCCAGTGCTGCAGATTCGGCAGCGCTCTCATATTTCAATTCTGAGCACCGGTTCAAAAGGTATAAAACGTTTCCCGCTTTTTTACTGAAAATAACTTCAAAAAAATTTATAAATTAATTCTGGGCACACCGGGCCTCGGAATCACGCACTGTAAATTTTCACTGACTCGTAATAATCCCAAAAAAAAAATTTACATGGAATTTTCTATGTCTTTACATATGAAATCTGGGTATATTATATAAGAATATAAAATTTTTATGACTAAGATTCCAATGATATAAAATATCATTAGAATAAGAAACAATAAGACATATAACATTTTAACCATTTATATTTCATAAAATCAATATAAATAATACTCTCATTTGTATTAGTATAAAATAAAATAGAATCAATTTTAAAAACTTGAAATTTATCATTTTAAAATTTAATAAACATTTTATAATCATATAATTAGTATATAATAATATGATTACATTTTAATAATTCATCATATATTACTTTAAATATTTTCATATAATTATATTTACTAACATCACCAAATCCTTTAGAATTACCTTTAGAGTTGTATCAAAATATAGCAATGCCTCTATTATATTGATTGAAATATAAAATGTTAGTCAGATATTTAGTTATGAGTCTATATCAACCAAACTCCATATACCAAATGTAGTTATTAAGGATTCCAAATCATTTATCTTGAAAAAATAGGTAGAAAACAATTTTTAAACCATGCTACATTAGGTTTAATTATATTAGTAATAGAAAGTTTCGATACCAAAAAAGAATATTGTCTGTAAGGTAATATTAAAGATAATATCTAAGAAATAAATACTTTTGTATATAATAAATATCATGGAAATCTCAATGAACATTCACTTGAATAATGAACATCATTTATACATCTAAAACAATTGAGTGTTGATATACTTCCTATAGAAATTTTAACAATAAGTTTTTTTCCATTTTAGTTTGTTTCCTATCATATCCATGTTTAGTTTTTTTATTCACAATATTCATAAACAAAATTTGATCATAATTTTCCTTACATTGATCAAAATTAGCCCATTCTTCCTTTAAACTAACAATTACATTCAATAAATTTTCATTCTCTTTTTAAGTAATTTTGAGATTATCATAAACTATTTCATTAGAACATGATACTATTTTCTTAGGATTTAAATTATCTTGAGTACAAATATTTTTTTCCTGAAAAATAATCTTATTTTATATGTTGAATTATTTTTTAAGCTCACCAATTATTAATATATTGATCTGTAAATTTACATTCTCTTTGTTCAATTTAGAAACACTATATTTTTCATATTTAGAATCATTATCTGAACTAAAACCAGAATAACTATTAAACTCATTTATAGTAAATATAAAACATAGATAATTTACTCATTTTTAGTTCTATATGCATCACTGGAATATAAGTACTTTTTGAAATGCCACACATCTGCTAAGGATCATCATTTTCTATTTTAATTTTTATCTTTTTATTAGGAATTAGTTTTGGAAAGTCCAACTTGATATGGCCATTATTTATTTATTCATAATAAATTCATTATGAAACATAATTATAGTAACTTTAATTACCTTTTATATTTCCTTTTTGTTCATCCTTTTGATAATCATTTCTAAATAACATTTTAATCTTTATTTCTTTTCATCTTTTTAGAGATCTCTTTCAAAAAATGAGTAACATTATCTATTTTTCATTTCTATATATTTGAATTATAAAAGTAGGATGATACATTTATAATAGATTTAAATAAAGAACCATTATTTTTTCATATTCTCCTCACCATTCATGCTCTTCAATTCATACTCATACTATAGCAGGGATTTAATGAGTTTTTTTAATATACATTCTTTGAAATTATTTGTTTCATCTATGAAAATAGATTTCACCGGAAATTTTTTAGGTTGGAACCTCAAATCACTTTAAAAAAATCATGTTGTGTAGGAATTCACCATGTTTATTCATTATATTATTAATAATAATAAATTCATGAAACATTTTATTTATATATTCTTTTTATTTCATTTTGAAGTATAGATATTCATCATGAAGCATTCCATGTTTGGTTCTCTTTAGCTTGCCTATTATATAGTGAGTAACCTATTAAATCCTCTTTATATAGTTTATAGTTTTTCATGATAAAACATGATAAATAATCTTATACTAATTAAAATGTGTAAAATATTCATAACATCATTTTTTACTTATTCATTATCATATAATGAATCTAGGCCAGAATTTGGATGTTTGTAAGGTTTTCCATTATTGTCCAGTGGTAAATACTTAGATTCTTAAGGTGAGATCTGATTCAATATTTCTATCATTGGTAACCATTTCCATTAATATAGGGTGGTCTTTGAGAAATCGATCCATAATTAATAGTTAATTCTAATATCTTAAAAAAATATTTTCCTTAAACTGGTAAGTCTTGGATAAGATTAGAAACAAATTATTTAAAAAAGAATATGATTTTGATACAAATAATATTTAGGACGACCATCTCTTAGACTTCATAAGATATATCAGACATAAATATATATATGATACATTTTAGTATAAGTAGTAAACATTATAAGACACCTTAATTTTTAAAAAATGTGTTATTCTTAAATTTGAATACTTTAAGAAAACATTATAAGATATTGAAATTGTAGAAAAAAACAACGTGTAATGTTTTAATTTATGAAAAAACAAAACACTATAAACTATAATGTTTCCAAAATGTGAATTAAATTTATCAACAATTAATATAGATAAAATAATAAATATGATTAATTTAAAAAATATTTTAGTGTCAAAAACAATTTTTAAAACAAAATCTAACAGGTATAAAACATAAAATATAAATTTTCAAAGTAATCATAAATATTTTTTAACTTTTGTAATAAGAAAATAGTGTTTTGTAATTAAAAAAATAAAAATAATAATAGTTCAATGAGTTAAATCAAGGAACTAAAATATAACAATTTCTACATATCAAACATTAATAATCTGTAGTTCTAACACTCGATAATTTTAATAATATACCTCATTTTGGTAAATACAAAACTAGTGTCTAAAAAATAACAAAAATATACACCAATTTCAAAATTTTCAAAATTATTTAAAACTTCTGAAATAAATGATTAAAAAATTATCATTTTTTAGAAAACAATCCCTATTAGGTTAAGAATTAATAATTTAAAAATCCCCCCTTTTTAAAAAATTTTAAAATTAAACTTAAAAAATATTCTCATTTTAAACTCTACACACTTTAGAATGAATAAAATGGAAAATTAAAAATCAGTTTTTAAGTAAAATGGATCATGATAATTTAACAATAAATTTTATCATGATATCAACTATAAATAAAAAGTATTAATACATAAATCTTACTAAATAAAAAATTAGATAAAAAACTAGACGATAAAAACATAAATAGTTAATGTTGAAGTCTAGAAAAATAAAAAATTTTAAAAATGGGAAAAAATTTCGAATTATTTCTTCCTCAATAGATATAGTAGTATATGTTCATTTATTTAAAAAAATCATAAAAAAATGATTATAAAATTTAAATGATAGTATATTAGACATACAATAAAAAATTATAAGATACTTAATATTCCTTTTATAAATCTTAGTCTTCCATAATTTGAAGCTCAAATTTAATATTTTAAAATTTCAACTAATCCAATGTTTTATGAAAGGTATCTTCTAAATTTTAATTTATTAAAATAAATTCTAAACTGATATCTCTTTTTTTCAAGGAACTCTTATAAAATGATGTCATAATTCTATATGATTAATTCTATAATACTTTAATGGGTTTTTATAAATTGAAATTAAATATAAATTATCATAAAAATATGAAATTTATCAAAATAAACATAAAAATTTAATTATTTTTTAATATAAAATAATTGAATCTAATTTCTACTAATAATAATATAATATTTTTCATCAGTAGAAAATGAAATAGATTATTATTTTTTAGAACTAAAAGAAATAAGTATTTCCTCAAAGATGGAACATAAAAGAAGTACTATTTTTATAATTTCTAAATCCAATAAAATTAGAAGCAGAAGAGTTAATTAAATAAAAATTTTATTTTCTATGATAATTAATAGCATGATTAATCATTTCTTTAACATATTGAATAAATATTTTCATATATTTTAATTGACTTTTCTTAGTGTTAGTATGAAATCTAGAATTCATGGAGACACTAAACCTTAAATTAGGACTACTAGTTGTCAGATAAAGAAACTACTTATCATTCCTCTGGGAATTTTAATATCTTATGATTTACTAGATATATCAGAGTCCAGTTTAAATGATTACACATCGGGATTCCTCAAATTTTACTAGAATCAATTTAAAATTTTTAACTAAATCTTTATCATTCTTATACTGATTTAAAATATTATATCAATTACTTAAAATATCTGAATTCCTAAGAATATTTTCAATTATACCATAAAAAATGTGTAATTCACTATTTATTAATTCCAAAAATCATTAAATTTCAACTCACTAGAATATCCAATTATAATTTCATCCACATAAACATGAATAATCAATATATATTTAGTAATTTTCTTAATAAACAATGTAAGTTCAAATTTTATGTTATGAAAACATTAAAAAAATACAAACTCTTACATACAAATCTTAAGGGTATTACTTTTGTCCATATATTTATTTATAATATTTTAATATATGATATGAAAATTTTCCATGTTTAAACCTAGGGGATTATATAACATATAATTATTTTTAAATCAATCCATTTTAAATTAACTATTTTATATTCCTTTTATAATGTTTTAAACCTTCAATAGTATTATAAGATAATTAGATATTAATTGACTATGACATAGAAACTAGTGGAAAATTTTCATCATAATTAATTTTCTCTTATTGACCAAAACCTTGTGCAAACAATCTTTCAATATTTCTCATAAAATATTTAGTCTCATCTAATTTATTTTTGAAAACATATTTTGTACAAATAATCTATGAATTTTTAGGAGTTTCAACTAAATTATAAAATCCATTTATTGTAAAATTATTAATTTATTATACAATAGATAAAATCCTATAGAAATATTTAAATATTTTAAATAATTATTAGAAATAATATCTGAAATAATAGATGAGTGGGCACAAAAATTCCATTAATACTTTTTTTCTTCACTCTTAGAATTAACATTTCAAATTATTCTTTTTTTAGGTTATTCTTTATCAGTTTTCAAAATTCATTCACGAGGGTGTTCTTATTCAATAAAAATATCAACTTGAGTTAAATATTCTACAAAATTGAGTTCTATAAAATCTTCTCCAATCTATTTTAAATCTAAAATCCTTTTCTTTAATTCATTATTATCTAATTTATGTTTTGGAATGTTAAATAGACATAAAATATTTTAGAGAAGCTTCATGGAGAGACACGTATGTCCCACACATATGAAAATCCCCTCAAATTGTGGTTATTACCCTTACTACACAATTTCCCAACATATTTTTTCCAAATAGTTTTTGAGTTAGAGTGTCAAAAGATCACAGGTTTTCTCCCCATATTCTAGATGTTACATGTTAAGAGGGTGATTTGAAAAAAATAATTTGGATGGTATTCCTTCATAGGATTACCTTTAGGGTCATTCCCAAATATACCGAATATTTGGCATGAGTCATCTTTGAATTAGAGATATTAAACAATTGTTGATATAAATTTTGGTGAAAAGAGCATATATTATAGTATACTACATAAAATTTAATATTTTATATGATTCAATTAGATAAAAAATTAGTAGTAGAGAAAAAATATACACTATAGTAGATATATTTAATAAGTAAAAAAATTTCCCTTTAGTAATATACTAATGTAATATAGATAAAGTCATAAAATACTAAGGCCATTAACACAAATAAGTAGTCCCCTATTGACAATACATTGACCTCTATGATCTAGATCATCTCACGTTACATCTATGAATCCATGATAATATTTATATTTGAAGTAAAACATATTTTGTACCCATATAATGTGAAACCCATTTTTTAAAAATAGGAAGGGGTGAGTATAACAACCAAAAAAGGATCTCCCCCACTTTCCAAAACTAACATTGTTATTGTGATCAAGTGGATACTTGCACAAGTCTATGGAAGGTTTCACTAAAACACCTAGAAGAGTAACTTAAACGAAATCATTCTCGTAAATATCTATATTCTATCATAATGAAGAAGACACATACACCCCAAGAGTCATACAATATTACCAAACAAGGTTAGGTCCCACATACTTGTGATCGATGAAAAAAATATCGTCATGTCCTAATAAGGTATATAAAATAACCACTTATTATCAATTGATGATATCACTTAGTTTTATGACCCTAAATAAATAAATACTCACTCATGATACTTTTACCAAACACATAATTCATCCCACACCCCATCTGTAAGCTTAACCTTATGTGTTATGGGAAATAATGATCATGGTAATTAAATCAACAATTGCCAATAAAATATGGACCAACAACCACTAAAAACTATCAAATGACAAGGGAAACCAAAATGGTCTATTAAAGAGGAACCAAATAAATACATAACAAAGAAAAACAATACCATGATAAAAAAAAGAAAATAAAGGAAGGCACTCAGTAAAATTAAACAGAAACCCCATCTCCCATACCATACCCCATACCCTCATGGACATAATGTATCACAATAGATTACAACAAGAGTAAGTATAATAAATAGTAAAATAAATGAACTATAGGATCCTAAGTCATCCAATTATTATAAATATGTAGAAGTAGAATCAAATCATATAAAAATGATGTAATATCAGGCTGCAATAAGAACATGATAATACATATAATCCAAGTAATAGAAATATACAACATGGTATACAAAAAAAAGAAAAAATATATATCCAATATAATCATTAGTGTATGCTCAGTCATATTCTCTCATAATCAATCCTAGAAATGAAAATCAAGCATCCAATGATGGACACTTTCCCTTATCCCTACACACATCCATGAAGTCTATTCAGGTGCTAATTGACTACCCAAACATCGTTTGAACTATACTCAGTAGGCCACCACCAAAGAAATAATGTATGATCTAACCAATTTATATAGAAATGAGTATTTTTTATATATAATATTAATAAGTAGAAATATAAATTGTGACCATATTTTTTCATTTTCTTAAAGGACACCCAACTAACTCTACATTCATCAGCTGAATCCAAGATATCTATGATAATGTGTAACCATATATATAGGTTTAAATATATATATTTAAATAGATATTTATTTATATATATTTAATAATTATGTGATAATAGATATATAAACTTATATAGATACAAAGTACTATCTTGGATCCAAGACGTAACTCAGACATCCATGCATAATCATAAGTGTCTCATATTTTAAATATGTTTTTCCACACCCATTTATCTCATAGAATAATAAGGGTATCCATTCTTGATTATCCAAAATAATAAGGGACTCCATCGCTAAGTATCATAAATCATAAGGGAAACCATTCATGTGTATCATAAATCATAAGGGACTCCAAGCCCGTGCATAAAAAACACAATGTATATTGTGTATTGGTATTATAAAGAATAAGGGACACCAAGCTTGGGTGCTATAGAAAATTATATGATATATTCCTCTTTTTATATAATTTAAGATATGGTTTATGACAATTCAACATTTCATTTAATAAAGGAACAATCCACAATGTAAGTAAGGGTCACATGACACAGCCACACCATTCACTTCCAATTAATTTTGTGTAGTCATTCCATTTAGGGGTCAAGACAGAACACTTAGAAGGTGGGTTTTTAACATAAGAATTTACAAATTCCAATGGTAATTTAATAATAACACCTCAATAGGTGTCCCTAGTCGAAGAGGGCATCCACCAACAAGGAAAATGGTGTATGAGGTAATTTTGACATGGCTGATAAATCAATTTAGGATAAAACATATTTTTAAGGAAATTTATAAAGATTCTAGTGCGAGTAATCATATAACATGATATAAAACAACTAGGAATTAAGAGAGATGTACTAGACTACCTACCTTATAGTGGTCGATGACTCATCATTTAGTGTTGGCCTCTAATATAAGATATAATGGAAGGAATAATAGAAATATAAAAATTCCCTAAAGATTGTTCATTTAGCTCACATAGAAATAACATTCATGAGGGAAAGATAAATTAATAAATGAAGTAAGAGTATTGATGGGATTATAATTAGGTATCAAATGAAACTGATAGTGGGTAATTCACAGTCTAGATGAACAACCTTGCCCAATACTACCTTTTATCAATGAATGATCTCCAAACATTATGGAGAAGGATGATGTGTGATTTTGGGAAGTAAAATAGGGAAATAGTCCTAGTATAATAAAGTAAAAACCATTATTTCCACCCATTTAAAGTGGTTCGTGGTTTGGCAGCACAGTTTGGATAAACTATGGGCCAACTATTTAGTTCGTCTTCCCAAGTGGCACTAAGTGTGTGAGATAAGTGCATGATTTTAGAAAATCCATACACAACCCATTTTCCACTATTTTAGCAAAATAAAACACCCCACATGGTTTTAACATACCATGAGACCTCAGGTTAATGGTTTAAAAAAACTATGGTCATGGTATGTATCATTTAAAACCCAGAGATCTGGACTCTGAACAAGCCCCATTCATTTCTAGAAAATCCCTTTCTCTCTTAAGAATATCCATATGTGTAGAAATAAAAGATTAAGCTAAAAATTAAAGGATACTTACATCAATAGAAAAAATAATATCTTAAAATATCCCCTCATTAAAATAACACGTCCTTGAGTTTCCCTTCTTAGCGTGATTGAGTGTCACCTATGAATAATATCAGCCACAATGAACTTACATTGGCCTACCATTCCGTGGTATCTTCCTATACTTGGCCATGATTCCATATAACTCATACAAACTGAATTAACATACCTCATATATCCTTCATGGTATAATCAATGATTAAAATATGATACTCCTCCAAAGAAGCACCAGTTTCTAGTTCAAAATTATTTGGATTAAAAGTATGAGACAGGTATGAAAAGTATCAATGAATATGATATACATAGAATATGTTTTACATGGCTTGGTACCTCTAAGAATGTTTAATATCATAGGTTACCTGCATGAATCTATCTATGTTCTCCAAAGTACTAACATAAATAGGTGATTACTTTCCCTGTATTTGAATCCAATTATGAAACAACATAGGAAAACACAAGGACGACCAAATAACCCACATCAAAATCTAGAGGTAGATGACGAACATAGAAACAAAAATTATTCCTAGACAGAGCTGTATCCATATATTTATAGATAAGGTTTACCTTATTTGAATTATCCTTAATTATAAATGGTCCCAATAGCAATTCCTCACCTGCCTCTAACCAGCATAAGGGTGAACAAAATGACCCACCATAAATAGCTTCATAAGGATTCATTATTATATTATCATGAAATTTATTATTATAAGAAAATTCAGAAAGAGGTTAGTGTTTCTCCCATGAACCTACAAAATCAAGGACACATACTCAAATCATTTCCTCTAATATATGAATCATATGCTTTGAATACCCCTCGATATGTGGGTGATTGGATATTCTCTATAAAACCTGTGTACCGAGAGCATTCTCCAACCACTTCTAAAACCATGATGTAAATAGAGGATATCTATATGAGATGATGGTATTTGGTGTTCCATTGAGGATAATAATCAACCTAACATGTAGTATCCCTAGATTATCTACGAATAATTTCTCTCATAATGTAAAATAGTAGGAAACCTTTATCAGCTGGTCCCTAATTACCCATATAAAATAACATCCTCAAGGTGACCTAAGTAATCTGACAATGAAGTCCATAGTGTCATCATCCCATTTCCACTCAATAATAGGAAACATATGCAATGTACTTTCTATTCATAGGTGTTCCGCCTTCACATACTGATAGGTGGAAGATTGGGTGATAAAACACATTATCTGCCTCTTCATCATTTAACACCAATACATGAGGTATAAGTCACAATACAACTTCATAAAACTATTTTTTCATACACAATAATAGGCATGAGACTACCACATCAACTCCTCTCTCACATCCATAGGAACAAGATGCATCCATGAATGTACAATATCTCATCCTCATCAATTACCCAATATGGTGGTTGGTCCTCACCTAATACACCCTCTATTTGGAACCATCCCTCTATATTTGAATGTTTCCACATATTCACTATTTTTGAATGTGTAGAGATCACTAATAATTATGTGATAATAGGCTTTAAATGATTCTCTTGTACCAATAAGTGCATATCAGAAAAAAGGGCCATCAACTACCACTCACCACTAGATTCCTAAACTTTCTATTTATGAGTTATCCAACTTAGAGCATCATCCACTATTTTTCACTTAAAATTTATACATGCTAGCTTAAAATCAAAAGAATACAGGTAATAAACCCAAATTCATTGATTAGTATTCAAATAAAACAACAAATAGATTTATTTTAGGATCTTATGATACATGTAAATAATGAATTACTTTCTTGATAGGTAATTCATCCAGCAACCCAATGCATTGACCACTGTCTCTAGATCACGATCATGTGTTGGGTAATTACACTCATGTTACCTTAGTAGGATTGATTCATATGTCATGAATGAATTTACCTGCATCATAATGGATCCAAGAACAATACCACACATATCATAGTAAACCATATAACCTATCTTAGGATTGGTTAAAATTAAGATCGATGTGGTAGTAGGATGTATATTCAATTTCTGAGAATAAAACTCCCATACTGTAGATCAAACAAATTTGATCCATTCAAGGTCAATTCTATAACATGATCTTATAGGAATGAAATTTTATGAATTAGGCACCTATAATATCCATCCATTCCACAAGAGTCTCCATACATAAAATATATTCTTGGGCATACCCTAAGAAACCATTACCCTCACCTTCTATGGGTCAGTAGATACTCCTACCTCTAAGATTATATGAATTAGGAAACGAACCTTATCTATCCAAAAATAAAATTTTGTGAACTTTCTACACAACCTATGTTATCTTAGTAATATTAAAATGATATTAATGTGGTTGGAAAGTTAATTTCAAGTATATGAGTACATAAATACATCTTCTATAAAAATGAATATAAAGGAATCGAAATATGGGTGGAAAAACCAATTTATCAGGGCTATAAAAACTACTGGTGTGTTCATTATACTGAAGTACATAACCAAATACCTTTACAAGACACATATACTATGGAACGTTTTGTACGATATGTCTGATGGTCTAAGAAACACATGATGGTAGAATGAATTCAAATAAATCTTAGAGAAAACCCTCTATCCTCTGAGGTGATCAAAGAGGTCATCAATACAAGGGAAGGGATATTGGTTTTAACTCTAAATTGATTTAATTTAAAATAATCAACGAAAATTATGAGGGTACCATTTAAATTCATGGAAAAAAAGATAGGCGAACCCCATGAAAAATCATTAGGTTATATAAAACTCATAGCTTCAAATCCATCTAGCTACATATTGATCTCCTAAAACATGTTATTTGACATCCTAAAAAGAAGAATGGACACATGTGCTTATCCTTGAAATAGATAAATGGTAAGATCAAACTCTCTCCCAGGAGGTATCTTATAAACATCTTCAAAGAAGACATCCCCAAATCGATCTTCTATAAGAGGTAAATATATACATGGCCTTCCATAATCATCTTGATGAATTATATCAATACGAGTTATAACTCTACCTTTCCCATGATGCTCAGGTCCATATAGAATCTCTAGGAAATCCCAATAACCCTTATAAAAATAGGTATCAACTTATAGTGATTTTAAAGAGACCCTCAAATGATAGAAATAAACATGAGCATGATAGAGTAACATCTAGTCCATCAAAAGGATTACATCATATTTTATCATGTTACTGATAAAACGATTACATATGAAATTTTTTCCACTAATCTCTACGGAAAATTTTATACACTAGAATATACTATCAGATCAGATTCTTAGTGGAGTATAAATGGTCAATACACAGTATATGTACACTATCTCTAGGAAGAAACCTTCCATGATTACTATAGATATGATTGAATGGAAAGTGCTTGTGTCAAATAGGGAACAAACTAATATAGATACTACTCTTGAGTGTACATCATATAGGTGAACGCCCAGTGATATACTCTTATGGTATAGGTTGTATAACATTTAACTAGCTAGATCAATGGACCTAAACTATAGCCTGACTACCAGGACTAGACCCACTCTACTAGTGCTGCATATCTGATTCTTGGCTATCTCAAGCATGACCAACTCCTTAGTACGATTGGATAGTAGTACATTAGCTACCTACCCATAGAGGGTTTACTGATCCCACTCAACAAGTAAGAGTTGATACAAATACTATCTCACTAGGAATATATGGTAATGTCTAGAAAAAATGTTGAAGATTCCCGAACACTCCATAGCTTCGACATTCAACGGGGTCTTTAAGATAACATGGTATATAATGCCCTAGATTTTGACACTAGTGAAACAATATTTAACTATCAGTGAGTTCCATATAACTTCTTCTTCTCTCATGTGAAGACTAAATGTGATGCTTTATACCACTCAAAAAACTACATCCTTATTTCTGTAATGGATTTACCTATCATAATCCATTATATTACCATAGGTTCTACTTAGTGTTAATGTCATGGTTCACTATTTCTGAAAATATATTCAACCCAAAAAAATTAACATAGGATGAGATTAAAAACAAAATCACATCCTCAAACCACCTCACTATTATAAACTCATGACCAATATGTGTTGGTGTGATGTGTTGAAGCTTGCTAAAGTGATATAAATAATCCATCATAGACCTAACACCACAATATAGTTGTATAAAATCCATAATGATGTCTAGTCACCATATCTATGGAAATAAATAATCATAAATAATTATTCAAAAGTTCTTATAGACCATATCTAAGTGATGATCTAACTGAGTAATAAGGTACCAACAACACTTGGAAGAATCACAAAGAAAATAAATCATGATCATGACCCTCCTCTATTGAGGAGTCTCCAAATGATTCATGAGGGATAACATTCCCAATAGCTATTATTCAGTATCTTAGGGACCACCTTACCTAGAAAATGTAAAAGCATGCAGCTTCTAGAACTCTCAAATCAGTTCTCCCATAGTAGGGGTAGGTCACAGAGCTCCCAACATAGACTTTATAAATAATAGGTATCTCTCCTAGAATTGAGATTCTTCTCCAAATTTCTAAATCGTAGTAGGTTCAGTAGGAGGCATTATAAGAGGTAATACAGGTGGCTTAGGGATCACAACCCTTGGATAATGGTCATCACTACCTTCCTCACATATGAAATGAGGTCTTCATGGTGGAATATTTCTAGAATTCCAAACACATGATTTAAAATAGAATTTGGTAATAGAGAATATCTCAAGATATAAGAAATGGATTTGTATATATCCTTCCTATATAATATTTAACCCAAATGGATGGCATTAAAACGAAGTCTAGGTGATATAAAATATTAAAAAGGATCACAAGAGACACTCTTCCCACAACTATGATCAATTCAAGGTCAAGGTCTCATATCACATAGTAGAGGTTTTGATATATGGAGTTTCAATTGAAAGGTATATAGAGAAAAACCATTTACATTCCAATTAACATCCCTATTCAATAGTAACAATTTTATTTATGAAATTAAATTTACTTCAATTATTACTCATTTATATTTATATATTTATCATGGTCTAGTTAGATGTGTCACTATTATTAGGTTATAAAGGCATAAAATTTTTATGCTGTAATTAGCATGTATATAACTGTGAATTGACCCATACATTTGGTATCATGATATAATAGGCCATAAAAATTTTATTTGATTAGATAGATCCCCATTCCTAATTTAATGAAGTACATGTTTCATAAATTACTATTGGAATTCATGTAAACAAAATCAACAAACATTTCAACCCATGTGACCAGTTGTCTATGGATAAAACATAGAATAACTGGTTAATTAAGGTTCCATCATTAATTATATGAGAAAGTTCCATTTAGGTTGATGAAAATACTCTAAGAAATCTAATTATTATATTCTTATAAGAAATTTTATCACATTTGATAATTTAATAGACATCGGACCTGTAATATAAAACATGAAATTAACATAATAATATAAATAAGGAATGAAATATGGATGACATGTGAATCCTTAGCTACCTATTACGATTGATGATTAATACCCCCTTTAATTACCAGGAAAAGGAAAATGAAATCCAAAATAATAACAATAAAAAAATCATGTGTTTCATATAATGGTTAAATCAATACAACTGTAATATGAAACGAGAACATCAATTTCCTCTTCCCATGTAATTTGGCTCTTCCCTATATATTGGTTAGCTACTCTTAGGTATAAGGTCATTACCAAATTCAGGCACATTCTAAATCTCCTATCTACTAACCCAAAATAGTAATAAATAATGAAAATATATTTGATACAACTTTGTAACATGTTAGATCTGATTCAATCATTAGTTACAAAACCAGTTGGTCCCATGGTCATAAGTACACATCCCTATATTCTACAGGTTACCAACTAGAAATTAAGGATTATGATGGTATAATGTGAAGACTATACCATCATGGGAAGCGTGTAGCACTGCACTATAAAATAATAGTAATTTGTGTAAATATTATGAAAAAGTAACTATAGAATAATTAGTCATCCATATAAAAAAATATATAAGTAGAATCAAATTATATAAAAAATAACTTCATATCTGTATAATATACAAAATGGGAACACATGGAAGTAGAGAATAAGAAAAATACAACATGCTATAATAAAGAAAAAAAGACCAAAATATATCTCTAATATCATTAGAAGAATAAGTTCGATCCTCTACTCTCGTACTCCATCCTATCCTAGAAAATAAAGCATCCAAAGTTAGATGATTTTCCATGTCCTTACCTACATCTATGAAGTCTATTCAAGTACCAATTAGTGGCCCGAATATCCTATGAGATATAATCTATAGGACACCACCTATGATGTCTTGTATAATTTATACAATGTATATTAAAATGATAAATTTTAAGGTATACCAACAATAAGTGTAAATTTAAACTATAACCAAGCCAGCTCAACTTTCTAAAGGACAACCAAATGACTCTACCTACTCCAGCTTAAGTCAGGATATCTTTGATCATGTGTCACCATGTATATAGGTTTATATATATATATATATATATATATATATATTTACTATATATGTGATAATATATATATATATATATATATATATTGTAACGACCCAAGATTTCATTAATGAAAATTTCTCTTAATCTAATTAAATTTCATTTTACGGTTATATAAAATGTGAATTTCATTGGTTTTATGTTTCTCGAATTTAAAATACCATTATGAATTGTGACCGTTGATAATATAGTTGTAGAATAGTGATGACATGATTAGGATAAATATAGGGCTTTAACAAATCCAATTTACTCAGACCAAGGATGTGATGACCTTATCTAGTAGACTTTCCCCCAACGAAGCCCATTTTTAGGATTCCGAAAAGGAGGTGGCGTCATTTGGCTTCGCTCTTGACCAAGACCAAGCCGAGCTTGAATACCTTAGGCTCGAAAGGAACCGACTACAGGAGAAGTAGATGTTAATAGATTTTACCACCTGAGTGATTTTACCCAAGCCACCCTATGAGACTATCACCATCGCACAATTTACCCTTCAGTCTTATGCAGGTGTTATAAGGGGTTCTATAAAAAGACCCTATAACTATGACAATATAAATTATTTTTGTTTAATGAATAGGCATTCATTTTATTATTGTAACTTTGTAAATAGTAAAAATAGAATTTTTAGTTAATATTCAACTAATAAATCTATTTTGATAAATTAATGGATTTTTGAATTAAATAATATTTTAATAAAAGATTATTATTAATTTACATTTTATTAAATATAAACGATCATAGAATTTTATGAATGAAATTTTAATTTTATTAAGGTTTCGAAACTGTTTTTGTCAAAACCCATGAATTTTCGGTAAATGTCAGTTTTTATTTTAAATGTAAAAAATTCACATATTTATAAAATTATTTAGATAAAATGAATATTATTTTTTTAAATCAGGATGTTGAAATTATCCAGCGGTTAATTTTTCAAAATTTTCTGGGACAGTCGAATTTTTGGGTAAAAATTAAATACTGTTTTAATATATAACTTGTTTTATGACATCATAATGACCTAATAGTGAGGTAATAAAATACTATAAACATTATGTTCGGTCAATATATGTTTTATAATTAAAATATTGTTATTTTATATTTGTTTGATTTATTTTAAAAAGATTTTGTGGACCCTCCAATACTTATAAAACATTTTGTCTTTTTAAATTGTTTTCCTTGAGAGTGTGACACACCTCCACATATGAAACCCTCTTATTTTAAGAATTTAGGACATTGGCCTTATAAAATATTGTTTTTCACTCCCCTTTGGAAAAAACCATGGGCTGGTTTTTGGTATTATTATTTTAATGTTAGTTGTCCCAAACCTAAATAATAAGAATTCCCTCTCCTTTCCTATATAAACACACCCAAGCCCCCACTTCCTTTTCAATCAAAGGCTTTGGAGTTTGACCAAACCCTGAAATAATTTCTCTAGAATCCCCCCAAGGTGCCCCAAGCTCCCAAGAGGTCTCTCTCAAGCCTCCCCCAAGCCTTTGGGATCACACTTCCATGTAAGGGATTTCTTCCATTCTCATTTTTTGTCTAATTTTCTTTAAGTTTTTATGCCCTTTTGTTTTCAATTAAAAAAATTGGGGTATGATTTAGCACCTCCCACATACAATAATATTTATTTTTTGATTATGGGAGACCCCTCTCTCATTAATTCCTCCCATGCACACCTGTTACCATGCCAAAATTCCATGAGGGATTTCTCTCTCCTATTTTTCATCCATGTAATTATTTTGTATTATGCATTTAAATTCTATTATGTTTGTTGGTAAATGTATATATATGACCCCATTACCATCCATTTCAGGTAAATATGATGAGGCCCCCTTTCTCTCTCATCATAGATTTTTTTAGTGTTCTTATTTCACGACATTATGCAGCCGAAATTGCACTACGATTTTCCAAGCCAATGTCATTGTGTAGTGAATTCAATGCCCATTTATCTATCTAGGGTATTCAATTTTATGAACATTTACTTATTGATTATAAATCTTCATGTATTTATCCCATATCCCTTTATCTTGTAATAAATTATGATGATTGATTTCATGTTGTATGATCCATGTGGCACACTTATGCATGAAATGAAATGTCTAAGAAAGGGGGTGACATGATATCGCTCCAATGCATTTGGAAAAGTATAGTATCATGATACGTCATATGAAATGAGTGTTGACACATTATAATTCATGTGCAATTAGGGTTTACTCGTGCTTCAATTTCAATGTGGGTTTACTCATGCTCCATGCGCAATGAGCCTTGGATCATGCTAATTCCATGTTAAGTGTTCTTGCCACATTTCCATGTTATGATTATCATTCTTTATCATGAATTTATGTTCATGTTTATTTTGTGCTCCATTGATATGCCTATTGTCTAACAGTTTTTGTATTACTCATGTTATTCCATGCTTATTCCTTTACTGGTCTTTATAGCTCACCCTTTTCTTATGCATGTCCTCGGTTTATCCCATGCAATGTTAAGTATGAGGAAATGTACTGGTCATGTAAAGGATGTTTTCAATAAAGATATTGTGTGTTTTATGTTATAAGTTGTTATGTAATGTTCCTAATTCATAAAGACCCCAGACCTCTTGATCTTCTATGTTATATCAAGTTAAGATTTTTTGTAATAAATTAGGTTTAAGTGTGTAATAAAAATCAGGGTTGTTATAGTCGGTATCAGAGGATTGGTTTAGTTATTTTTGGGATTTGGATTAGAAAAAACTAGTGAGGACTTAGAGAAAAGACTACGTATAATAAAAACATCCCTATGTTTTGGTGGGTGTTGAGAAATTGGTTTATCATGAAAATACATCCCTGTCTTGATACAAGAAGGTATAGGCAGCTCTGGAAAATATGTACCTAGGGGTGAAAAACCCCACAATGAGTTTCAGGATTAACCCAGGGTATCCTGGTACACAACTACAGGCCTTACTACACTCTTGGTTATGACGCACTTGGGGGATATACATTGGTAAATTCACAAGTTTCATATGAACCATTGTTAAGGGAATTAAAAAAATTCCCCTAAAAATATATATTGGAAAGCAGATCATGAATAACATAGATTGATGCCTATGGATTCATAAGTTAAGGAAATAAAAGTTATTTATAAGTCATCAGTTTGATCCTTTAATTACCCTTTATGTGTAACCCAAAATTTAATTTTTATTCCATCCAATGGACGGTAATAGAAGGAATCGAGCTAACAACCAACGTGAAGATCAATGTGATGACTGTGTAAATGAGATTCCCAATCTGATGGGAGAAAGAATCGCGAACTTTGTCACACTTCTCTCTTAGTTAACTCATTATTTTAATAGAAACATTGGTCAAGAGGAATGTTAAACCCCCCTAAGAAAGAACAAGTCACTATCGAGAGATTCATGAGTCAATGTCCTCATACTTTAAAAGGATCGTTTGATCCCTCAATCGCCGAACAATGGATCAACTCCATTGAAAAGATATTCTTTATCCTTCTATGTTCCAATCAAGATAAGGTTCTTCTGGCTACTTATCGTATGGAAGGTGAAGCCGATCAATGGTGGACATTGATCAAAAATATGAAGCCTGAGTAAGAGATCGAGGCGTTGGAATAGAAGGATTTCCGGATGATGTTTTTTCGATAAATATTTTCCATGCACCCTCCAACATAAGATGGAAAGGGACTTCCTTTCCCTCGAGTAAAAAGGCAATGAATATGTTGGAGAGTATGAGGAAAAATTCACAAGGATTTCACGATACGCCTCCGACTTTGTCGTTACCCCCGAATAAAGGTTGACCTCTTCTTTGGGGGGATGACACATAGCCTACATAAAGTGCTAGAGATCCGTGACTTCGACAGCTATGAGGAAATTGTCCGATGTGCCCTCAAGGTTGAAATAGAGATCGGAGAATCTCAGGGGTATCATGGTGATAATAAGCGCAAGGTGGACTTCAATGCTGGAGGTCAGATGGATAAATCCAATGCTGCTAAAAAGATCCAACACCCCACATGCCAATGGTGTGGAAGGAAGCACCCTGGTAATTGCCTGATGAAGATGAGGAAATGCTTTAGGTGTGGAATAGAAGGGAACCTAGTTATTAACTGCCGACAAGAAAAACCCGTGGTTGCGACATTGGAGAGGAATGCTGCATTTGAACCTTAATGTGTTGTTCATTACTACAACTTCAAAGAACCTGGGAATCTTCCAAATATGATCCCTAATCCAAAGAATTTCGGAGGAAACCAACAACCTCCAAGGCATCAAGGGTGATCTTTTTCCCTCACTACTAATGAAGTAAACCCTGAAAATGAATTAGTGATAGGTATTCTAGTTATTCATTCAAGAATAGCGAATGTAGTTTTTGATTCAGGTTCTACGCATTCTTTTATATCCCAAAATTTTAGTATAACAATCCCTGCACCACCAAAAATCATTGAATTAAAGATGTCGGTGAGTACAGAAAATGCATAAATCATTGCATCCCATGAATATAAATCCTCCCCTGTCATAATCTGTGGATTGAATTTCCCGGTTAACCTTATCATACTCCCTCTTGTGGAATTTGATGCAATTCTGGGCATGGATAGGCTTTCCATGTATAGAGCCAACACAAAATGCTGTGAGAGGGAAATCACTCTCCATGTGGATAATCGACCCCCAATTCCATACAAGTGCATGGAGGAAGATGAATCTTCTTTAGATCCATCATCTCAAGCATGGATATTACTACCCTATGAGAATTCATATCTTTCATATATGATTGAGTCTAAGGAGGAAAACATCCTAGAAGACATGCCTAATTTGAGGGAATTTGTTGAAGTGTTTCTCGAGGAATTATCTGGTCTTCCTCCTAGAAGGGATGTTGGATTATCAATTGATATTATACCTGGGGTGTTACCAATATCCAAGAATCCATATAGAATGGCTATTGTGAAGCACGAGGAGATGAAGAAAAATCTATAGGAGAATATGGATAAAGGGTTTATATGCCCAAGTGCATCACCATGGGGTGCACCAGTCCTCTTCGTCAAGAAGAAGGATGTGTCAATGTGCCTTTTCATCGATTATCATGAGCTTAAAAAAATTACGATAAAGAAAAAGCATCCTCTCCCATGAATTGATGACTTTTCTGATCTGCTTTGTAAGGAAAAACACTTATCCAAGGTGGATTTGCAGTCCGGATATTGTCAAGTAAGGGTGAAGAAGGAAGATATCCCTAAGAATGATTTTTGTACAAGATACATGAACCATGAATTCATAGTAATTCCTTTCGAACTCACTGATTCTCTAGAAATATTCATGAACTTTATGAATATATTCTTTAGGGATTACCTTGATAAATTAGTGGTAGTCTTTATAGATGATATTCTGATATAATCTAAAACCAAGGAGGATCACGAGGAGCATCTAAGAATTGTACTATAAACCTTGCGGAAGGAGGATCTCTATGCAAAGTACAACAAGTGTGAGTTATGGTTGAGGGAGGTATCATTCTTGTTCCATATCATCACAAGCAATGGGATATCTGTGTATCCCTCCAAAATAGATGCAATTGAGGGATGGGCGAGGCCAACATCGGTAATGGATATTTGTAGCTTCTTGGGGTTAGCGGGATATTATTGACTATTTCTGAGAAATTTCTCATGATTGTCTAACACTCTTACCAAGATAACTCAGAAGGGAGTATTGTTTTCTTGGAGTGATTAATGTGAAGAAATCTTCAAGGAGTTAAAAAGGAGGCTTTTCATTTCACCCATTCTCACTTTACCCACAAGTGGAGAACTTTTTTGTTGTATTCAGTGATGCTTCGAAGAAGGGAATGGGCTGTGTGTTGATGCAAAGTGAAAAAGTCATTAACTATGCTTTAAGGAAATTGAAATTTCATGAGAAGAATTATCCAACATAGGATTTGGAGTTGGCTACGGTGATCTTCTATTTAACTATTTTGTGGCATTATCTCTTTGGGGAGAAGTGTAAAATATATACGGACCACAAAAATCCTCAAATATATATTCACACAGAAATAGTTGAACATGCGCCAATGAAGATGGTTAGAGATGATTAAAGACTATGACTACTTAATCCATTACCACCATAAGAAAGTGAAAAAGGTGGAAGATTCTCTAAGTAGTAAGGACCCAACAATTCTATAATTGATGAGAATTAATAAGGACCCAATCTTCTTATATTTGATGAACATGGACATGAGAATCATAAAAAAGGGAACATCATTAATCCTTCCACAAATGATTGCTCAACGGTCTCTTTTGGAATGGTTAAAGGATGATCAAAAGGATGATGTGGGAATTTAGAATAGAGTGGAAGATATCAAAAATGGGAAATCCTTGGAGTTCAATTTTAATAAAGAATGAATTTTTAGATTTGGGAAAAGACTATGTGTTCCATCAAGTCTGGAGATGAAGAAGGAACTTTTGGATGTTGATAATAGTTCAAGTTTCTCTATTCACACAGGAAACACAAAGATGTATCGATATCTCCAAGAGAATTATTGGTGGAATAATATGAAGAAGGAGATCACTGAGTATACATCAATGTGCCTGGTGTGTCAGCAAGTGAAGGCAGAGAGGAATAAGTCTAAGGGGATGATACAACCAGTGCCCGTACCAGCATGGAAATGGGAGAACATCACCATGGTCTTTGACACTGGAATTCTGAAGACATCCAAATGCAACAATTAAATCTGGGTTGTTGTGGACCGTCTTAAAAAATCTGCATAGTGCATTACAATTCATAAGGATTTCTCATTGGATGAAATGGAATGGATATATATCAGGGAAGCGGTAAGGCTGCATCGTGTACCACTATCTATTTTATCCGATCAGGATCCAAGATTCACCTCTAAGTTTGGGAAGAGTTTTCAAAATTCCCTAGATACCGAGATGAACTTTAGTACAAATTATCATCCTAAAACTAATGGCCAATCCGAGCGGACTATCCAAACACTTGAGGACATGTTGAGAGCGTGTTCTATGAATTTCAAAGGAGGGTGTGACCAACATCTTCCACTGGTTGAATTATACTACAATAATAGTTTCCACACGAGTATCCGAATGGAACATTATGAAGACCTATATGGGAAGAGGTGTAGAACACCAGCATGTTGGGATGAAGTTGGTGAGAATAAGATGCTAGGACCAGAAATGGTCGATGAAATGGTGGAAAAAGTTAAACCCATTCAGCAGCATATTAAGGTAGCCCAGAGTCGATAGAAGAGTTATGTATATAACCATCTACGGGACCTTGAGTTTAAAGTTGGAGACAAGTTATTTATACACATATCTCCATGGAAGAAGGTAATGAGGTTTGGAAAGAAAGAGAAGTAAAGTCCTAATTACATTGGCCCCCTTCGAGATTCTTGATCGTATTGGGGTTGTGGTCTATCAAATAGCACTTCCACCTACCATGGCCAAAGTACATTATGTCTTTCATGTATCCCTCTTAAGGAAGTACATACCAGACCCTTCACATGTACTCTCTTCAGAGGTAATACATCTCGAGGAATATCTTTCTTATGATGAGAAACCAGTGAAGATCTTAGATCGTATAGAAAAGGTTCTATGAAATAAGACAATGCCCCTCGTCATGGTGTTGTGGAGAAACCAAAAGTTTGAAGAAGTGACATGGGAATTAGAGTAAGTGATGAAGCAAAGTCACCTAGATCTATTTTACTGTGGGAAAAGGAAATTTCTAGGGTGAAATTTCTTAAGTAGGGAAGATTGTAATGACCCAAACTTTAATTTATGAAAATTCCTCTTGATCTAATTAAATGTATTATTACGGTTATATAAAATGAGAACTTCATTGGTTTTATGTTTCTGGATTTTAAAATACAATTATGAATTGTTACTGTTTCTAATATAGATGTTAAACAGTGATCACATGATTAGTATAAATATAGGGCTTTAACAAATCCAATTTACTCCGACAAAGGAAGTGATGGAATAATCTAGTAGACTTTCCCCATACGAAGCCCATTTTTCAGAGCTTATAAAGGAGGTGGAATCATTAGGCTTCACTCGTGACCAAGCCAAAGCTGAGCTTGAACACATTAATCTTGAGCGGAACCGACTATAGGAGAAGTAGAAGTTAATAGAGATTACCACCCGAGAAATGTTTTCCGAGCCACCCCAAGAGTTTATCACCATCGCACACCTTACCCTTCAGTCTTATGCGGGTGTTATAAGGGGTTTTGTAACAAGACCATAGCACTATGATAATTTAAATTATTTTTGTATAAAGAAAATTAATTCATTTTATTATTGTTACTTTGCAAATAGTAAAAATAGAATTTTTAGTTAATATTCAACTAAGAAATCTATTTTGAGGAATTAATGAATTTTTGAATTAATTAATATTTTAGTAAAATATTATTATTAAATTAATTTTTAATAAATATAAATTATCATATAATTTTATGAATGCAATTGTAATTTTTATTAAGGTTTGAAAACTGTTTTTTTCAAAACCCATGAATTTTCATTAAATGTCAGTTTTTATTTTAAAAGTAAAAATTCACCTATTTATAAAATTATTTAGATAAAATGAATATTATTTTTGGAATCCGAACATTGAAGTTATCCAGTGGTGAAGTTTTCATAATTCTCTGAGATAGTCGAATGTTGGGGTAAAAAATAAATACTGTTTAAATATATAACATGTTTTATGACATCATAATGATCCAATGATGAGGTAATAAAATACTATAAACATTATTATTGGTCAATATATGTTTTAGAATTAAAATAATGTGATTTTATATTTGTTTGATTTATTTTACAAAGATTTTGTGGACCCTCCGTGATTTATAAAACATTTACTCTTTTTAAATTGTTTTCCGAGAGAGTGTGACTCACCTCCACAAAATCAACCCTATTATTTTAAGAAGACAGAATATTGAACTTATAAAATATTTTTTTCCAATCCCTTTTGGAAAAAACCATGGGCAAAAACCATGGGATGGTTTGTGGTATTGATTAGTTTAATGTGAGGTGTCCCAAACCTAAAAAATAAAGAATTCCATCTCCTTTCCTATATAAACCCCCCAAGCTTCCACTTACCATTCACTCAAAGGCTTTATAGTTTGACCAAACCATCAAATCCTCTCTCTATAATCCCCGAAGGTGCCCCAAGATTCCATGAAGCCTCTTTCAATCCTCTCCCAAGCCTCTCCCAAGCCTTTGGGATCAGATTTCCATGTAAGGGATTTCTTCCTTTCTCATTTTTGTCTAATTTTCTTTAAGTTGTTATGAACTTTTATATTTAATTAAAAATGTTTGGGTATGACTTCACACCTTCCCCATACATTCCTCTTAATGTTTTGATGATGGGAGACCCCTTTCTCTCTCATCAATTCCTCCCATGTACACCTGTTACCATGCCGAAATTCATTGAGGGATTTCCCTCTCCTCTTTTTCATCCAAATATTTCTTTTGTATTATGCATCTAAATTCCATTATGTTTTTTGGGAAATGTATCGATATGACCCCCTTATTTTCCATTTCAAGTAAATATGATGAGACCTCCATTTCTCTCTCATCAACCATTTTTTAGAGTTCTTATTTCATGTCGTTATGCAGCCGAAATTGCACTACGATTTTTCAAGCCAATGTCATTGTATAGGGAATACAATGCCCATTTATCTATCAAGGGTATTCACTTTTATGCACATTTACTTATTTATTATAAATCATCATGTATTTATTCCACATTCCTTTATTGTGGAATAAATTAGGATTATTTATTTCATGTTTTATGATCCATGTGGCACAAAAATGCATGAAATGAAATGTTAAAGAAAGGGTGTGCCCTGATAGCGCTCCAATGCATTGGGAAAAGTATATTATTACGATACATCATGTGAAATGAGTGTTAACTCATGGTAATAAAAGTGAATTGATGGTTTACTCATGCTTCATGAGCAATGAGGGTTTATTCATGCTCCATGTGCAATGTGCCTTGGCTCATGCTAATTCCATGTTTAAGTGTTGTTGCCACATTTCCATGGTATGATTATAATGCTTTATCATGCCTTTATGTTCATGTTTTTTGTTCCCAATTCATTTAACTATTTTATAACATGTATTGTATTCCTCATGTTATTCCTTGTTTATTCGCTTACTGGGCTTTATAGCTCACCCTTTTCTAATGCTTGTCCATAGGTTATCCCATGAAATGCTAAGTACGAGGGAATGTAGTGGTCATGTAAAATAGGTTTTCAATAAAGATATTTTGTGTTTTATGTTCTAAGATGTTATGTAATGATTCTAATTCCCAAATACACTAGACCTCTGGAACTTCTATGTTGTATCAAGTGAATATTTTATGTAATAATTCAGGTTTAATTGTGTAATAAAAAGCAGGGTTGTAATATATATTGTATTAGCTAAGACACAAGGGGTAACTTAGGTATCCTTGCGTAATCATAAGAGTCTCACATTTTAAATAATTGTCTCCATGCCCTCTATTTCGTTGAATAAAAAGGGACTCCATGTCCAAGTATCATGAAGAATACGGGATTCCATGGCTGAGTATCATAAAACATTAGGGACACAATGCCTGTGTATCATAAATCATAACGAACTTCCCACCCGAGTATCATAAATCATAAGGGATTCCATGATCGAGTATCATAAATAATAGGGAAACCATGCCTATGTATCATAGATAATATTATGTGCCATTCATGATTTAATATAATCCAATAGATGGTTTCCAACCATTCCACATTTCATTTAATCAAGGCATTAACCACAATGTTAATAAGGGTCACATGACATGGTCGCACTATTCATATATTTTTAATTTACTTTAGTCATGTTATTTGGGGTAAATAAAAGACTGAATAGAAGGAATTATGGTCACATAATCAATTATAAATTCTAATTATAATCTCATAAGAACACCTCAATTGGTGGAACTAGATGAATGGGACATCCTCCAATGAGGAAAATGATATATGTGTGAATTTCCACATTGATAATAAATCAATTTAGGATAAATAATATAGTCGAGGAAATTTGTTGAATGAAAGGTATGAGGCATCAAAGAGAATGATATTGAAAATCGATTCCATAAGAGAAATGTACTAGACCTCATTTTGTGGCAGTAGATGACTCCCCACCTTGTGTTGGCCTCTCATCTGAGCTAGAATGAAATAAACTAGATAAATTGATAAATGCCACGAAAGGTGGTCATATAACCATAGATGAAAATATCATTCATGAGGTAGATATAGATGAGTAAATTAAGGAAGAGGATTGAATGGAGTTCCATTATCTATCAAGAACAACGTACAGTGAGTGATCTCAAGCCCGAATAAAGAACCTAGCTCAAATACTAGCTTTAATTGACTAAGGTTCTTCCAACATGAGAAATGAGGGTTCTCTCTGATTTAGAGAAAAAAGAGGATGGGAGTATTAATATATGGAGGGTAAAAACCATTACTTACACCCATTTAAATAGGAACATGGTTTCACTGCACAATTTGGCTGAACCATGCACTAACCTTAAAGCTCCTCTACATAAGTGGCTCTGAGAATGTGAGATAACATCATGGTTTTTCCAAACTATGTGTGGCCCATGCACCCATACATATCTCAATGAAGTAGCCTGTATGATTTTAACGAACTGTATAACCTTAGGGAAACAATTTAAATAAACTATGAACATCATCTATATTCTCAAAAACCGAGAGATTCAGGCACCAAATGATCCCCGGTTGCTCTAGAAAATTCATTTAATATCTAAAGTACTTTCATAATGGTAAAGATGGTTTAAAATGAAAATTATAGGATATGTATCTTAAGAGAAAATCTAATATCTTATACCTCATGTCATCATTTAGGTTTTATAATGGCCATTATAGTCATCCTAGATGTCACCTCTAGGTTTGAGGACCATTTATGTTATGAAATGAGACTCACGGGCTATATGCCATGACATTATGGTTTATAATTAGAAAAAACAAAACTCAACCAAGATGGAACTCACTCCACTCTTATTCTGTGATGCATATATTCCCCATGGATCATCAAAAACAATGGACTATATCCCCAATATTGTTCATATCTATCAATCAAAAGAGAATTATTTTTAACTCACCTTGTTGAATTTATCACCCACATGGTTAATACTGAACTCCCACATAATCTATTTTCTAGTAAAACTTATCACAAACTTCTATAATATTTATTCTATATACTAATCAAAACATATATGCAATTAATCAAATTCAACCCTAATAAACATCAACTTTTCTCAAATAATTTTTGGAATACTAAGATTCCTAGAATATTTCAAACTCATAGTGGAAACAAAATATGGACCCACTTAAGAATTTTCAATTATCTCACTAAAAAAGTGAGACTATTATGAAAATCCCTTATCCCAAGTATTATTTTACAAATGGTTCCTATGTTATAATATATCCCAATTAAACATAGGATATAGTAGAAGGAAACTATCACCTAATAAAGATCAAATAATCACACACATGTTTTAAAATGGGAATCAACCACATAAGGTTAATAAAAAAATATCATTATTCTAAAATAATACCTTTTCTTAACTAAAATAAAGGATAAAAATGATTTAAAAAAATAAAGGAATATCATGATGAATATTAATCAATCATGTCACCTTCCAAAATTCTAGGGAAACCTCTTTGAAAAAACACATAATCTTTTTTTATAATATCAATTTTAAAATATAATTTTAAAATATTATCTTTCAATTAAAACCCAAATTCCAATTCAACTCCCTTTTAAGAACACATTTTAAATGTTATATAATGTACTTTTGAGAAACTATAAGTGAAAAATTTACTAACACCACCCATGTAATCTAATAGATGGAAACAAGTTCTTATTTTACTAGGGTCCTACTAAACATACATTTGAACTAAGGAGATGTGATCATTTAGTGACTACTATACTGATATATAAATTTCCATATTATGGAAATATAATGTGTTAAAAAATAATACATACTATAATGAAAAAATATAAACATGTGTAAAATAAATACTAGGTAATCCATCATATGGGAAAAAATTAATATTCATAAGGAGTAAAGGTTATTAAACTCAATTTATCTTCCACACACACACACACACACATATATATATATATATATCTAAGAACATAATGACCATAATTAAATCCAATGATCTCATATCTCATAAAAAACCTACGATTTCATAATTAATTAACTTTAAATCCAAACCCCCCAACTGTATAAATTGCTTAAAACACACCTAGTGATGATAAAAAACTGAAATCATGAGTGAGAAGAAACATAACAGTATCAAAATACACCTAATAATATTATAAAAAATCATCAATTTAAAAACCTTATTTAACTAACAATTAATTTCTAATTTTTTAAAATCTAAATAAAACCTCCTAGAGTGATGTAACTTTGGTAAATTGAATAGTGATAGGGAGAAACCACACCTCTTAAGCCTCCTTTAGAAACCACCATTATTCAATATTATTTTGATACCATTTCACTAGGATTTAGTGTAACAAAAACTCAAATCACATGGGATTATTGAAATCAAATCAAAGATACCATATGAGGAAGAGAAATAATGTGTGAAGAATAAGATCATACCCATGTTCGACATGATTTAATAAACTGGAAACACATAAATAAAAATAAAAATAAAGAGAGTTATATACCCTACACACTGTTGGATAAAAATAAAACATGATCAGGGTACCATTTAATAAAATAAGGAATCTCCCATTTATGAAATTATTTCAAAAATTCAGGATGGGAGAATAGAAATCTAGCGACCTCCATTGGTATTTTTGTGATGGAACAAAGATCTCGATGCCCACCACTAATCTTCTAGTGGTGGATAGTTTATTTACTACCAAACCAAAAAACATTGGTGTCCATCTATAAGGGTTCTATTAGGATTCCACCAGGCCCAGTAACTTCTATTCCAGAATTAATCCCTCCTCCCGTCATTTCCATGGGCCTCACTATATCCAAAACATCCATTCAGAGTCCAATATAATATTAATATAACCTCAAACTCGATCTAAATAATAAAATTCAAATTCACTCAGGAACTAAATAAGTGAAACTATAAAATGTATTCAATTAATAATACACATAAAGGTACAAATTTTTATAAACATTCAATCATAACTTTTCTCAACACAAGAATCCTAACTAAAAACATACCTAATAATCCTAACCTATAATGGTCATAAAATCATCATTGAAATATTATGTTTTATCCTCAAATACTATATATTATTCAACTAGACGACAGTAACACATGAGTATTCTTATTACAAAAAGTAATTCCAACTGCTCTTGGAGATTCAAAATATTTCACCCACATTTTAGTTTCATTAACAACATCATTTTAAAATGAGTCATCCATATATATTCTCATGTTAAAAAAATAATCACCATATTTCATTTATGACTCTAAATATAATATTCAATTATAGTGCATAAACACAACCTCTTATCTTAAAACAGTGATGTTAGTCTAATTTTTGACCTTACAACATTTTCCTATATATGATATACCTATATAAAACCCAATCTAACAAGAGTTCTTAAAAATCATAGGATTCACCTATCATAAATTCACCCCATATATTATAAATTATGAAACTACCCATCATATACCTAGATAATCTCAATGTTATCCAATCACCATCCTTTAAAACGAACTCACTTGACTATATCAAATAAATCACAATACACATCTCAGAATATAAAATTCAATATACTTGGGATTCAACTAATCAAATAATAAAAATAAAGCAACCCAATCATACCTTTACTCAATTCTTATTTATAAAAAACCTATAAAAGTAACTATAAACACACCAAAACCCTCCCATGTTTTGAATATAACCCTCGATTAAAAGGATTTGCTTTCAAAATAAGGAATTATAAACTTTTAAATATAGATAAATTTTTTCCCAAAACAATTTATGTTTAATATACATACATCACATTTTGAAATCAAACTAAAAATTATTTTCCACGGTTTTCCAAAAACCCAAAAGTCCTAAAACACCTATTTATGACTAAACTTTCTAAAACCCATAAGATAAAACTATTTCACACAAGCTATATAATCATAAAAAAAATCTTTTTTAAAAAATTATTTACCTTAAAAACACATTAAACTTTAAAAATAACAACTCCATAAGACATTATAAGAGAAAATAACTTGTAAAATAATTTTACACTCACCATATAACATGATATATCTTTTTTTTAATATGGGGGTTTTCTAAAAATATAACCACCCTAAACCATTTTTCTATTTTTTATTGAAAATCACAATCAAATACACATATGAAAAATAATTCAATGATCCAATGACTCTATTATATTTTAATATTGTAACCCTTATGAAAGTTTTGAGAAAAAATTAAAATAATTATTAGTTACTTTAATATAATTTTGGGTCTTATTGAGATAGTTTTTCAAACAAAATTACTCATAGGTGCATGCATCACGCCCTAAACATTCCACTATAATGATATAGGAACAAAAAAAGAACTAGCTTCCCACTGATCATTCGATATCATCCAATGTACATCCCATCTCATAATTCTCAAAAAAAGGACACAATAAACACAACATACCTATTCCAAACACTAAAAATAACATTAAAACATTGGTATCAACTAAATCTGCAATAACTTCACGTTCCTATAATATGAATCCCAATTATTGGCTTCCTAACTTTACATCCAACTACCTCTACCACAAAAAAACATGCTTTGATAATATTTTTAATGAACTAGACTTATTTTGTTGAAAAAAAAATAATTTAGAGAATCGTAGGACCTTAGGCATGCCACTTCATATACTAGAGGCTACCAACTAGTGGAAGGGTTTTATTGAAATTATCGGAAGACTATGAACCTAAATGAATCCCATAATTTCCATGCCCGAATATGTTAAAAATTAAGTATTCTCCATTCATACATCAGACATACTACAAACCTATAGAAATAAACTAGGTAGTTAAGGGATAATTTTATAGATTATTATATGTATTTAAATAGCCGATATAAAATTAAATAACTGATAAGAGTAAAAAAAATTATATATTACACAACAATAATTATAAATAAGTAAATAGGTTATCCTCTTGGATGATAAATATAAAATATAGATAAATAAATAAACTATAATAGCCACTTGGATAACCCACAATACCCCTATAGAAACCTCAACCTCCATAAAAAAATTATTCTGATCTATATCTCTATCTCCAAGATAATACTTATACCTAAAGTGGTAAATATGTTCTATCAATATACAAGGAAACATGTTTTGTGTATATAGATGGGGGTCCAATGGCATAGTAACATTACCCTACTTACCTCATCTCACTAGGAGTTAGTGAATAAGTGGATGCATGTTCTAGTATTTGGTGACTGTCACCCAACCCACTCAAAATCAGAACACATGTGTGCTCATGAAATTATATATATATAGTACTACCCAAAAAGGTTAGGTTCTACCTACTTATAATAAAAAGATAATATAACCCCATATCTGAATGAGGTATATCCTATAGTTACACTCATACCAATAGATTCTATCACCGAGAGTTCTCGCCATAATTCCCTAAAGACTCACTCATCAGAGTCTTTAATTTCTCATTTATTTTCTCACAACACATCAGTAATATCAATGAAAAATATAAAGAAAAATAATGATCATATTAAGAAAAACATTAATGGGATATCAAATAAGAACCAACCATCAATGTAAACTATCAACTGACAATGATAAATTGAAAGGAAATCCATATTAGTCCAAAGTTAATAAAAAATAAATAATAATAATAATAACACAATTCAGTTAATTGAAAAATAAATAAAGGGACCCAAATCTTTGAATAAAAACCCCATATCTCAGGTCATTCCCTATATCACCACACCTCACCAATCCACATTGGATATATCCTCATTAATACCATTGAAAAAATATAGCTCTATAACATAAATCATAATTAATAAAAAAGGATATACCCTAATGAATTATCATATGACACTCAAACTATAATCTAATCACTTATATAGAACATCAACTGTTGTTATTAGTGAACCTTATGTATCATGGGCAAGGTCTTACCATGCTGATAAAAGATGGAAGGAAAATCACATTTAAGTTAGGAACAATCACTTTTATCAATATAATCACTCAATTTACCTAGATAATAATCCAATACCACCCTATCTAGCCACTAATATGAAAAAACACCGCTAGAGGAGAACTTCCATTAATAGGGTATATTAGCATCTATCCACACAACCTTACAGGAAAATATTTTGTGCACCAAAAAAACTCTATAAAAATGAATAAGTTTATCTCTGAGTTCATATAAATATCTATGTAAAGTCATAATTCTTCATTCATCCTTGTTTGATACTACTTTTCTAAGATTCACCGCACAACTAAACTACCCTCTCATACTACATACCTATTTTCCCCATCTCACACTTAAAAAATTACAAACATAATTAAGAATAACCTTTGTTTACTCTTTTACAATGATCCTGGTCACCTATAGGGATTATCAAAATCTAGGGTTCATATCCAAAATATCATAATTATATATTAATTAAAGTAATTCTTGGTTTGACCCTCTATAAGGGACAAACTACTCACCAAGTTGATGGTGAACGTTCTCACAATCTCGTAGTCAATATAAGGTGTCCCATATCTAACTGATAGCTATCCTATATCGAAACCAACACACATGGATGATCAATCACTAGTATCACTATGATCCCTAAACATTTCTTAAATCATTTAGGTGATACTATGTGTTATAGACACTATTATAACCCCTTTGGGTGTGTGAAAAATAAATTGAAAATGTTAAGTCAATTCTGTTGACCTATAAGCTTTGTATGACCTACCCTTCCACAAAGTGAAGGTTTTAAACATGGTTAATCTATTTTATTCATATTAACATAACATAATATAACATTAAAGGTATAAAACATTTATGAAATATCACAAAAGAACACAAAATATTTTTAATTGGGGAACATCATCACAAGTTCAACCAAAAGAAATAATTATTCCAGGACATTTACATTTCTCTACATGAAAATAATGGTCAAAATTCTATATTTATATATCATTAGAAAGGAATTACATATTTTAATTTATAAACCCAATTCCCTTTTCAAAATACCATTGAAACATCTTAGAATATATTATTAATCATGATTTTAAATACAATTTCCAAATTATACTCTAAAAAAGTCATCTATCCTTTTAAATAATAAAACAATATAATTCCATTTTAAACCAAAATTTTAATATGAAAATTTTTTTAACAATAAAGTCAAACATCTACTCATAGAACACACACATTACATGATATGGGCCACCAACTTGTGTTTCACCAGGGAAGATCTAAATAAAATCATTTTCAAAGGCCATGTGATATTTTTGTAACTATCTATACAAAAAGTGTTTATACTGTTCTTATGGAATCATTTAATTTCATGAAATTATAAACCCTATTATAATAATATAAACATGATCAAAAAATAGAAGACAATAAATCCATATCATGAAACTAAATAATTCTTTTCAATATCCAAAGGAAACCTATCTCAATTACCCATCCATATATATATATGTATGTATAAATGTATGTATGTATCCTCAAGGTTTACTTGACCAATTTTTACTCCATCAAGAACAAATACCATAAAACCCCATATTAGTGTATAAATTACCCACTTTAAATATAAAAAATACAAATAAAACATACAAAATAAAACTCACTGTGTGTTGATATAATGATTAAATCTTAATAAATGAGGTGAAAAAACACTCGATGCACACTAGGTCATATAATAAGATAATTTTCCAATTTATATACCTAATTCAATAATAAATTAAATTATAATTCCCTTGAAAATATCTCTATTTATGTTACCTCAATTTAAATAGTGATAAATAATGATTAAACACGTTTTAGTATCCTTATCCAATTACCAGAAGAAAAACACAATTGATTTCGATATGATTAAACCATTTTAATATAGAATAAAAAATCAAATACCCAGAAAAACTAAACCAAAGTTAGAAAAATAAATTGAAGAGAAGAAAATTAGATTGAAAAAAAACTACCTTACCTCCAATTATAATGTTGTAATAAACTCAAACTGCCCAGAGTAAAAGAATAATAATTGTCAGAAGGGTGGAAAGATCATGATGGAATCTACATGTATGGTTTTAAGGAATCAATTATATGCAAGAACATAAAATTTCATGAAATTTAAATTTATATATTAGAAGATGGGAAACATTTTATTTGGGAATTATAATAGAATTCAAAGAGCAGTAATCCCTCAAATAACCCAACTGAACTTTTTTTGAGGAACTCTAGGGATCTATTAGGTCTATAGAGTGTTATTTATGTGTGGAATGTGGTTTTATAATTCAACTATGAGGAATCAGTGCCACCAGCTTCCTAGCTAGAGGCCACCAGCTAGTTAGTGTCTTTATAGTAGTATATGGGTTATTCTTGGGAACACCAAAAAAATGGGGTCTAGGTTTCACGCCCTTCATTATTAACTCATAAATGGATATTTTGTGAGAAATTTCTAGTAACATAGGACCCATATTTCCATTTTCCTTTTCCATGGTGGACCACATCCATTTTATAACCATTTTGGATTCTTTCAAATACATTGGAATTTAATCGATGAGTCTATTAGTCACCTTCCGTATTTTTTTTTTCTGTTGCCAAAAAATTCTAATCTATAATTTTTGGGGGTTATGAAATATTTTCAGGGAACTTTACTAGTTTTTTTGTTTCCCCTATTTCTAGTCAAAAAATGAAGACTATATCACACAAGTGGACCTTATTGAGGCTAAGATAAGTGGTCCATATAATTTATCCCATTTTATCACCAAATGTTTTAAGTGCCTGTGTGTTAAGGATAATCAGACATCATTTTGATTGACCCAATTTAAATAAAAATGTTTTATCTTGAGTTTAACATATATATATGCACATTCATTATGCCTAAACCATATAGAAATGTAAATTACAAGTGAATTGAAAAGTGATGGAAATAACATTGAAAAGTGATGAAATTATTAGAATACTAATCATGTGTAGTTTTTTAATGCAAGAAATTATTTTTGATTTAGGGTTTGGACACCAAATTAAAAAATTTCTATCATCCTTAACTTTAAAACATACCAAGCATTTGGATACATACTCTACTATATACAATTTCATGGAATCCCCCCTGAATTTCTCTTTTTGATCACTAATGATCTTCATACTTCTAGGATAAATACAAAATGTCAAACAATGATATTGATCCAATAACTATTTATTCAAATATAGTATTGATAATACAGGTACTCGATTCATAAAAGTTTTAATTCTATCCCAGAATGGTTGAACTCAGAATAATTCTTCATTTTATTCTATTATTCCACATCTTATTTATGTGACTCTTTTATCCTAACATGGATGGATGGTTGAACTATCATATGAGAAATATATGATCTAACTTTATTTATCATGATTTCATTATTCATATTTTAAAAATCAATAAAAATTAGATCTATTTAAATCCCCATAATGGAAAAACTAGAATTTTATTTCTAAATCCGAGCATCAGACACCTTATTCCCTTTCCCTAGGTGGTAATGTGTTGAGAAATCATAATCATAAATCAAATACAACCATATTATTTTGGGAATATTATACTCCTTCTATGTTAATATATAATTATTGTTTATATGATCAATATATATATCACATATTTAACCAAAAAGATAACACCTCTATATTTTTAATACCAAAATCACTATTTCCTACTCAAAAACATGATTCGGGTAATTTTTCTATATAATTTTCAATTAAAATGATGAATACTAAATCACCACATCATTATTAATGAGGATGTATCCAAATAATTTCTTTAATTAATTAGTATAGACCCATTCTTAACTGTAGCGTTTTTCAAACATTGGTGCACTAATCATAATTGTTTTCAACTCATTCAAATTTTAGTCACATTCATTTATCCAAAGAAACTTGGGTCCCTTCCATATCAACTTGGTTATTAGATTATATATCTGCGGGAAATATATGTAAAAAGAATCAATGAATCCATCCTAATAAAAATATATATCTCTTTCACTATAGTTATTATGAGAAATTTCAAAATAACTTTCATCTTTGAAGGATATAATGATATACCCATGCTTGAGAATATATAACCCCTGAATGAAACTTTTTATAGCCAAAATTCATACTTTGTAAAAGTTTAATAAAAAAAATATTTCCTCATCATCTTAAAAATAATACTAAAATGATATTTATTCTCTTCAATTTCCCTTTTAATATATAATAATATCATCAATAAAGACTACAAAAAAAACTGATCTATGTAATCTATAATTAAACTTTTTTTAAATCTAAGAAGATTACATGGACATTAGTAAGTCCAAATGGAATCACTATAAATTTATAATGACCATACCTCATGTGAATGGTTTTCTTTGGTATATCCTCATTCATGACCCTAAATTGATGACATTCATAATGAAGGTCAATCTTAGAAATTATTAATCACCATTTGGTTGATCAAAAACATCATCAATATGAGGTAGATAATACTTTTTCTTGAGAGTAATCTTGTTAAGTTGTCGATAATAAATGAAAAGATGAATTTAGACACATTTTTACTTAAAAATGAATAGGTTAATCTCATAGTCACACAATAGGGTTTATGAATCCCTTATAAATATTCTTGTGGAGTTTCTTATTCAATCTCAACAACTCAATCAAGGATATTCTATATAGAGTCTTTTTAATTAGTGTAGCACTAGGTATGAGTTCTATTTAAAACTCATATTCACAATTCATGGTAAGTATAGTAATTTATTAAATAATTATATCATCATATTCCTAAACAATAGAAATATTTTAAATATTTATTTTCACCATAACCCTTTGATAACACTTTCCCCATTGAATTGGTAGCAAGACCCATAAATGGATGTAATTTCTATTGGAATATAATATTCACCCTCATATAAAAAGGAGATCATAGATTGATTAATAATATCAAATGTGAGATTACTTAGTAATTTATATGGGATTTATATAAAGTGAGAAAATAAATGCTAAAAATACCATTAAATTTAACTAAAGGTTGAATAATATTATTTTCATTGGTAATATTCTTACAAATATTAACATGGCATCCCCAATCATAGATTAGTGGAGAATATTTCCTTAACCCTTATAAAATAATTTATAAATTGACATATCATAGGCCCCTAATTTGTCTAGGTTTTCTCCCTTGTAATAGGGAATTTACTTGGATACTAATCATGTTTCCCATATATAGGACTTCAAACTATTTATGGTACCGTAGGATGTAAATCATTTCCCTCCATTGAAATATTTATTTTTTTTCTCATTAATTTGTTTCTTTATTCCCATCTATTTCACATATAAAACAGTTTTCCATTACATTGATACATTTCACTAAATAAATATTCCCACACCCTTGACATGTAGGAAGATGAATATTTTTCCCTCTATGGTATTTATGACCTAAACATTCCTCAAATTTCATTATTTTTTCAATTTGGAAATTAAATTATGTTTAGGTTTTCAATCATAAGTCAAGATAGTGGATTAGTCATAGTCACAAAAATTCACCTTTCATATCCAATTTTATTTGTTTTATCATGAGGATGGTCGTTGCATTGGCTATCCCATTCATTTTTCAATCAATTATTCATATTTTTATCCCTTATCTAAAACAAAAAGCCTTAGTATGATTATCAAACATCAGTATAAAAAATCATATGATTATGATAATCATTATTATGATGTATTAAATTATGATACTTTATTTTAACCCATGACACATTAAGTTTATCTCATATCACTATGTCTTATCAACAGTAGTCACAGATTCTATCCTCCTATTCATCATATTTTTTTAAAAATATAATGATAATCAACCATATAATATCCCCCAAGAGTTTCTATCTGGATAAAATGTATTAGGCCCACTCATCATGAACTTAATGAAGATTGAGTTGATATTCAACCATCCTTTTATAGGCTTCTTACCTCAATGTGAATATATTCAATAGACACATCCACTTACTAATATCCACACAAATATTCGATTTCCTTAAAAATAATAGAATCTATACTTTACTAAAACATCATAATGTTATCCAATACTTTGAATTAACCCCATAAGTTTCACTAAATTTCTTTAATAGTAGTATCAAAGAATAACTATAACCTACTCAAATACCAACAAACGAGATCCAAGAATTACATATATAAATATTACATCTTCTTTAATGAATACCCAAACATCTCATTTTATTACACAACATATAACCATAAAGGTTTAGTGAATTTGGAGACTAGATACATAATCATATTATTTAACGAATGATTATAAATATAACCCACAAATTTATTCTCACATATTAAACTTCTAAGACTTACCCTACTTGAAACATTTTTTCATAACATGGTGAAATGATTCATAAGGGAGGGTGAGATCAGATGAACAATAAGGGTAAGTATTGGTGATATCAATCAATGGTCATAATTGAGCATAAGATAAGAAAAATGTTATCATAACACAATCATAACATATGAGAGACATTCATAATTAGTAAAATATATTTAATTCGGAATCATGGAATACATATCAATTATAAAAAAATACATAAGTTATAAGATTTTAGAGTCACCAAGAATCAATCACGATCCATGAGAACCAATCATAAGTATAAAATATAGGTTTCTGGCATAAAAATAAGCATATAAAACTATTTTTTTGATAAATTTCACTATGAATATTATCAAAGTATATTTGGATCACTTACCATTGTATACATTACTTAGTCAAGGTTCACACCCTAGACTATAATAATGGATCTTATCCCTTACCAAACTAGGTTCACTCCCTATTCCAGTTCATAATATCTTATGATATATCAATCATTACATAATTTAGTGGACGAATATTTAATTCTGGTCCCACCCATCCCAAATTATAAACCATATATTGAAAAAATATTATAAAAACATTCATCATTTCATTATTCCATAATCCATGAAAAATAAATTGGGTTCATAAAAATTTCATCATTTCATCATATCATAACATGTTTAAAATAAATGAGATTCCAAAATATTTCATCATTTAATTAACTCAGGGGAAGGAAAAAGGTTTCATAGAATTATCCTTAAAAAATCATCATCATAATCAATATATATAAAAAAATCTAATGGTATCATATGATCATATCCCCACTTAAGAATAAAAATTCTCAAAGGATGTCTACATAGATAATAAGTACCTTAAAAAGATAGTTATAAAATTTCTTTGAAAAGATGGAAAATATCATTTTATTTTGGTCTATTTAAAAAATCCATGAATATTAAAAAAAGTATATATTTTTTTAAAATAAAAATGAAAAAATTTAAAGTAAAAAATCAATGAAAATAATAGTCATGATAGCAGGATAATATGTTTGTGAGGTAAATATTAACACAATGATTCGTTTCACACTATTGTAAAAAGTCACAAATAAACTCTTTGAAAAAAATTGTAAAAAATTACTATTTAAAACATTTAAAGGAAACATAAATATGGTTGAAAATTTATTAATATAAGGATTTCATCATTTAAAAAATATTCTTGAAAATATTTTAAGTAACATGGACGTGGATGAACAAATTCATCGACCAAATATAAAATACGAATGGTTTTATTAAAAACATTCTCACGGTGTTTTTTAGTACCAAAGCGTGTAAAATGGTACTAATACTTAAAAATTATAGGAATTACCATAGGATAATAAAATATATGGTGTTTAAATGATAAGGATCATATAATTTCTCTAATCACAATTTGAAACAAAAAAATTCTGAAAGGAAATGTTATTGTAACAAAAATCATTACCTCAAGTCTTGTATTTAATTATAAATTTTATAAAATCCAATATAATAAATATATATTTATTATATATATATATATTAGAACAATAGTTTTATACAACATACTATATATATTTCCCTTATATTTTTAATTATATATTTATTTATAATTGTTTATTAAAATTAACATTCATGTAAAAGTGTTCCATTTTCCTTGAATGTTTAAGTTAGATGGGTCTAATACTAAAACCTTGTTCATGGATTCATCATATTTATAATACGAATAATTTCATGTTTATCATATTTATTCATTTTATAAACTTTTATAACAATTATTATAAAGAGAATATGAAAAATTAATTATATCCCTTCGTAGAGATATTGGTCTGTACATATGCACTAATGATATTTACACTTATTGATAGATGGAATGAAAGAAAAATAAATAATAATTTATAAATAAATAATCAAAATAATATTATAAATATAATATATATTAATTAAATATATCCTTATGACCAGTCATGTAATGATGAAATGAAAAACAAATCACATCACTTTGTGGAGGTGGCAGCTCACACGTACACACAAGAGACATTATTATTTTCCAACGGATGGGACGAAGATTTAAAATGGATATAAAATTAACATAAAAACATCTAAATATATTCAATATACTAATTCCATCACATTAATAGGGTTTTATATTATTGGGTGGATGATTAATAAGAAATAAGAATAAAGATGATCTATAAGAACATATGCATATTCATGGGGTATTCTCATATAAGAAGCACCTTAAGGATTCCAAGATTGGTGTATTGGGAATAAAATCCCATAAAGGTAAAGGATAATATTTTTTAGAGTATTTGGATATATTTCTTGATATATATGGATTATGTTTTGTGGATATGAGAGGAGATGTGGTTCCCTTTTATAGGTGAGGGGAGTGACACTATTGTAAACACTTAGAACATTAAAATATAACAATGTAATATTAAGTGAACGTGTAACCAAAGAAACCAAAATTAAAAGATAGGATAAAGGTGGATAAAAATATAAATAACTAATAATATTTAGAAAATTTTTATGTTATTTTAATCCTTATCTATTTAGTTTAACCCCTAGTTAACCCATTTAAACTTTATCATAGTAATAAAATGTTACCCTGGTTACTATAAATAATAGAAAAAATGAAATTGGACTCATTTAAAAATTTGGAAATGGTGATTCAAAATATTACAAACACAGATGAAACTATTAAAAGTGCTATAAATTGTATTTATTAGTGTTGAAAAATCACTATTGATCTAAGCATCATTTAATGTCTGCATTTATCAGTGATATAAAAAGAACTGATAAAGGGGGTCTTGATCAGCTCTATATTACTAATAATATAGTGGGCCATTATCAGTGCTAAACCAAAGAACATATAATGTTCACCATTATTAGTCCTATAGAAGTGTTGATAAATGGCACCTTTATCTATGTTTTTTTCTATCACTAATAAAATTTGATTTTTTGGAGTTCTCTCCCTCCCCCCTTTATTAGCACTTCTCACCCACATTTATCAATTATTTTCAACCACATAAACCACCTAGAATGCATGATTCACCCCTCCCACCCATTTTAGTGATAAAATACCCCTTTTTCAGCGCTTTTATACTACCCGGCCACCTGTTAACCCCCATGTCTTCTGGGACATAGCCCTTGGACCTCCCTCATGAATTCTGAATTCCATTACCACTAACCTATGTTTTTTAATTCTATTTTAGGATATATATATATATATATATATTTATTTATAAATATTATTTATCCATATATTTTTATAAATTTTTTCATATACATTTATAAAATATATATTTGTGTGTGTAATATATATATATTTAAATATATTAAATAATAATAATGATTTATAGATATTAGAATATAAATATAAATTTACATATGTTTACTAATACATACACATATATAAAAATAAACATTATATAAAAATTTGTACAAGTATATATATATATATAAATATTAATATATCTTTATAATGTAAAAAAGGTTTGATATTGTTTAAATAAAATAGAAAATAATTAATTCTATAAGATTTGTCTAATTATTTTTAAATTCATTTTTAAAATATTTCTATATATTGTATATTTTGATATAAATTTTATACATTACATATATATTTAAATTTATATATATTTTAATATATATATATTTATACATATTTACATATAATGGTATATTTAGATATAAATTTGTTAAAATGTATTTATAAATATTTACTGTAAATGTGTTTCTATACTATATTTTATGATAATGGTATATTTATAAAAATTCCATTATATATATCGTATTCTCATAATATTTACACACACACACACAAATGCACACATATTTACACACACACACACATAAAACTTTATATTTCCCATGTACACACACGAATATTTATATTTATGTATTTACTTAAATATATTAGAATATATACATAATACTTATTTTTTATTGACATACACATATTTATATATAAAAATTACTTGTATAGGTATATATATGTATTAAATATATTTTTATAAGATAAATAAAATGAATTATTCTTTATTTTAAATATAATAAAGAGTATGTATTCATTTTCATATGGTTTATATATTTAAAAATAAATTTATCTATAAATTTGATTATAAATTTATTTAAGCAATTGATTTATTATATGTAATTATAAGAAAACATGCATATATTTATTTAAAAATAAAAATAAAAAATAAAAAATGTTAACATTTAAAAATCATAATACCTATATGAATATAATATCTAAGACATAATTTAGTCTCCATTAAAAAAGGATAAGAAGACCATTTAAAAAAATATAAATTCCAATTGAATATTAAAAAATTAGTGTGTCCCACCTAAAAAAGTAGTTTTTGGAGGAAATTTATGTCTTTTTGAAACTAAAAAATAGTGACCAATGTACCTCCTAGTTAAAACAACATATATCTTTTTTCATTCTTCAATTTTATAACTGGTAGAAGCTAAACGAATACCCGGATCAAAAGTTCTGGCTGTTTGATGTTCAAGTCATGTTTTCAACTTATCATAGATTATTCAATGATTTTTATGATTTTTATTTCATACAATTGTTATTAAATGATTATTATTGATAATTACTACAAAAATTAAAATTATTTTAAATTATTTTTTAATCAATTTTCACTAAATATCTTATATATTACGTGTAAATGCATATTTGGTCATCAATAAATTATTTATAATAAAATATATTATATTTATATAAATATATTTAATTTAAATAAATATAAATATATTTTTATATATTAATATATTATTTTTAATTATATTTTTTATGAAATATAAATTTTATCAGCAGTAATAAAAACTCACTAATAATGGGTTTACATTATCATTGCTAAAATAAAATCCCTAATAAAGTGTAATTTTTTACAATGGTAAAATAAAAGAATTGATAAAAGCCACCTTATCCGTGATTTTTTATAGTGTTGAAAAAGGGTAACTTTTTTTAGTCCTAGAAAATAATAGTGGTAAACTTTATCCTTTATCAGCATTTTTCCTAGCACTGATAAAAGGTACCCATTATTATAATTTTTTAGAGACGATAATGGTTTCCTTTATCAATTCTTTTAGATATCTATGGTAATGGCTAGGACTAGATAAAAATAAAACTATATTATTGTATGGGAAAATTTTTATCAGATTCGATTTCTACATGTCGAAGAAATTCATTTTAAAATAAATATGAAAAACCTAAAGGAAAACATTTTTAATAAATACACTTTAAGTGTAAAGTTGAATTTATTCTTATTCAAGGCCTAGTAAGATACATTAAATTAATGTTAAAATATTTTACTGAATAAATTATCTAAATAGTTAAGTAAAATTATTTTTTAATAGTGATTTATTTAATTTATTAATATGAAAACACATTGAAAACATAAAACATCTTTTAAAAAAAACTCTTATTTAGTTTCAAATTATTTTTTTACATTTATAACTAATTGATAACCATTTAATTACTTTTTCAAATCTATAAATAATATTTTTTAATAGTTTATATTGTCTTATTCATACCCTCAAATCCAACAGATGGGTGATAACTTTCATATTTAAAAATTATATTTCCATAGTAAATCATAGTTTGTTTAAACTCAATATTGCATGTAATAAAAAAAATAAAAGACATCAAACTTATTTAAAGATAAATACATTTTAAAATATCAGGGTGTTATAGGTAATATATAAAATAAATTTATTATGTTCTCCAAATTATAGGATTTGTCTTATTCTCATTCAATGAGTTACAACCATGCTGATTCTATCATTAATAATGTCTCAACCCCTATTATACATGAATGTTTTAGTCGATAGTCCAATTCAAAGAGCCTCCTTATAGGGTTTATACTACTATGATGATCTTTACAACCACATATTGAATTCAACAATGATCCATCACCACAACTCTTGGTTATTGAAGAATATGTCTCTAGGTTTATAACCTCACTCACTATCTTATGATATTCATGCTCCCACTTAATAAAATAATCATATCAAACCAATATAAGTTACAAAAATAAATAAGTAACCAAATCACCAAATTTAAATAAATCAAAAAATTCCTTTGAAATTCCATTTGGGCACATTGTTCTATAGAAACTAGTGGTTGAATCACTATATTATATTTTTATAAAATAGTGATGGATAATCACTTACATGAGATGACCATCTCATTTTAATAAAGATTATGATAACCCCTTATTCATTTCCAAACTCAACCATGGATATATCACCTATCACAAAAGTTATACATTGGTCCAGTAGTTATAACTCATGAATATAAATCTAAAAATCCTCATGGTAGCCTACAGTCAACCAATACATGATGAAACATCATAATGAAAAATCTCTTATCTATTTTTCAATCCCTTTAATGTATCTAAATACATTCCATGGTTCATATCTTATCCATTTACCAACCTAATGTTGATCACTTCTCAATTCACATTTAAATACCAATAATTGATTATAGTATGTCATAGGAAAATAAAAAATTCTAGGCTTATCCACTATATACATACATCACTCAAGGTCCTAAAACCTATATTGTTGTCATGGGACCTAAAAATTTCCCAATATATCCCATCCCATATACTTGAAATGCTTACATTGCACCATTGTGTGTAATTGATCATAATTGTATCTTTTCGTTAGAATTCACATGTCCCACAAAACATAATAAATTTATATTATTGTTCTTATAAACCCATCCAATCAACTTCTATCTTATGATATCCAAGGATGACCATGTCTAATTAATCTCTATAATCACCATGATAAGGCATCAATTAAGTTATAATGATCCACATAAAATAGATATCAGTAATAAAGACACACTTTTATTCTTATTTTAAGTGATAAATTATAGAATAACTCTCAGAATTTATATAATTAGTACTATTTTTTATGAAACTGAATTCCTTAGTTAGTGAAGACCTAATTCCTACCATGATATACTATATGACTTATACCATTATGAGTCATATCCCAAAGATCCAAAGCTCATATTTCTTATCAAGCGACCGTGTATCTAAATCAGGTCAGTCACATCCCTTATAAAATTCACCATCTGTGCACTTCAACTGATAATAATTAATACCATCCACATGATTAAACAAATTACTTATTAAAACACCACATGAGTTTCATTACCATCATACAAATCATCTACCAATTATTTTTTTATATAAAAAATCTTTATAAGTATTCTATACGTTCACTGCTTGGATACCCATATATATTGCTACCCATCACATGTTGAATAGTCAATGTTCACTGGTCCTATACAAACATACTCGAATCAACCATATTTTGAGTTATAAATAATTAAAACTAAACACTACCACATAGTTTATAGACCTCACACCCATGTAAGTCACTCAGCTTGATGGAAATAATATATATGTATTGATCTCATAATAATTATGTCATCTCATATTATAGAACACCCATTATGGGGATATAATTAATACTAAGAATCCCCAAAACTATATTACCTAATTTAGGCTCAACATTATTACATCCATGTCTATATCAATGAAATTTATCTTTAGTAATTCATATCTAGGAATTCATAATGATCTATATCAATTAGGTAAAGTTCCATAGATAAGTTATTTGGGAAAATTCATAATAACATTTTGTTAATTCTATAACTAATGAAATATTATTTCCATTCTTTAGAACCAACTTTTGAATCACATAGAAGCATTACCCTGACATGTGATCCTATAATAAAATTATTATTCATGAACACATGCCATTTCCCACTCTAGAATATGATCTGCTTCATAATCCATATCCTATAAAAATCAATTAGCTTTATTATAAGGATGAAAAGAAAGAAAAATAGTCCCAACTACCCAGAAACATAGATTTATTCCCATAATTGTATTGGATACATGTGAATACAAATTATTCCACAATTTTTAACTACTTTTATACTTACCTACTATATATCAAATCAAAAAACCAATAAGAAAAATTCTGATAACACATTGTAATGTCCTCAACCTTGTCACTAGACTAATCTATAGGACTTCATACCTTTGGAATGATTTTCCATATACTTGAGGATATCAACTAGTAGTGAAGGTGTAATAATACCATATTGGGTGACTATACATTCAACATACTCACATACAATAATAGAAAATTACCAAGTCATCTATACCTAAAGTAAAAATTAGATTATACATATAGAATTATAGTGTAATGGAGACTAAAAACACAATATCTTTATAATATAATATAATGGAAGTCATACAGATCACTCAATCATAAATTAATCCATGTTATCATAATTAGATGCCCATATATAGTACAGAAACAAAATATAAAATAAAATTATGGAGAATCAGTCTATATCCTTATCTGAACCTTGGACAAGTCTTCATAACCCTTATAATACCCATTAACATACCCTAATGTATAAGTGTTATTTCCCTATTCTAAAATTCAACCATAGGGTCTTAATTCCCATTAGGGTTGACTAGTATAATAAAAAAAAGTATTCAACTATTGATGATGTCCCTAATATTAACTAGTATATATGTGATTTCATTTACGGAATGGAATGAAAATGCACATAATAAAAGTATACCCATATTAAAATATTGGAAAATCAAGATTCTACCAAAACAGTTAACTCATACTTTCTTCAATGAAAATTTGTGTATGTTTTGAACACAAATAAAATGAGGTGGGTTGGCAACCAATCCACTCATAATCTCATCACTGTCTCAAAATACTATTTTGTCCTCTACTGATAAATCCATACATGATCCCGTATAAGATTAAAGGTTGAAATTCACTAACCCATCCAATGTTATTAATAATGAAATTTTATGTTTTCCTCTACCAACCAATATAATATCATTCACAACGAGATATTTGGTTAGACTCCACCAACCTTTCCAATCTCAATCACTACCATATTATTACTTATCCTCTACCAACCAACAAATATTAGTCATAATAGGATACTAAGTTATCTACAGTCGCAACCTGATTAAGCTCATGAAAACTTGATAATATGTTGGAATCAATAAAATCACACAATATTTGGGTAATAGGATAATTTTTTGGACTCCACCAACCTATCTAATCTCATCACAATAAGATAATAAGTTTGAATCTCCCAACCCCTTTGACTTTGTATAATGGAATTCAATATTTTCTTAAAACCTAACCTATCTGAGCTAATAAAAAATTCATACTTGGATAAACTATAACTGAACCCATATGAAATAGCCTAATGGAATGATAATTTAAAATCATTATGTGTGGTTTCGTGAGTGGTTCCATCAATGTGATGATAAAATATTTTATAGGCATATCCGAAGCCTTTAATTTTTATAGATATATATTTCTATCCTAACTCCATAAGTTTCATAAACTTAATGACCTAAACACCCTTAATGAATTTCTTATATTATTCTCTTGTATGGTTATATAGATCAGAAAATAATATGATATATGTATAAAGATTCCATGATTCCCAAAATTCATCATTGAATATCCATTTATTTGCACACTACATATTCTATCCAAAATAAGAAAAGTAATGTATTTCCAATAATTATGTTCCTTAATATATATGATTAAAAATTAAAAATTAATAGAATATATTATAAATTTATTTACCATTATTTAATACTTCATTTCATTTTTCCACACCTACTGTCATATAATTTCCATGAATTGATGTGTTTTAAATGCAAAAAATATTTTTAATTTTCAGTTCTTGTATGTGATAAATTAAATGACATATATCATTATCCTTCTTCCTTAGTAGTAGATTGCTTCTTCATATATATATATATATATATATATATATTATTTTTTGGGAACACTTTTTTATTTACACATCTCCCATAAAAAAATTACACTCTATTATTTATAACATATTCAGTTTTCTATTTTTGTTCATCTCAACTAACATTATTGTAATATTTTCATTTCATTCGGTAGTGTTGATCTTCATTGAGTCATGAATCATTATAAAGTTAGAATTTCTTCTACAATATTATGCATTATTTAATGGATATTCTATATATTTAATACCTCTATAAATATTAATCTCTTCTTGTTTCCTCAGAAATCACATGGATGCAATCCTTTTCATTTTGAGCACTTAAGAGTTGAATTTTTATCATATAGATCTCCTACTCTCTCATTCCAAATATTTCATCAAGAGACATAATCATGTTATATTTCTTATCCAATATTATTATTTAATTTTATTTATATTTTCTTTTTTCTTTTTTTATACTTTTCCAAATTTTAATTTAACTTATAGATGGTTTCTATTGATATGAAATTAATTTTTGAATGGATTTTTAATGAAAATTATTTTTTATTTTTGACACTATAGATATATATCTATTTATTCTAATGTTTTTCTTGGGAGTTGGCATGGTATAATAGGTGTTTCAAGACCCCAAAAACAATATAATAAAAATATTAAATATATTAATCCATGCATGTGTATATTTTCAAAATGTGTGGTTTTCCTCTTTAATATAACTTTATATATGGAAATAAATACCATTCTCAAGATATGTTATGTAGGTTTTACCATAGGTGCATCTTATGGTTCATTCACATATGATCCCAGGTCAAGGCACTATTGTAGAAATATATTAAAGAATTAAGTAAATGAATTAATTAAATGAATTAATTAAATGATTAATTAGTTTCTTCAGAAAGCTCAAATTGTATTTAATATTATTTATTGTGATTACCCATCGTTATCTGTATAACCCTAGGAGATTGAGATACAATGAGGGATAATTTTGGATGAATCTACATTGGGTAATAGAGGGGAATTCTTGGTTCAATAATCAGATTTAGTGAAACTCATCATCAACACCGATGTAGAACTTTTCTTCACATAAAATGGTCCCAAACAGAAGGAAGGACATGTTGTTTGTATATTCCTACAATATTTTTGTGATGTTTAAGAATCTATTGAAATATTCCTTTTATTTATATATTTAATACCTAATTTATTTTTATATTGGCATTGCCATTGATTTATTGTTTCATTTGTCCCTATAATTTTATTCATTGTGTTGGATTTATCTTATACTTTTGATTTCAATGTTCATGATCTATATATTGGTTTGTAATATAAATTGATCATTGTACTCTATTTATTAGGTATTTTCCTCTTATTATTCCTCTATTGATCAATATCCTATAATATACCAACAATTTTACTATTAGCTTGGTTTAAGATGCGATGAAACGTAGATTTTTAATGTTTTTGTGATCAAAGGTTGTAATATTTTTTATATAAGTGGTGGGGATCAATGATATATAATGAATTGAATATTAAGGATTAGACTAAAGTTGGAAATTTTGGAGGTGACAGGAGTTCATACAGGTCAATGAGAATCTCAATTTTTGGCAACAAGAGGTCAAAATCATTGACTGGAGGAGTCTTTTTCAGGACCGAAGACTTAGATTCATCTTTGGGTGATATTGGCTGTGAATTTATTAGAGTTTATGGTAAAGTAAAAATTTCATATTATTATTAACAATCTATGAAATTCCCAACTACATTTCATATGTCTCGAAATAACACATGCTTTATAGTCCACTTTTTTTGCCAGTTAGGGTTTCCATCCAAGTTAAATATGTCTCAAATATGTGGTGGGACCACACAAAATATTTTAATACATAAAAAGTCATGTTGTGTAAATGGAGTATTTTCCTATGTAGCTGAGTGGTTCAATACACTATGTTCCCTAGGTGACACACCGTGTATATTGAACATCCCAGTCTTTATTAGGTAGTTGGACACGAACATGGATCTGCTTGGGAGAACACGATATCTAATATAAGAAACACATTATATAAACCTATTATATTGTTCTACCTAAAATAACTCCTTTAATTAGGATTTTAATTGGAAACATGAGTATTCTTTTCATGATAATAATTTCATACATGACATGATAGTGGATTTATTTCGACATTTTAGATATGATGTGAGGTACTTTGATCATATCATTGCTTCTAGCTTGATTAGATGAAATTAAGAGTCAAGTTTGATCTATAGAGTGACATATAGGTTGGAAAACCCCTTGAAAGAATTTTTTATGTTAGGGTGTGTGTCCCCCACTTGTCATGAACTAACCCGAGTCAACCCTGAACCAGTCACTTGAGCCGATCCGTGGCAAGGCCCGATGGGCATTCATAAGCCCCAATGGTATAAAACTAGTGTTGGGAATCAACATAGATACATGGGAACAATTTCTCAAAAATTAATAATTAAACTGAATATCATAAAGATAAACAAAGCATCCCAATTAATATAAAAATATACAAACTGAACACCTTTTACACAATCTAAAAATACAAAAAACTGGACAACAAAACCAAATTGAACGTGATGACCACATCGTCTCCCAATGAATTTTAGGGTCACTCTCCAATACTAAGAACAACCACCTCCCACAATGATCATAACCATGATAAAACATTCATCACAAGCTAAAAAAAGAAATAACTATAGTGGTGAGTACTAAAACTATGTATGTATTCGTGAACAATAAATTTCCATTGAACATTCTTTAAAATAGAATAAACATAAACTTAAATTTTGAGATAATATATATAAAAGTAATATTTTACAAACATATAAATTTTTAAAAAAATGATCCATTAACAATTTTATTCCAAATCCAGGTTCTTTTCCATTCCATGTAGTATTAATATTTTCAAGAGAAAAGTGATTCTTACTTTTCAAAATAACACAACAGAGTATAAAAAATTTATACTTTAATTTTTTTTCATAAAAATTTGAAAACAGAAACATCAATTCCCAAAGAAACATACCACACTTGAGAACACGAAAATAATCATATAATAAGGGCAGTAGAAATAAGCAGACTGGTGTAACCAACCAGTAAGCATATCACTCATCACTTAAAGAAACTATGTTCTAATATACAAGGGTGAACCTTTGGAGCACATGAATAATCACGAACATACTAATACATGTTGAATCATCCTAGAAATAATTCCTCACTTGATGAAATCAAATATCCGAAAACACTCATCCACACGTCACATGGTAATGACTGAGTGGTGAAATCCCATAGGAATAAAATTCAATATATCCCCATGATATGGGCACTTAGCTAGTTCGTAACCTAAATAGTCCTATAATCATTCTCAGAAAATTCAATATCTTGGAAAGTTTATCCATTTCAATAGTATATAAGATGGTGATCCAACCTATACCAATTAAGAATGACATCACATACATATATATAATAGTTTACACAACGTGCATTACCCATGCCACCCCAAGGAACAATCTCTTGCCCTAAAAATATATATATCAAATGCGTCCACACTAAGGATATCCCATTCTATTGAAATTAAATGGTTCATGTGGAGTCCACAATGAGGATATCCTACAAATTATTTATAAACAAGGAAAGAGAACTATCCCAGGAGAGTTTTCATAATAAATACTTTTACTATCTTCACAAATATCCAAATGGGCCTCAAGCACCTTTCATAGAACCATCATTTCTCAAAATACCAAATCCACCATTCAAAAAGGGTAAAAACACACCATTCTAAAATTCACAATCATTTAAAAAATCTTTTTTAAATACTTTCAGCACATGTGAAAAATAAAACCAGTTTAATCAAAATGCCAAACGGGCCCCAATCCACTATCATATGTAAATACGCTTTCCAAATCCATATAAACACTTATTTCAAACCCAAAACCACTTGTAAACCCTTTTAGGAAACCCAAGTCATAATTACACATGTCAAAAATATATTAACAAAGACAAAAAATTCTTATTATATAAAAATTTGGTTGAAAAAGATAACCAGTAATTTTATCAAACATTTGGTGTGAAACATTGAACAAAATAATGCTACATACCTTATAATAAGAAAGAAACCACCATTTTAAACAAAAAAAATATTTCACAGATCACACATCATTATTTAGAATATAATGGTGGTTTGAACCAATGAATCTTAAATTATAAAGGCAAGTGAAAAAGGAAACCTACCTTGAACCACAAGCACTTCAACAAGGCACCCCAAAAAACACACGATAAGGGTTCCAAGATCTAATATCTATCACGAGAAACCATAAAAAAAACCACCGATCATAAAATAATATAAAAATGAACCCTAGATCCACATGACATAGGAAGAAGAATATATAGAGAGAAAATGGGAGGAGAATGGAGAGGGGGATGATAAGATAGGATTAACCCAATGTTTTCACCCCAAAAACATAAAGTAAACCTAGATCCAAAACTAGGGAGAGGAGGGGAATATTGTAGAGGAAGGGAGGGGATCCCTTTGGGTTTCATGAACCAGGGAAAAATGGGGACTCATTTTTAGGATGAAATCCATAGAGGTTAATTTGGGAATATCTCAAATTTTAAGATATGGGTAGGTTGCATGGTTTAACAAACCCTGCACCGACCGTACACCACTTTCTGGACACACTTGGGAACCTTCATAGTTTCCAAACCGTTTAACAGCAGTTCCAAACACCACTATCTAAAAAAATGAACCTAATTGAATTCTTGCCGCATGGTATCAAAAAACATTAACAAGATGCGGAACATGCCTCTTCCACCAATACTTAGGCCGCACAATTGCCTATAGAGGTCTTCATGATTTTCTTAATTGTGTTCCAACCACGTCTGGGCTGTTTTCATGCTCATAAAAATAGATATCTCAAAAAAACATGAGAAAACTAAATAATAACTAGAATATCAAAACTAAAAAAATACCTTAATATTCAAAACCTATAACACCCAAGACTCTAGAGGAAAACTGAGATCCAAAAATGAACTAGAACAAATGATGAACATGAAAGAATGGGTGTAACAATTCTCCCCACCATTAATGCATTCCACTTCCATAAAGCCAAAACATTTATAGGTAATTTATAAAATACTAATCATTACAAAAACCACATGGTCCAACATTTTAAACCATGAACCTATCTACCACATCATAATCAAAATTAGGCCTCTTTCCAGAGATAAAATAACATGAAAAAACAACTTCTTAAAAAACAATTTGTCAAACTTGCTTTAATAAAACTGATGGGTACACTCCAAACACAATGTTTACTAATGGGAGGACCTATTAATTAGGTACCTCTAAACAATACTACCCACTACCATGAAAAAACCAGAAACTAAACTAGATTTTCAACACTGGGAGGCCCAAAATAATTCCCCATCATTATAAAATAAGTAGCACTCATTTATCATAGAAGAAATTTCTATGACACCCACAGTGGATCTCCCCAACATTAAAAACCATATATCCTAAAAAAACTAGGAAACTTCCCCACACAAACCAAAAACCCCCACCCACGGGGAAGGGTGCAGAGTGGCACAATTAAAGGAACACTAATCCCAATGAAAACTAACTTAAAACTCATCACCTCCGGATGGACACAAACCAAATCCACACCTGATTCACACTAGCCATCCATATAAAGAAAAAATATTAGAAACATGCCTCTATAAAGGCTCAATCACATGCATTTCATGAGGGATAAGTCTACCACAATTTCGGAAACAATAGCGAATTCATAGAAACCGATAGACTATAATAGGAACATAAAAACTACCTCACCACAATAGGGAATACACATGCTGTGCCAAAATCCCTACACCCCATGGATTTCTAACTATGAAAGAGATCCACTCTAGGGACTAAGGTTAGTGCCCTGATGTTCAAAGCATATACTACCCTGCCTTCAAAATCTAACGATCCCAAATTATAACTCATACTTTTGGGGGAATGAGTGGCCAAACAAAAACCCAGGAAAACCCAACAGAACATGAGGCACCATGAGACTCACTTCACTTAGAATAGAATGATTTAGATATTCTTAAATATAAACATTCTTCTTTTGGTATAAAAGTTATTAGTAGATCCACAACATCCCCTTACATAAAAAATAAAAAAGAACACCACTAGGAACAACCACCATAATATAAGGAAACAATATAAAATAATGGGACTTTAAGCTGAGCCCAAATAAAATGGTAGTGAACTTAACCTTTAATGACTTGGGAAACAGAAGGTGACGGAATATTTATTTATAAAACCAATTCAAACAAAAATATTTCAATTGATCCTTGATGTGTAACTGAAATCACCATTTTTATTCTTATTTTGGCTTGCCAATATTTTTGTCTAGATCTATCCACTTTTGATTCGTTAGAAACATCAACTATTGTATTTTATCTCTCCCTATATTATGAATCTCTTCACAATTAATTAAAAATAATCAAGAATATGGGGATATGGGTACCTCAATAATCCTCATGTTAAGGATAATGGTGAGTCACTATGGTCCATTATTTTTTCTTTTTCATTCATTTTAGAGTTCATCTTATAATATAAACATGATTTTGTGGATTCTAACCACCTTTCAAATTATTTGGGATTGTTATCTTTCACCAAATCCAATTTATAACTATATCTATTCTTTATTTGCTTTACCTCTAATAGTTTCTTTTCTCATGATAGGTGTTTTTTCATTCTCCATACCATTCTATATCCACAACTATCCCTTATAGTATTATCAAGTTTTTGAGTACTTATATTCCTTTGATATGTCACTTTCACATTTTCCTTATTGATTCGATCATCAATCCATCTCTTATCTTGCATCCAAGTACTTTTAATATCTCTCAAATATGACTATTTTTTTGGGATCGTTTAAGAGATTTTATCAATCTCAGTTTAAATACGGAAGTATTCTTCATATAATATCAGATATATATATATATATAAATGGAATAGTTTTCCTCTACAATGTATCATGAAACCTTCTATTAATCCCAATTAAATGACCAATGAAATTCCTACTCGAGACATGGTTAGATTAATAAATGTTTATTGAAAAAACCCATAAATCTTGTATTCCTCTTAGTGACTTATCCTTTTAAGATTTCAATCAAATTCATATCATTTTAAATATCCCCGTGTCTCAGTAAAAAAACTAAAATGGTGTCCAAAAATCCCAAAAATGTAACACATGTTTACATTTATTCCCTAATATTCACCAATTTGTTTCAATATATTATTGGGTAATTTTTAAGTCCATTCATGTGACCTCACAACATTCCCTTTTCATGAAACTATTCATAGATCTCATCTTCTCATGGCTTGGTAGTGTTACTTAATAGAAAAAACTAACTTTACCCATGGATTATAGTCTTTATAATAAGATATTATTTTAACGATTCTCATTTGAGATATAATAATTATTCTTTATTTCATCATTAACTACTGAATGGTGATAAACCATACAATTCAAAGCATACTTAAATTTATGGTTACCCTTGGTACCCAAGTGTCTTTTAAATGATTATAATTCTTCTTCAACTACTAGATTCTTTTTCCTCCTTAATTCATGAATAGAATTAAATTATTCACTGATTTTATTCCAAATAGACATAAATTATTCCAATATAGGTGAGATTGTTTCTAGCATATCACTCTTACCTTTCATTATAAAATTCATTCAAACAATAGAGTCATTGAGGATTATATTTTCTTATTATATCCTTTTATTCTTCTAAACCATGTTTTCCATATGACTAACCATATCATGATTATTTTTGTTTTGGTTTTGAAACAATCTTTATTTTAGAATCTTTTCTTTTTAATGTAATTTGAGTCATTAAACAATTTTGGATATTAATTTCAACTTTTATTATTAAGAATGATTCTTATTATTAATGTTAATTGTAACTTCAACATGAAATGTTTTGGCCTATAATCATTTTAACTTTAATTTCAAGTGATATGATCTTGATTTTAAGATTTATGTTCTTCTCTTTATGTCCCAAAATTTCTTCCTTTAATTTATAACCTATTTCATTATATAAATAAATAGATTCCATTATTAATATTATTGGTATATCCTCATCATATATTATCACTATATCACTTGATATATAGGGTTATTCGACTATTCCTACAATATCATTAAATGAGGAAATATATTCTCCATCAGATATATTTGTAACATCTTTTTTTGTGATGCAAGTCTTATTCCAAATTATATCTCTATTTCCATAGATAGTTTCATAATATTGTTTTTTATAATATTTTTAATTAATCTAATAATTCATTCTCTTTGGCATGGTAATCATGATATTTACAATAGTATATAACCCAACATTAATGATAAATAGAATCAAGTTAAATAAAAAAGTAACATTACCTTTGACACCACTTATTGGTTGTCAAAGGGTCATAGTATGATATTTACCAAACAATGGGGGTGGGGGTGGTGTGGATTTGGGTATATAGATTTATTTCAATCAAATAATTTTACTTAATGCAATCATTACCCTTTTAAAGATAATGACATCATAACCTTAAGGGTCACAAATTTTTTCTATTTTGATTAACTTGAATGAATTTTCTGTTAACAAGATTAACCCTTGTTATCAAATATTCATTAAGGATTCATGATCCAATTTTGGTGTGAAAATAGAATGTAAATCTTACAAAGATAATTAATATTCTTTCCCTCATGATGAAATGTCCATGGAATAATCATCTTCATTGTTCCATGAAAATAATTCCACTATCAATTGGGAAAAATGGAGAGGTTTAGTCTAGGTCACTCTTTTCCCATGATCATTACAAGACAATGTTTTGGGTCAACTCATTTTCAACCAAGGACCACTACCATAACTTTGGGTCAGATTCATTAGTGGATCACTCTATTTTTCTACATATTTCTTCATTCTTCTCAGTTAGGATAAAAATTATGTTTATGGGTATATTGGTCCCATCAAAAGCATTAATAAATTATTCTCCAATCAAGGATTTATGATCTGAGATAGTCCCTATAGGATTATTCTTCACATATGTGAAAAAACCATGATGAATCACCTTATCTACTTTACAAAAATGCCTCACGAATAACCTAACTTTTCTTTAGAAATAAAATACCCCTTCTTAAACTTAGTAATGAACATTGATGGTGTAAACACCTCAAGATTCCATACCATCACGAAGAATAAATATATTTCACATTTAAAATTAAGATATAGAAATGCTTTCACATAGTCTCTCAATTCTATTTACAATTAGAATTGATGATCTCCTATTTTAATAATAGAAATATTGAACTAAGAAATATATATTTTTCTATACCTGATTAGTCTTTTCAAATTCACAATTATACCTCTATAAATTCCATCTATTATTTCATCCAAATCACATCCATAACTAATAGTCATGCATCAAGAAAATATCCAATGTTACATGAATTAATTATAAATTAGTCAACCATCACCGATAATGTAAATTTTTTTGATTAAGGGTGGTATAATGGTCTAAAAATTAGACCTTGTACAAATAAATCCTTAATGGTTTATTCATACATCACCAGCGAGTTTCTCTCTTAATTTTACATGTCATATCCCAAAACAGTTGATATAATTCGATGTTACAAAGAAACTCACTATTTTCCTCTAAACACCCAACACTAAGGGAATATACTCCAAAAAGAATCCATTTTCATTGTAGGTACACCTGTTGACCATTAATATTTCCACTACATCCAAGGTCCATCTGATTTCTTCTTCCTTTACACTACATTACTTCAATATAAATCATAAGCACGACCATGGCTTCCACAAAATGAAGTGTTTCACTAACATTGTCCGTTCTTTCTTAAAAAAACCAAAAACCTGGGATGATCCATGGGAATGTAGGTCATATTGTCTAGAAAATACACTTATCATCCTTGGGTTCTTCCATTACGGTCATGGTCCAGCTACCCGGACCATTTCACCTAGGTTCACTAGAAATCCATCATGGGGACCATCAAGGATTGGTTTCTAATCTAGTTTTATATATTAGGAATTCATCTATTAAACATTACCAATATAATGGGTGTGGTCACACCTGGCCTAACTTTCAAAATCACCATGAACACCTGTAGGGTGTCAAATTGCCTGTTTTTTCAATATTCATATCAACACTCCCTCTGACATGGGAATGGAATACTTCCCCTTGGTTGTGTTACACTTGAGTGACATAAACTCAATGAAATTCACTTCATTTATGACTCTAGTATTGAAATCTTGTCTAATAATAATATTTACAACACATCCAACTAATATAAATAAGAATCTTTATGTTGAAAACATTACATGACCATCACTTAGTGATTTTCCAATAATCCAAGAATTATATATTAAATTTTGTAATATTTAACATGAATTATCAGCTATGATATTATAAAAAAACCCTACATAATTCATTGAGATTACAAAACATATCTGGTTAATCATCCATGACCATCCTTATTGTCTAAAAATAAAACATCAATACTTCAAGATTTTTAATAAGGTAAATGGTGGTATCATTTCATTGAGATCAATGATTAGGTGACACTCTCATGGAAAGAGTTTCAATAGATTATATGTGATGAGTACTATCCCTAAAAAAATTTATATGTGGATCTAGGGGATTTGGTGTTGTATTAGGGTGATATGAATTTTTTAGAGTACACATCATGGTTTACTGAACTAATTAAATACTCTCTCAATATATATAAATATTGATACATTCTGGCACTAAAGACTTAGTAGGTACCCCAAATATACATCCCTAGTAGTGTGGTATATCATTGAATTCCTACCTATAATAGAGTTCTATTACATTCCATGGTGATATAGTGTTCCCTAGAAAAGAAGTGTAAATTAGAAGGATTTGGAAATGGACCTCAAAGAGAAGATTCTGGTAGGAACCAATTGATTTTTTGTTGTATTTCTTGTCAATAGATCATTATGAGGAATATGTTGTTGAAGAAGGGCAATGTGAGTCAACATACTTTTTAAGAAGATTATCTAAATCCATATGAAGGAAGGATATTTTAAAAGATTACAAGTGACCCCAAACCATCAAAATAATGCCTTAGAACTAATCCATCAAAATAATGTCATTATATCTTGAAAATAAGGATGAGAAATTAATAGGATGAATTTTAATCAGAATATTAGACCTAAAAATATTAAGAAATTACATCAGATTGGGATGAAATTTTTTAGAATAAAAGAATCATCAGACTCACCTTGGGTCTGGAATGAAAGGTTGACTCAGAATGAGAAAAGGTATTAGAGTCTGAATGGTTTCGATGTAAATATAAAGATGATTTTATAATCATGGAGGTCTCATAAATCATATATTTTTTTGGAAAAAATTTTGTTTCATGACTTATGAAGTAAAGGGTGAGAACAAGTGCTACTAATTGGATTGAATATTGGTTGGTAGGTAAGAAGATGCTGGAATTATGGGAAGATATAATTCGTTCCATCAGAAGACATGTAATAATATGCAAATACTAGTTTTTATAAATTATGATGAAGTCATGATTATAAGGAGTTTGTTGAAGACAAAAAGTTTTGAGTAAAAAAGTTATCCAATCTGGGTTCATTGGTGGGAGATCACTAGGAACATAATTAATTGAATGCTATAATGTTTTTTCATAACATGAGATGGTGAAGATTCGAGTTTTCATTGAAAAAATAATCCAAAAGATAAAAATAATTAGAAAAATAAGTCGGTGTGTTATATAATCAAGAATGGAAAGAAGTTTATACCAACACTGATCCATCAGATGCGGTGTTCCACTAATCATCGGTGTAATCCTGATATCATTCATTAGATGTAGTGATAGTTGCAAAATAAAGTTAATGGAAAAATGGTTTTTTTGAATAAGATTAGTGAGTGGAGTTTTTTGAGACTTATGAGAAATTAATAGTTTTTTGGATTGATATAAAATGGTATTAGAGATTAATCAATAATATATTCAACCATTTTCATATAGTATAATTTATATTTATCAATTTGGTCAAGATCAAAACAACTATAATATTTTTTTTCAAGTGGGTCAATAGATAAAGAAGAAGTGTTGAGTGTATTCATCAAATGGGTTAAGAGTCATTAGAATAGAGGATACAACAATCCATCAGAAAGAGATATAGACCAATAAAAGTCATTGAACATTGAACTTCATCGAATGCATGATAATCAGTCTAAGTAAAAGAAGGAAAAAATGAAAAATTTCTTTAATAGTTTATATAAATGTTAGTCAAAGGGGTTTCAAAGTTGTGGTTGAACTACTGCTAAGAAGTGCTGATATATTTAGAAGTTGTGACTGTGATTTTGGATAAATAAAGGAAACAAAAGTCTAATTAAGTAGAAAAAAATGTTTATAGAAGAATATTTTAAATGTTTTTGTTTAAAAGTGTTCATAATAATGATAAGTCTTGATTTATGATGTTTTACCATGTGGTCATGAAAATTTGAGTGAATATATGTCTTCACCATAATAACGAAATCAGAATGAAAATCAGAATCAGATTGAAGAATGGTTAGATTCTTTTGATTGAGAAAACGTTTTGAGAATTTTAGAGAAGGTTAGAGAAAAATCAATAATATTATAGAATCATTAAAGAGTAAAATATTTATCAAAAATGAATAGTAAATTAATGTTTCGGTAAATTTTTTTAAGCGGGAAAAGTTTTCTGATCAACAGATAAACCATTTTTGGAGATCCCATAAAAGGAAGGATGTTCATGGAAATTTATGACTAATCAAAAACATTGTTTATGTATAGAATAGGACATATACGTTTTAAATGTTTTTATATAGAATAAGATTATGTATTAATCATTCTTGAGTCATTTTTCAGGAAAGGAAGATCGTATTCTGTGGTTTCCTGATTAGACCAAGGTATCAGGCAAGTATTTCTAGAATAATAAATATACAATTGAAATTTTTTCAGCTATATTCTAGAAGATTTATATTTCCTGATTGATTAATCTGACTTAGGAATCAGACTGGGATATCAAACTGAGTATAATTACAAATTCTAAAGAATTTCTTATTTTCTTCTAGGTAGTAAAGTTAATATTTTTTGAAGATCATATTTGAGAAATTTGATAAGGAAACAATGTAACATGTTTTTAACCAATTGGTTAATGTTTCTTAACATGTTACCAAAACCTTTATTACATCGTTTCATGCTACTGGAAGTACAAGGACTGTTGTATTTAACATAGTGATACAAAAGTGTAAGGCTATATCCTACCTTTTGTATCATCACAAAAGGGTTTATTTCTATTGGTTTATGTGGTATTGGATTATTTCCATACCATAACCAAGAAAATTATACTCTTATTGAGTAGATAACCTTGTAAATACTAGTGTTCCTATGGATACGTGATTTTTTCAACAAAGTGATACTTATTTAATATAAAGTGAAGGTTGTTTTAAAAGTAAGAAAAATTAAAAGAAAATGGTATAATTGATTCACCCCTACCCTTCTCAGAGATTCTTAGATCCTAGATGTAAAATATCAAGTAGTACAAGAGGAAAGGTTCCCTTTATTTACTCATTGCTATCATTTCTGAAGAAGAAGTGGTTACGTATAATCCGATTTGTTTGAAGAGTAAGGGGATAATAATCTTAATTGATAATAATTAACATATCTGGAAAGATAAAATGTTACCACACCTCATGTCTCTTGGATATGTCTTTTTTAATGTTGGTAATGATATTTTCCCCCCTCTTGTTGAGAATTCTCAATTTATAGCTACTATTAAAGAGAACCTTGAGAATTAAGGATGAGATAAAAATGATTTACCCACATCACTATCTGAATGTGAGTTTTCTAGAGTAAAGGGAGTTTTAATTTCCAAAGGTATCTATGATAATTTGAAGAACATTGAGGATGTAAATACAGGTGAAGAAAGAAAATCTACAAATATGGAGGCTGAAGTATGATGATTTGAAAATGGGAAAGTATGAAACTATTGGAAAATTCATTATATGGGTGTATGAAATTGAAGTCACCATCAGATGTCTTAGTGAGAAGTCTAAATACTCAACTTTGGTTGAAAATATCTTGATAACTCTTGATTATAATTTATATGCTAATGTTTCATCTTGGGAAGGTAGATATCCTGAAACTCTCTCTTTTGATGACCTTTATAGAACTATCATTACATATGAAATGAGAAGGAAAAAAGTTAGGGATGGGAAAACAAATTAGAGAAAATTCTTTCAAAGATATCAAACATGAAAATTATAACATGTTTCTCAAAGAAGAAGAAGATTCTGCTGATTATGAATTTTAAAATGAGGTATGTAGAAATATTGATTAATTTTTTTTTCATTTTTTTCTAAAAATTGGAAAATAGGTATATAAAATTATAAAGGGAAAATTCAATTAATTTTTTTTATGTGGATTCATTTGGAACATTTTTTCCAATTTTCGTCAAAGTGAGGATACGTAAGAATGTGATAAAGATAAAATTGATAAATAAGAATTAAGGTTAAGAGGATCATGGAATAAACATCATGACAACTCTTACTCTAAAAGAAAGGATAATAAGTTCTTCAAATTCAAAATGAGAAGCTTTTTTTCCAAAGATGATGATAGTGAAGCAGAATAAGATGTTAATGAAGAAAATCATTTTTTCCAATAGTTAGTGATGATGTTTTTGTTAATGATGAAATAATTATCCCTGAAAAAGAAGAGACTCAATTAGAACTCCATTTAAAAGAATAATTGAAAGTGTCTATAGGGAATAATGCATTAATTGAAATGGAAATCAAGAAGTTGAAGAAGGAATATACTACAACAAATATTCAAGAAGTTTCTCTTAATGTTAGTGTTAAGTATATTAAAGAGGTTTATTGTCTAAAAAATTCTATTGATAATAAAAAGAAACAGAATGAATATCTTGAAGTACTGTTTAATGCAAAGGAATAAAAGAATGAACATTTCATAGAAAAGTTTTCTAAAGATCAGTATGGAGTTATAAGATTTAAGAACACTATATATAATTTGGTGAATGTTATAGAAACTTCTATCCTTAAAAGGATCAAAATTTACATTTAATTTTTGGAAATTAAAATTAAGTTGTTACTAAAAGGAAGAAAGCTGGGAAAGTGATGTATGTGGAAAAAGTCAAAAAAATTTGGAAGTTTCGGAATTTCTAAAAATTCAGAGTTCAAAACTAAAGATCATACTAATACATATGATTTTGATAAGGTTGGAAATAAATCTTAATTTAAGAAGAATATTTTGGATGATGATAGAATTTTTGGTGGTCAATAAATTTCTAAAGATATAGATAAGAAATTTTCTAGGAAATACGTTCACAATTCAAGAAAGTATGAAAGTTACAAAGGAATGTATTAATTTAATTGTTACTATTGTTATTATGGTGGATCTGGTCACATGGAAAGTATGTATTGGTTTAATCAATATCATTAAAACAATTCAATGAATTATATAAGGAAAAGTTTTAGGGAAAGTCAATCCTCTCAAAGGGAGAAAATTGAAAATGATTTTTTGAAAGTTAATAAAAATAAATTTGTTGACTCCAAAAATAAATAATTCATAGTTATCTGGATAGAAAAATTTAGCATGTCTAGAATGATAGAATATTAACAAAAGTCAGTATATGAAAAGTGGAAGGGAAGGAATTCTAAATACGTGAACGATTTAAAAAAAAATATTTCAATAGATTATAATTTATAGAATTAGAAAAGATTAAAGTTATTTAAGGAATATGGGAATATTAATAAAAGTAGTTTTACTACCTTGATAGTCCAAGAGGAAGACATGAAGAACATGTTACAAACTAATTATAAAAAAGAACTTCCTAATGTTAAGGGGAATTTTATAGAATCATCTAAATATCCTACTAATGAGACGAAAGTTGTTACAAAAATTTAGAAGAAATAAACCACATCCAATGAAAAATCAATTAAAAATAAGAACAATTCAAGACTGAAAGAGGACTCTCTGTCCAATTGTTTCTTCTTGTAAAAAAATTTGGTTCATCTTTATTAATATTTTTTGTATACTTATACTAACATGCAGGTAATTGAATGAGTTCCAATAAATAAGATGATGTTGATGAGTCTCATAATTTTATTTGAAAAGAATGTAAAATAGTTAAGAAAAATATTTTATTTAGTAAATTCAGGCTTTTTCACATGAATGTTTCTGATATTTTTGTTGAAATGAGTTTAGGTTACTTTTACCATAAAAATTTGTTCTCATATTCCCCCAGATACAAGAATGTTGAAAGGAAAATGAAATTTATTACATGAAATTTGTGTTATGGAAAACATAGTAATCCTTGTTTTTTCACTTTTCTTTTCTACACCGAGTTTTCCCAAGTAGACCTAGAGTTGTTTAGTTAAGGGTTCCTTGTTAATAAACTCATGTGATACTTTTGTTCCATTTATGATGAGTTTCAATATTTTTAGATGAAAATTTGTAACCCTTAGAAATGAAATTATTTTGTCAATAAGGGGAGAACTTGTCACATTGACCCCATTAAATTTTATTGTCAATAAGGGGGATAGAAATTAGAAAATAGGGAGATATAAGGAAAATGGTTAGCAAATAAATAATTTAGAGAAGACTTGAATAAGTAAGTAAACAACAAGTGTTATTGTTTTGAAATGGTTATTGAGAAAAAAAGAAACAAGGTGATGTTTAGGACTAAGTTGTGTTTTTGTAGTATTTTTTTTCAGTTTATCATTATGAGGAATATGTTGTTGAAGTGGAGTAATGTGAGTCATCTTACTAGGTAAGAAGCTACCAAAAATACGAATGGAGGAAAGATGTTTGAAAATTTAAAAAATGGACCTAGAACATTAGAATAAGTCAATGAACCAATCCATCAGCATAAGAAAATCATATCATGGCATTTATAATGAGAAAGGAAAATAATCAATTGTAGTCAGAAGATCTGACCCAATATTTTTGAGAATGCCCATTAGATTGAGAAGAATATTTTTTAAGAAAAGATTCATTGTAACACCTTGGGTCTGAAATGAAAGTTTGAATCATAATATGAAAATTTATATATGTCTTAATTGATTTTATATAAATATAATGATTCTTTTATAAACATAGATTTATCATGAATCATAAGCTGTCTGGGAAAACTGGTCACACAAGCCTTATAAATTAAAGGGGGGATAAAAAGTGATGCTAATCGAATTGAAGGTTCATTGGAAGGTAAGAAGATGTTTAATGGATGAGAAGTTATAAATATTTATATTTTAAGTCTGATGATTCTATGTCAATCCTACTTGTCCTAAAAATAATGAGGAAGTCGTGATTATAATAAAGAGTTTTTAGATGAAAAAACTTTGTGAAGATAAAAATTTATAATCCCAATTCATTGGTGTAAGATCATTGCATTCAATTTTTTTTGAAAGAGATGATTTTTTGTTTCAGATCTATATAATACATAGATGTTATTTTTTAGTAAGACTAATATGATAAAAAATATAAATTAGAAGAGAAGGAATCAAGTGTTTTATTTAATCTAGAAAGAAAATAAGCTCCTTCTAAAATTGGTCCATCAGACGTGGTGAGCCATCGATCATAAGGTAAATCCTAACACCAATTTTTATATCCTGTGATGGTTCAAAAAAAATTGAATGCATAAAACATTTTTAAAAAAGATCAGTATGTAAAGGTTAATGAGACCAATGATAACACTGATGTTTTCGAGACTGATGTAAATTGGGATTAGAGATCAATCAATAATGAAATAAACCACTTTAAATAGGTTGAGTTTTTTTTTGTTTCAATTGCATCAAGATAGAAAGAAGAACACCAATATGTTTTTCAAGTGGGTAAATAAGGAGAAAAAGTGTTGAGTTTCTTTATCAAATGATTTAAAAGTCATCGGATTAGAGGACTAACTGATCCATCTCAATGAGATAGAGACTGATCCATCAGGTGAAAAATGACACCAATAAAAGAAATTGGACATTAGAATTTACCACATATAGGATTATCAGGATGAGTAATAGTAGAAAAAGATACTTTTTTTGATGTAGTTGGAGAAGTGTTAGTAAATGGGGTTTTGAAGGTGTGGTTGAAGTGTTGTAGGGATGTGCTGATATCTTTAGAAGTATTAAATATGTTTTTGAAAAAATAAAGGAAACTAAAGTCTAATGAAGTAGAAACTTTTTTATGGAAGTATGAATTCAATTATTTATGTTTACAAGTAGTCTCCATATTGAGAAGTCATTTGTTCTTATATATTACCAAGTGGGCCATGAAAATATGAGTGACCATATTACTTCTTATAGAAAAAATTAGAATCAAAATCAAAATCAGACTGAATAATTGTTATAAAATCTAAAGCAAGATGATGTTGTGAGAATATTTTATAAGTTTCTTATAAAAGAAAAAATACTAGAGAAGAACTAAAGAATTCAAATATTTATCCAAAAATAAAGTGGAAATTGAAGATTAGGAAAATTTGGTTTAGCCAGAAAACTTTTCAGATTCCTACCTAAACCATTTTTTTCAAACCAATAAAAGTAAGGAATTACATTGATCTTTTGGACTTATCATATCATTGTTCATATGAAAAATAAGGGAGAGAAGTTCTAAAAGTATTTAGAGGTATGAGGTTCCTAGATTAAGCCTTCCTGAGATAAATTTTCATATTGAAGAAGAAGAAGGCAGTTCATATTATGTGGTTTTTTGATTAGATTGAGCAATCTGATTCAGATTTATAGATAGAGATAAAATCAATTCATAGTTTTTTTGTTGTATTCTGGGAGACTTATATTTATGGACTGATGAATCAGGCTATGGAATTCAATTGATATATTAGATTTAGTATCATTACAAATTCCAGAGAAGCTTTTATCTACTACTGGATAAGAATGTGAATATTTGTATTGAAGATCATATTTTTGAAATTTTTCAAGGAAACACCATAATATATTTTGAAGTAATTGGTGAATATTTTAACTTGTTAAACAATATTTTACTATATTATTTTATTCTACTTGAATCACATGAATTTTTGTATTGAATAAAGTGTTACACAATTGTAAAGGTATATTCTAATTGTTGTATCCATAAAAAAAGATTATTTTCTATTGAATTATGGTGAATTTGATTGTTACCATACCATAACAAGGATGTAGATTCTTTTATTGAGTAGTGAACCTTGTAAATACTTTTGTTCCTATAGATGTGTATTTTTTTTGTTTTAAACAATGTGATTATTCTTTAACAGATGGTCATGTTTTTTTCAAAATAAATGAAACCTAAAAGAAAAAAAGGTATCACTGATTCATACCCTCCCCCTCTTAGTGATACATAGATACTGGTGGTGCTATATATGAGTCATCTTCTCCAGCCAAAATATGCCAGACTTTAAGTTCATTACATAAGTGGTCTTAATAGAAGTGTGCTCAGTACTGGGGATCCACAATGTAGGTTTTTTATATAGGGTCTAGTCAATAGAAGGATAGATAATGTTATACTTTTCTTGGTAGGGGTCACATGGATTGTGATTTATTGACCCATCCAAACACAAATAGTGGAAATACTGTGGTTATACCTCTATGAAACAGGTAGCATCACAATTAGGTATCATGTATAGGTGGTTAAGAAGGACCTCTACGGAAGATGCAATGTCATGATTAGGGATCTCCAAGGTGTGGTCATTGTAGACCCTAGGGATGCAGTTCTTATAGGGGGTCGGGTAGAGACCTAGGATGAGGAGCTATAGGTAGAATATTTCCCTATAAACTACTTTCCCCACCATTCTATGGTGGCCCAATCTAGGCCGAGAGGGCTTGTGGCTAAGAACAAGGGTAGTTCCATGCCATATAGGGTTATAATTAAGAAAATCATGAGATTATTCAATGTAGGATCTATGAATATTATACTTTAACACCATTACATATAGAAATAGGTACAAGTCATTATTTCATGACCTAATACCTTGTTCAAGATCAAAAAAACCTATATAACATTTATCCTATTAGTTGTGGTTGAAGATTCCTATGGTTAGTGATTAAACTATTCTATAATTCTAATAGTTAAATCTGATGCTCTATAAAGGGAGATTTACGTGGAACCTCTTAGTAATTTCTACAATTCTTTAAGAAATCATCCTGAGTAATAACTGGATATCCATGGTATATGATCATATAGACTATTAGAATAGGAGAGTTATGTACCTATGGGTGGATGTGAGGAGATTATCCATCAATGAATAGAAGGACATGCTTGCAGAATGAGTGGGGAATATGATAAGGATTCTATAACCTATATCTCATAAATTAGAAAGGTTGACCCCCAGTTCCGTAGGATATTCAAAAACATGACTTCCAAAAATAGTGATAGAATACTTGTATGTCTTCCCAAAAGTTTTCCCATGACTACCTCCAAACTGGTAGATTGAAAAATTTATTGACTTGAACCCTCTGATCAGATCAATAATTTTTTTAGCATATCAGATGTCCCTTAACCATCTTTGAGCTATGAGGGTGTATTTGGAGGATCTTTAGGAGAGGACTTTTATTATACAATGTGTGTCCCCTTTTGTGGCTCTATCACTATTCACTAAGATGAAGGGTGTGAGTTTGAGGCTATTTGTTGATTATCATGACCTGAGACAAGTGATTATCAAGAACAATTACCCTTTTCTAAGCATTTATGACCTATTCGACCATCTAAAAGGTGATATATGGTTCTTGAAATTTAACATAATGTACAAATACCATCGATTTAGATTTCTAGAGGAGGAGGTTTTGAAGATGGTATTTCAATACTACTACGAGAATTTGGATTTTCAAGTGATACCCTTTGGTGTGAAAAATCCCGTTTATGTTTTCATAATAATTACAAAAATAGATCATTTATCCTTTCCTAGAGTAGTTCATTATTATATTTATTAACGACATACTCATTTATCCTACATCTGAGGAGGATAACACATAACATTTGAGGACTCTTATTGAATTATTCCCAGAGAAATATTTTTATAGTAATCTCTCAAAGGGTCAATTTTAGATTAGATAGGTTTACATTCTTGGGAATTTCATCTTTGAGCATGGTGTAGCTATGGACTTGATAAAGACATAGATAGTGTTGAAATGGGACTCACCTAAGATCATATGTGAGGTGTAAAGATTTCTTAGTTTGGATAGGTATTATTAGAGGTTTGTAGCATAATTTTCTGGGATTCTGTACCCATTGGATTCCTTCACATGATAAAGGAATCCATTCACATGTGATAAGTTGTGTTAGAAATATTTTGAGCAGATGAGACAAAGGTCTTCTTGTACTCAGATTCTGAGGGTTCTATAAGAGTGTATTGAGTATGTTGTGTTCTTCAATTCCTTTTGAGCTGGGATTGGGTGTTTTTGGATGCATAGGTTGACTATGATTTCTTATGGTTCTAGGTTGAATATATTTCATTATAATATGAATAGAACCCATGAATTTGATTTGGGATAAGTTATCTTCACCTTGAAGTTGTAGATTCATTATCTTCTAGGTGAGTTGTTAGAAGTTTATTCAGACCGATAGTGTCTTTGTGACATATTTTACCAAAGATACCTCAAATTTAGATATTTATGTTCGGTGAAGTTATTGAAGGACATTAAATTTGAGATAGTTTATACCATAGATAAGGGAAACATGGTGGATTATTCCCTTAATATTAAGTCTCATTCTCGCTTAGAAGAGGTCGCATCAGAGCAGTTCTCCTTGTTACAACTAACCCTTTGGGAGGAGAAACATGAATGTTATCTCAAGTCATGTTAGTGAATCCACTACTTCTAAAATGTTTGAAAGTTTTTTAATTGTGAGATATCTAATGTTAAGTCTTATATAACTAGATATAGTCATGAGATACATCAGATAGACTTTACAAAGGTGGTAGGCAATCCATCATTTCCCAAGGATGGATAGTGGTTCCAGTCATGTTAAGTTATAGGTGTTGAGGGAGTTTCATATATCTACAATAGTGGTATATCCTATGGTTACAATGATGAACCTATACCTTCAATGAAATTTTTGGTGGGTAAGTATGAGGTATAGTGTCTCTGAGTTTTTTCCTCATGCCTTACCTATCATAATGTGATGGAAGGACATCAGGTTCCAAAATGTTTGAATCTAACTCTTGAGATTATAGATTTTAAGTTAGATGAAATATAAATGATTTTTGGATGGTGATTCAATATATTAAAAGGGTATATAATATTATCTAGGTGATATTTGATCAACTTACCAAGTCTTCTCATTTCCTTTAAATTTGGGAGAAGTTTTTGGGGGAGAGTTTGGGTGGGTGTTCACATGTGAGATTATCCGAATCTGTGGGGTACGCTCAACTATTACCATAGATCATGATTCTTATTTTATATAATTAACATGTATGGGTTTTCATGGGGGCTTATGGACAAAGATACAGATAATACAAGTGTTCCACCACTAGTTGAATGTCCAGATCGAACTAACCATCTGAGTTTTATAGGATGAGAGAATGTGTGTTGGTATTTGTTCTTGAGGATCTTATTATTTTAGACAAATTCACATATAATAATAGATATCACCCCACTATCAACTTGACATTATTCATGATTTTTTATGGGGTACTTTCTATTCCATCCTTATACTAGAAAAAACAATCGATTAATCACCTATGATACTAGAAATGGTGTATGAAATGGTGGAGAAAGTGTAGGTAATTGTTTTGAGTGAATGAAGACTAATCATTGTCTGCAAAAATATTTAGCAGACCTATTTCAGATGACCTTAGAGTTTGAGTAGTGAGGCATTATGTTCTTGAGAGTCTCTACAAAATGAGGTTTGTGATGATTTGGATGGGGTAACAAGATATGCCTATTGTTCATTGGGTCATTCAACAAACTAACAAGGATATATAGGTTTCTTACCACATTTATTTTCCCCCAAAGTTGGATTTTGGGTATTAAATCTTCCACATGTTTTAGATAAGGAGGTACGTGCATTACCCAACACATGTTAGTGACAAGGGAGAGTTGATCATTGAGGATAAAGTTTCATTTTAAATGGACCTGATTGAAATTAAAGATTAGTAGGAGAATATCCTATGTGGGAATACCATAATTTTAGTGGTAGTTAATTAGTAGTATGAGAACCTATAGGAGATATCATTGGAATGTGAGAGACTAATATAGGATCAATACCGTCACCTTTTTTAGTCGTCTTTTTGTAGAAATATCCTTTAAGGGCATGATAACATAATAAATCCTATTTTTAGGTTTGAATCATTTGTATATTTCTCTATTTATTTATGGGTTGTTATTAGATGTTGTTCTAGTATTAAAAATGTCTGAAGACCTCAAAACTGATATGTTAAAAATATTAAAAATATTAAATTTTATGTGAACATATTTTAAAAAATAATGGGTTTCATCTTGAAAAAATTATTAGTAGGGTAAACCAAGACATGAATTACATCTAGATCTTTTTTTACCATCGGAATGTATTTTTTTTATTTGATATCAAACCCTTGGTCGAGGCACTATTGTTATTGGATATAAAATAATTGTGTTAAATAATTAATTCAATAATTAATTTATTATTTGACCTGGTACACGACCTATTTAATCTCCTCTATAGTCATTATTCATGTTTAACTATATGAACCTAGGATACTGAGAGAGAGGGATAGTCACCATTTGAAGAATCTATGAGGATAAATCAATGAAAAAACATTGGATCAGTGATCAAATTCAAGAAAACTCATCATCAACATCAATAAAAAAACTATTCTCCATCAGTAATTGATACATATATGTGGTAGGGATTGTTATTTTTGAATTCATTCCATGTTATTAAAATTTTCAATCATGGATCAACAATATTCCCATTATTTCTTCTTTAAATGCCAATTTTATTCCATTTTGGGCATGATTTTTTATTCACTATTTTATTGGGACAAATAATCTTAACCTTTTTTCTAGACTTAACTCCTACCATTGATTTCCATGTTTTTAATAGATTTCTAGGTTCGCAACATCCATAAATGATCTCAAATCCTTTATAATGTATTTTACCCCTCATTCTTTACATATTAATATTAATACTAAGTTAGGATGATGAAGCAATTATTGGTCATGTATGAGAGATGATTAAACCTTAATTCATATTTTTTTTGTGTAATGAATGGTAGAGATTTCGATTTATAGAGGTAGTGAGGATGGTTGATATATTGCAGATGGAATATTGAGGACTTGGCCATTGGTGGTAATGTGATACATAAAAAAATTATGCATAGGTCGATGGTAATATTGATTCATAATCACAAGAAGTTGAATATTGATGATAAAATGATTTTCCATAATTATTGGGACATTGGAAATAACTTTGGGTGACATTGGTGGTGATTTTAATGGGAAATATGTAATAGTGAATCAACTATAGTATGATAAACATTATATAAAATTATCAACTACATGTCACATGTCCTATATGAACACACTCCCTATAGTCCACATTCTATGGAGGGTGGGGTTTCCATCCCAGATATATATCATGTGACCATATTGAAATCTAACACACCATGGGACCCTACTTATATAGGTGTACATGGTATATGGAGTTTATACCTAGGACATAGGGAGGTCCCACAAGTATTGTGCCCTGAGGAAAATTCCATGTAAATGGGTTTTCACGCTCCATGTTAGACAGAAGGACAAAACCATGCCGCTACTTGGGAGTACACCCTATTTAATCCAAGAGACACACTATCTACTCCTTGTATAACATTTTATCTCCCTTAACTCATTACTTGGTAATAATAATTATTCCTATAAGTAGTGCTTCAGGTATTTAATTCTACATATGATATTATGGTGTCCTCAATTTCAAAATTAGAGATATGTCATTAGGTTTCACTATGATATAACTTCGTCCAATATGGTTGGAAGATGTAGCAATTTGAGTTTGGTCTCTAGAGTGACATCAAGTTTTGAAACCCCACTAAAACATGTTTATGTTAGGGAATAGGCCCCATACTTCCTTGGTATATGTTAGATTAGTCTACCCCATGTACTCACAGTAAGGTTCATGTCATCTATCTTTATAGTGGATCCCCTTATCCTTCATGTGTAGGTTTGGTGTGGGTCGTCCAAAATCTTGGGATTAACATCCCATTTCCCATGACATGCCATTAGAAAGGCAGGGGTCCACCATGGTTGATTTAGTGTGGTTTTCATTGGGATAATGGCATCAATACAACACTTAAACATATAGCTATGGGAATACCCATCTTTATTTTCCGGATGTGGATATAGGAAACCTCATCTCTCTCTTAATTTTGTTAAGTTATTGATAATATATATTGATGTGTTTATTCTCATCTATTCGATGTATTGGCTGAGTTGATTGTATATTTATATTTCTTACTGATTTTGTTTTTAGGGTGTCTGACATGGTATATAAACAATCACCCCTATATTGGATTTTCCCATATGTTTCGTGTCTTATGTAGATGATAAATATTAAGATAGTCACCATATACGACCTTTTGTTAGTGGATCATAACATTACATAAAGATAGTATTCATAGGTGGTAGATGTTATTGGTGTTTGGGAGTAGGGATCAACTCCACATCAGTTGAAAATTCCAGACTCCATTTATTTATGGTTGGGTGATTATTTTACCATTTCATAATTTGGTTACATTTATAATTTTTACTCTATGGTTATTCTTAAAGACTATTATATTAATTTATTTCATTTTAGGTTAGTATAATACTATCAATCATGCATTGGTGTGATTTACATTTAAGTGTGTATGTACAAAAATTTGTTAAGATAAGGCCTCCAATTTGAGTTATATTCCTACTCGTCATGAGTCTTCAACCATTCACCTATTGGAGGTAGGCATAAGGTGTCCCTCCTGGATTACCTCCAGTCTAGGAGGGGCCCTAGTGGGTTGGGTCAGAAAAAATTATTTATAATTAATATCTTATTATTAGGATATAATGACATTAAATAAAATAATCATTTCAATTTATTGAGATTTATATAATTTTTTTCAATGAATTATATTTCAAAACCCATAATTTCCAAAAAAGTAAGACACTAAATGGTTTTATCCTACCCATCTTTGACTACCTTAAGCTTATCCCTCAACACAACTATCTTCTTTGTGAGATTTATTTGTATCCTCATCTATTAAACCAATTTATTCTATAGTATATTTAATTTTATTTATAGATATTTATTCCATTATTTCAGACATAAATTAAATTAATTAAATGTTTCAAAGATTTTTAAACAAATTTCTTTCATTAGTTATTTTAATAGTTAATCAAATTGAAGGCATGAATCTTTATTTGAATCTATTTATAAGGAATTATAGAAGCTCACAATTATTTACTCTTATGGTAAATATTCACATGATGTATTAATAATTTAATTATCATTAATAATAAATTTTAATATTTTTAATATATCATATAATATCATAATAGTTCAACATTACATCCATAGACTACTTCCAAATACACTTCCTGTTATTTTATTATTATAATTGAAATAGTACATGGTTATATTTAAAAGAAAAAATTATATATTTTATAAATTGAATAAAATAAAATGGATATAATTTTATAGTTTATAAGATAAAATTTAGTATTGGTTTCTTTTTTGGTATTTTTAAGAAATATTTTATTTTCAGGTGAACAGTGAAAAATACTAATTTTTTCAAAGATCTCAATTATTTTATTTAAATAAAGTAATTTAAAAGTCCAATTATATTCTGTATTTTTTAATATAAAATAATACCTATTTTATTAAAAATAATCTAATTTATTTCCTAGTAATAAACCCTACAGGTTATTTTGGTATAAGATTATTTTTAGGCTTAAAACACATTTTTCTAATTTTTTTTCTCATTGTATTTTTTGAACTTATATTAAAATTTATTTCCACCATGTATAAAAAATGGATCTTAAAAAACGGATGTAAAATTTTTTATCTAGAGGTTTAAATTTAGTAATGTGGTAAATTTCATTTTCGATCATTAGAAATAGTAACTTTAGTAAAACAAATCCCCCCTCAGTAAAGGGATAAAATAAGTTATTTAAGGTTAAAACCTTGTGATAACATAAAAAAACTCAAATTAATCCTTATTTTATTATGGTATTTTAAGCATTTTCAAATACTATTTAATATTTAATTATTTATGTTCTACTTATCCATGACTAATACACTTTACATATATAATAGTTAAGAATAATTACAGGTGTTCCACTCACCTCACTTATAAAAGGATGCCTCCTCTCATCCGTTCCTCACTCCAATTAATACATTTATCTCAATATATATATAACTATATTCCTTCCCAAAATACCTCCCAATTTTCTAAATGTAGTTTTTACACCAAAATACAATTTAATAAGGATTAAGTTGTAATCTAGAAGAGGTTTTTCAATGAAGAGGTACAACTCTTAACTGAGTGTCTTCATATTTATTTCTTCTTCCACATCCAAATATTTTTTAAAATTTTTTATATGATAACATAAGTCTCTCAAATATATTAAAATTTTATTATGTTTATGTAAAAACCTCTTATCATCTCCTTTTATATCCTCTGGAAAATGAATACATCGATGGAGCATTTGTACGACCTTCAGTCTCCACGCATCGATGTACTTTGTTTTTCATAACCATATGAATTGGATTATTTTAAAGATGAATATAATAAATATATATGATATTTATGACATGATATTAATTATTTTAAAATAATAAATCATCTATACTATTAACCTTATAACAATTTTGAAAATCATAATGTCAATCATGCATACCTATTGACTACCACCATGACAAAGCAATGTGTTTTTTTTCATGTCTACCTTTCATAGATGATTATAAAATTTTATTTTATGTATAATAATCATAATTATTTTATGATTAATATTCTATAGATAATAGAACCATGAACCCTTTTACCATGGTCATCACACTGATGTTATTTTGAGGTTATAAACTGAAGGACCCCAAATTATCACTTGTGAACATAACAATTTTATTAACTATATAAGACATAAATGAAGTAAAAACCATTTTTAAGAGTGAATAATCCTTAAAAATGATATTAAGTATGTATTATATGTATATATAAGTTTCTTATATAGGAGTTAAAGTTCATACATATTATTCCAGGCTTGAGGTAATGGTTTATTCCACAATCTCAATTTTTTCAAGTTTTTTCATGTTCAACATTAAATTAAAATATATTATAAGATATTTTAATTTTAACCAAAAAATATTTTATTATTTTCTATTTTTCTATTAGTTTTACTAATTTTCCTTTTATTTTACTCTCATTGGTACTTAAAATGGCTAATAAAATGTTTTTATGGACAGCCGAACTTATTTCTCTTTTTGGACATAAATCTTTCTCCTCTATATAAATGTTCTATATAATGTCTTAAGAAATTATTTTAATATGGTATAATGATTGATCAAATTAATTTTAAACTATATTTTTCTTTCTTTAAAAAGGTTTAAAAATATTCTTTTTTTAATTTTCCAAACAAAGGTATTTTTTTCTTTTTATCAAAAGTGTGATTAGAATCATTATTTTAATGTTTATCAAATGCACAAATTTTCCCACCATTATAATAATTATTTTATTTAAATTTTTTATACAATTTTGAGTGATTTGTTAAATTAAATTTATTACATAAATATTAAGGAAACATTTGTTTAAATGTTTTTCAGAATAAGAGGATATTATTTCATTTTTTCAAAGAATGTTTCGAATATTTTATTAATGAAAAGTTTATCTCTGTCAACATACATTGATGCTTATTATGATTTAATTGGGGTATATTTTAATGATACCATTCAAATTATTTCTTTGGATTACATTTGATCATTTTTTTCTATTTTTTAACTAAGGTAAATATTAACATTACATATGTCTATTTTTCAATATGAATGTTTATGTTGATTATGTGTTAAATTTTTATTCACATTTTTCATATGATGAACGCATTGGAATTAGTAAGTGATAAGTTAAATCTATTATATCCCATAAATGTTTTGGTTTGTCTAATGAGGAAAAATAATTTGGGTTTTTTGTGCACACCATACCTATTTATGTATAATTTCTTCAAATGGGGTCTTGAAGATAAGATTATGATGTCCAAAATTATGAATTCTATCAATACGAAACTAATTACTATTATATATGTAATTATTATTATTTATTTAATCAATGGATGAATTCCCTTTTATGATATTAATTATATGGAATTTATTATTATTTTTATGTCTTCCATATTATTCAGGATTTATTTATTCAATGATATATTCTATTGTCCAATATCCCTTATTAAGCATCAGATCACACCCTTTATGGTGTTTTCATTTCCCCAGGATATCAATATGGGATATATGAATTATTTTAGCGATATACAAGAATAAATGATAAATTTATCACTATAAATTTATTTTGAACATCAAATTTTCAAATATAACGTGAGAATATTGTATTTATATTTTATACCATAATAGTTAAACTATTCAATATTTTGATTTGTGATCTGTTGTATCTTTTAAAAATTTAATAAGATTACAATTGAATCCAAGTTAAAATAGTAGGGGTGTTAAAATATAATCTTACCCATTTTTTTTATCATTATATTTTTTTGTTGATTGATCAATATGAATATAGCCACTACATTACACTTGTTTTTACGATAATAACTTGTGTGTGACAACCCCTTTAATTCTTTCATAAATTCCAAATTTATCATTTTATGATCATTTATTAATAATATTTCTTATCTTATAACTGTAAATATTTTATTTTCTCTCCATATAAGTTATCCTTTAATTAATATTGGATTATTAACATTTTTTTCACTTTAGTTTCCAAATAGATATGCAACACATGTATATATGATTTAAACAACAGAAACAAGTGAGAGTCTTATTTAAATGATACTAGGAGATAATTTTGACCATTTAACAAATATTAATCTTTAAATAACAAATATTATACTATTATCACCATGAATCAATTCTATTAGAAACTCATAATGGTTAATTATGAAAAAATACGTGATCCCTGATGCCTACCTCAAAATACGATAGGGGTTACTGATAAACATCAAGGGTATAAATATCACAAATAGTAGGAGTTATCCTTCAATAAAAAATCGAAAGAATACAAAATAAAATAAAAACCACCAAATAATGAAAAATAAGGAATCCATTATAAACTAATATCATAAAACCTGTACAATGAATTAATGATATATGATATAATGACATTTGAAGAAAAATATTAAAATTAAAAAACCACTAAATATTAAAGATAATATAAAATACAAAAAACCACATACCTTATTTGCACATAAAATTATTCACTTAACATGAATCTCATAATATTCCCCTTTTCTTAATGAGGTAATTCTACACAACAACTCCACTCACCAAAACCAAAAAACCTAAATGTAAAAGTAGCGGTGAGTATATCCATACACTCAGTTGGCCATACCCTAAGGATGAATAACCAAGTTAATTTCATGAATACATAATTATACATGTAGTAAAATTATAATATATTGTTTCATTCTCACTAACCAAACAACAAAAATTTATCTAGTTCAAACATCAACGAGTGAATTATCATATCCTCATCCCTTTAAAGATATCATGCACTCATCGATTAAATTTTAGTGCTATGAAAATTACCATCAATAAAGAAAGTTTTTCAAAGAACTAATTTCATAAAATCACCATAACTATCACTCACTAAATAAAAAGTAATATATATTAAAACTCACATTTTTAAAAATTTAAAAGGGAAACCACAAACCAACTCTCTCTAGCTAGTATCCATGACTTTGAAAGCTAACTTCCTATCACACACCCACTTCTGTAATCATGAATCATCTATATCAATTTCAAAGTGGATCTAAAACATAATAAATCTATCTCTAATCTACATAATGTATATACCACATTATGGGTTAAGAGATAGAGGACACTAGTCATTCCATATTGTTAGTTTTGTCACAAATTAGAATATTGTTACACACCTAATAAAATCACCCTTATGTGGTGGTTTCATAGTGAATGGTACTAAAACCGCATAAATAATCTAATTAATATAATAAATACTAACTCAAATAATCGCATTCACACTATCTAGCTTCTAATATACAACTTAATCATTACATTTTTGTAATCTCTATCAATAATCACACATATTTGTCATCACCAAAATATCTTCCACTTTATTAGTTAACTCATAGTTATAACAAGGTCTATGTACTAGTTCCAATAATCATGAAACAATATTTCACCAAGGGAGAAACCTTTTTGGGGAACTATATAATTTATATCATAATAAATAATATATATCATCATTATAATGACATATTTTAATTTAAATTTATGTATTTCAATCATATATAGTCAAATTTGTTTTCTAGAAATGCATTAAATTAGTATTGATCATGGATAAACCATAAAAGAATGATTTCAAATCAAACCATTAGATAATTTACCACCTAGAAAAAAAACAAAATTATTCATACACTACCCACCTATAAATAAATAATGAAAATATAAGGATACTAAAAAAGGCTTTATCATTACATATCACACAATCAAATATTTGAGTCAATGTCAAACCACATAATATAATAATCACCGATTGATGAAATAAAAATATCTAATTCATTACAATTCCATGTTCTTGTCACATATATGGGAAGAATAATCTACCAATAATCACGTAAGTTCACTTAAAACATCTCTACATCTTTACTTTCATCTATCTTCTTTCAACGAACCAACTCGAAATTCCATATAAATGGATATCTGAGTGAATACACCACTAACCCAAAGAGAATTACCGATCTCTATTGAATGAAACCAAGCACTTGGGAATCTATAATATAACATTTGGGACTAATATTAACCACATGATAAAAATAATAATCAAAGTACACTATAGAAATATCATCACATAAGTAAATAAATGCTACAATAACATGATACAAGACTGAAAAAATAAGAGTACCAAAAACCCATATCCTGGTGGTCCACGACCACTCACCATGTCCTAATACTCCTTACCTCAGCCAAACATCCATGAACACACAAAAGGAAATGAAGGTAGCACATGCACCTTTAATAAGAACATAATGGTTGTAAATAAAAAATGGTACAAGAAGGGTGTAAGCTATAGTGCCTAGTAGGTTTCCAAAAAACTGTCTATACTATTAGTTCATAAGTATAGTAAATATACTAATATTGGTTTAAAATAAAGAGACTACAAAGAATAGTTTTAGAATATAGTTTAAATAATTTAAAAATCATTTATCAATCCTAATCTATAAAATATTCCATTTTAAATTTTGGAAACTAAAATTTTTATTGAAAATATTTAAAACCTATTCTATAATATAAATTTAGACCAATCAGGAACAGGAATCAATCAATAAAGGAAAATGTATTTCCAAGTGGTGACAACATATGTTGTCTTGTATTAAGTATCAAGTATCTAGATTTCATGGGTGAAAAATAGATATTATAGTGAGTCCAATATATTAAATATAATAAAAATTTGTTACGGACAATTACTAGAAATACATCTAGTCTCACGTGTTTCATGAAAACCATTTCCATGCACGCCTACTTTCTTGGTTGCATGTACATAGCCTAAAACATTCATGTTCTATATAGATCCACTAGATGGGGTTTGAGTCCTCTTTAAAATCATATATCTGGGTCATCTCATATAACTAATAATGTTCCCATGACCAGTCAAAATTGGTGAGTGATATAATAATGTTATGAGGATCACAATCGGGATCCTTATCGATAAAAATCACGGGCTCATTCCATTAACATTTAGATCATGGGAATATACCATAAAATCACAACTCACTCTCACCCTTGAGATAACTCAAAGTATATTATCCCATTTTCAACACCAAGAAATGGGATGTACAATAATAAATAATGTGACACTAAAATAATATTACAATAAAGGATCCTCATAAAGTTCCTACTTGTCCATCAAACATTGTCAATTCAATTCAAATATTTTATTAAATTGAATATTTAATAAGGTTATCCATATTATATTCCTTTAAAAAACCAACATGGTAATTAAAAATTATCTTTTAAAATAATAATTTCTTTTAAAATTGAAAAAATTAATTCAAAGAAGATTCACAATTTAAAAATACATAAGTTCAATTGAAAATATGGGTTTACAACCTCTTTCCTTGTGAATAAATCACTCATTTAAAATTACCAAAGAACACACATTTAATAACAAGGTTAACATAATTTGAGGATTTTTATTATTAATTTAATAACTTCAATTATTTTAATCTATTTGGAAAACATAATATATTTCAACTCATTATATACAAGCCAGGTAATTTGATTTTAGGAATAAAAACCCTTGTTTAAATCCCTCACTTTTACCAAATCAAATTTAGAATTTATTTGATAATAAATGTGATAGAATTAATATTTTACTCATTTTATATATGAATTTAATTTTTTTAACCCACTATTATTTTCAATTTATAAGTATACATATCAATTTTGGATTTATGGTGTGTTTTGTGAAAAAATGTAAAACCCAGTTAAATCAAAACAGTTGATAGAATTTTATCACAAGGTTAATTTGAGAATAACTTATATAATATTATTAAAATTTAAGTGAGTACTTTTTTTGAGATTCCTTGATTAATTTTCTTCAACTATATGTTCAGAACAAAGATCTTATTCAACCATCTTAAGCCTCAAAAAGATCATTTAAGTTGAAAAGTTGTTCGGATAAATAGCATGGACCCCACCTCCATAAAGGAAAAAAAAGTCAGGATAAACACCTCCAATTGAGGTTATTATACCTGGAATGGAACAAGGACACATATTTACATTCTATTAGTAAATTTCATGGAGTTTGGAAACCATTAATTTGTAAACTGGATGTTATATATTGAAGGAAGGTTTGTGGAAATCTCAGATTGAAAAAGTAACATTTATTAAAAAGTTCATAACTCTTACATACCATGTAAAATTTAGCTTAAATTTTGAGGGTGAATGAAAAATCAATTTTTGATGAACTTTTATGAAGGATGAATGCGTGAATCATCCATTTATTAGGTAAAAATGTGTAATCTTTCATAGGATAGATTCTCGACTATAAAAGGAGGCGAGATCATCCTTCTTAAATCATTCCATTTAATTCTTCCCCATTCCATCCAAGGCACTAAGGAGTTTATCTCCATAGAGGGAGGCCAACAAAGAATATTAACCTTTTCTCCATCATTTATTTATTTTCAATATTTTAATTTTTATTTTCAATTGTAATTTAGATTTCTAATCAATTTATTCTTTTATAACGTTGTTCCACCATGTTCTTCTTCATATTTTTTCCCCATCATCATTAATTTTATTTTATTCTCCTATTTTATTTTACTTTTATCCCCCATGACCTCTTAACCTCAGAAATGATGGGAAAATATATTTCTTGGCCTGGTAGAGGTTAGTGTAAATTTCATTCATTCTGCACTTAAATTCTTATGTTTTATTAATTTTGAGATTAGTGTCATGGTCAATGATCACCACACCTGTGAACATCACTTTTTCTCATAAAAAACGTAATAAAACATAATAATTTAAGAAAATAATGAATTAGATTTTCACTTACCTCTCTTAGGACAAGCCTTAGGTAATCCCATCATTTCTAAGGGTAAGAGGTCACAGTGGAAACAAGGAAAAGAAAATAGTAGAATATAATATAAAAATCAAGATGGGGAAAGAAGAATAATGAGAATAAAATGGTGGAACACTGTTAATAATGAAATAATTTATTATAAATATAAATTACAATTGAAAACTAAAAATAAAATTAGAAAAAATATAAAAGTTGAAGAAAATGGGATGATTTTCTTCCAACCTCCCTCGGTTGAGATCTCTTTCTTGGTGCCATAGATGGAATTAGGCGAATGAAATATGATGATTTATGAAATATAATGAAATTTAAAATAAATCTTGGAAATTGGTGGTGGAGTGAGTTAGGGGCCATGGTAGGATCACCTTCTCAATGTCACTATGGTTGTAAAAATTAGTTCCAATCTCTTCCTATTAAATGAATAATGAACTAATCCTCAATCGAGTTTTCAATCAGCCTTAGTTGAAGGAAGGAATAAAAACTACTTCAATATGCATAAAAGTTCATAAATCATTTCCAAATAACTAAGGAAAGTCCAGATATGGAATATTTTTCTCTTTATAAATATAGAAAAAATTCACTTATTTCACCCACGTGTTAATGATATCTATACCTTCACCACCTAACAAAATCATCTTGATTGAGATAAATTGTACTAGACAGAGGGAGTTTATAGTTATTCCATAAAATCTATGACTAACTAACAAAAAACACTCAAAATAAAATTTCATTATTATAATTTTAAACCACATAAAATAGATATCATTCAATAGGAAGAAAAAATGTTCTATATTAAAGAAAAAGACTCTGACATTATAAGAGGAAAACTCCCCTTCCCTGATTAGTCAAAATATTTAACCGTCTATGATAAAAGTAATTAAGATGAATGGGGAAGAAGAAAATAAAATATTAACAAAAATAAAATAAATAAAATGGATAAATATGAAAAGTTATTCTCTTTGGTTTCTCAGAAGGAATGGGATGGTAGGAGATGAAATGATTTGGGAAGGAGGGGGTCTCCTCCTTTTATAGGCCGAAATTTGTCCTCTAATATTTCAATGTTTTTTACCCAATAAATGGATGATTCACACATTAAATCCTTCATAAATGTTGTTTAGAAATATGTTTTTCATTCACCAACAAAAATTACTATTATACTTACTCAATATGTAGGAGTTATGAATTTGTTATTGAATTTTACTTTTTCTATCCGAGATTTCCAGGAAGCTTCCTTCAATGTATAACATACACTTGCCACATTAATTGCATCCAGCATCCATGAAATTTATTGATGGATATAAAATATATGTAATCATTAAATTATAGGTTTAATAACCTAAATTTGAGGTGTGTAGACCAATTTATACTTCTATTTTGGAGGTGGTGTCCACACTATCCACCCGAACCACTTTACAATATGAATGATTTTTTTGGGGCTCAAGATGGTCGAATTAGATTTTTATCCTAAAGAAAAATTTGAACTAAACAAATCAAGGAATCCTAAAAAATAAGAACTTAAATTTGAATAATATTATATAAGTTATTTCTAAATTACCTTTGTTATAGAATTTTTTTAAAAATCCAAATTTATCCAATTTTTACATTTTTGCTCAAGACAGACCATAAATCCATAATTGATCTATATACCCTAAAAATGAAAAATATGGATGGTTTAAATATATTAAATGCATATATAAAATGAGGAAAATATTATATCTATGAATTTCCCACACATAAACCATATTTATCCACAATTATAAAATATCATCATAGAATTCCAAGGACACAAATGTTACCGATATTCAAATTACAAAGTAATAACATCAAACAATTTTCAATGTAAAATAAAACATTCAGAAATCCACAAAAAATATCAATTTAATTTTTAATTTTTCAAAGAACCAATCAATTCATGTATTTTACCATTCCTATTTAAAAAATGATGGAACTTCTCCTTTCCTTAATTCAAGATCCTCAATACATTATTATTCAATATTCCAGATCATGATTTACCTCACCTATGAATCATTACTATCATCTCTCATGAGAAAAATCATGTAAAGTTATGCTCATACCATCAGAATATATTCATTATCCATAGTCCATAAAATTAAATAAAATCTTCACTTTGTAAATACAAAAGGCATATAAAATCATGAGGACATACAATAAAGGTTTAAATGACTCTAAGGCTTAAGATGGTAGGATTTTATTCTTTTAAATATTAAGGTTCAAGGAGGACATATATCTCTTTTGTATAACATATGATATCAAAACATTTAATCAAATTACCCCATTAAAGGTATAAACTCCCATTTAACCTAAAATCAAAGTATGAAATTGATGAGATTATGCATAATAAATAAATATTCAACATTCTTGATTTTTTATATTTTTTTATTTTTTTATTTTTTGATGAAACATTTATTTTTTCCCCTTTTTTCAAAGTTATTAATAGAATAAACCTCACATCCACCACCTAACCATGTATGAAAAAAATCAGAGGTCTAGTAATAGTGATTTTTGGTTTCCCCAAATCACAACCCATTTTTATCATTTTTTGGTTCTTTTTGAAATTTTCATTTTTTATATCAATGTGGCGGAAATAGATTATAATGAATGATTCTACAAGCTTTTAAAATTCCCACAATATCAACCACACAATATTTCCTTATAATTTATAACATCAATTCTATCATTATTCCACTTACCCCTACACATCAACTTTGAAATATCATGTAAATACCATGTATAGGGTAGGAATTGATAAAAATGGCATGAAACATGGATCATCTATATAAAGTTCATTCAAAGTCTATATGGAATAAATAAGGATTTATTCAATGGGTTTGTTTAATTATAAAGGATTTTAAATGGATTAATCAATCATTTTAAATCTGTTTTTTCACTTTCAGAAGGTTTGACTAGTTTCAATACATGTTCTGGAAGGTGACATGTCCCAATATCCCTAAAAAAATGCTTGAGAATAAAAAATAAGTACTTGGTCTAGAAATCAGCTTAGGAATGAAACAAATTATTTAGGACAATCACTAAAGGAATGATTAATAATAAAAATATCAATTTACAGTAATTTAAGAAATTGAAAGCATGAAAAAGGTGGGGAATTTTATTTATATGAATCAATTAATTCTTTCAAATCATGTGTCATCATTTCACTATCTATGATTCACTTTTAAAAATTAAATTCTCCATTTCAATCATTCAATCTCATTAACATTGAATTCTGAAATATGGTATCAATGGATTCTTAAGAAACTCATGTCTCTGTGAGAAGTCAAGTAAAGCATTAATTCAAGTGTGGGTATGCAATTATTATTATTAAATTTCAAAACATGTATTGGAACAAAATTGTATGGATTTTAAATGTTTAAACAATAAAAATGAACTCCCTTTCCCATGAATCTTAGTCCTCCCCTTCCACTATTTGAGGCTTCCTACTTCCATTATGAACCTATAAAAGAAAAACAACTCAATTAAGCACAAATATCATGTCATTATACCTCAAAATGATTTGTGTGAGGGGGTTGCGGGCATGAATAATACTTAAAACATAATTTGAAATCTAAATTCCTAATATAGAAAATTAAGGTTCTAGAAATCAAATAAAGGATGAATCTTGGTACAATCCACCAAGTGGGGCTTGGCTTCTTTTACAACATCCAAAGGGTAGTATAAGATTTTATCCATAATATATCAGTGGGTGTATTTTCTTGGATTTGAACCACAAAATGTGGTCCCTTCACGCTTAGAATATATCTTTTTTATTAAAGAAGACTATATGAATAGATTACACCAGATCTTCCCCCTTCACAATGTTTTATATCTTGCATTGGGGGTGGGGGTAGGATGGTGTATGAATACTACTCTTATTTGGCTACTACTTTTTCAACCTTCTCATTCTTTTAAAGTGATGGCTCAAGATGGGCTATATGATTTTAATGTTCAAAGGGAATGTATGAAGCAATTTTTTCTTGAATAAAATAGAAATTTGAATTATAAAAAATATTCTCCCTTTCAAAATGCTCAGCCTATATCTTAATTACCTCAAACTCAACATCTTAGACTTCTTCATGGGATTACTCAAATTCATGTTCAATAATTTCAGGGAGCTCCATGTGTTCGTCAGTAGGTGTGGGTATTGTTACTTCTTCATCCTCTATGGAAAAGAAAGTATTGATCAAATATAAAAATTCAAAACAATAAGGTGTGATCTTAAAATTTGATTGAATGAAAATAAAAAAAATAGAGTTCAAGAAACAATCAAATCCTTGAGTTGGGTTTGGTTCAATCACGTCATTAGAGATAAGTGCCTCTTGAATAAGAGTATCCGTTGATGGAATTATGTAGTCAAGCTCTTCCATCATTTCTTCAAATTGTATCACATATGTGGCTTTCTCCTCATCCATGGCTAGAGTGACATTAAATAGTGTTTTATATTTTAATTTAATGATATTGGGGATATCATGTTGTACCTCATAGTTATTCTACACTTCTTCCAGGTCTTATTGATCTCCCACACATAGCTCAATAGGTAAGAATTCCTTATCATGAATCCAATCTACCTAATCATGGTTATCTTGAATCTAGCTCCTAAAATGGATGGGCTTATAATATTATTTGAGTTTGGACTCAACATATTGGATGTATTTAGTGAAAATGTTGAAAACCATTGGAACATTCTTCTTGTCCTTGAATCATTGTATGTCAGTTTAGAGCTCATCAGCCATGTAATTCAAATATTCAGACGAGGTCTATGTTGCTATGCCTCTTTGCTTATACGTGAACATTATCATAAGAGAATAAACCATTCTTTGGAGGGCTTTCTCAGTGCAGTCTGTTTCTTCTTCCTTCACTTATATGTAATTGTTCCATGTTTTGAAATAATGATCAATTGAAAAAATTATGGAAGAATAATTTATTTATATCTTTTTTATAAAAGAATGAAAACTATCTAAAATGTTAAAATAGAAAAAATAAAGTAAACAACTAATTAGCTCCCCGAAAATAGTGCCAAGTTTGATGCACCCCTATCATGGGGAATAGAAAAATAATATTTAATATTTTTATGAATAGTATAGTGGATAACCTAGGCAGTATCCCAAATAAGAGTGCACATAAAACAATTTGACACATTTATTTGATAAGGAGGAGGATCTTCTTTTTGAAATGATTTGATGTTTAATAAAAATAAAAATGAAATTTAAAATAAGGTTTGGACAGAAGTGGTGGATTTAATGATGGGTCTAGGGTAGGATCACCTTTTTCAATGTCATGATGGTCATAAAAATCAGTTCTTGTCTTTTCATATTTAATAATAAATTAATGTCCCCTCGATCAAGTTGTCGGTGACCATTGTTTAAAGGAATTAATAAATTCTACTCCTATGTGCATGAATTTTCATAAACAATTTCTGAAGAACAAAGTAAACTCCTGATAAGGAATTTTTAGAGCGTTAGAAATGAAGAAAAAATTCCCTTATTTCACACAGATGCTAATGATCACTAGACACTCACCACTAAACACAATATCCTCGATCGAGAAAAATTATACTAGGAAGAGGGAGTTTAGAGTTCTTCCAACAAAGCTATGAACAATGAATGAAAAAAACCCAAAATATGATTACAATAATATAATTGTACACCATAAAAAACATAGAGAATTTAATAAAAAAGAGTTTTATTTTAAATAACAAGAATACAAAATTACTAAAGGAAAACTCCCCATTCCCTGATCAGTCAAAATATATTCTTCTACATGAGAAGCGTAATCAAGATGAACGGGGAAGAAGAAGCTGTTAAAATATTAATAAATAGAAAAGAAATAAAATTGATAAAGCAGAAAATTTTTCCTCCTAGGTGTCCTAGAAGGAATGGGCCGGTATGAGATGGAATGATTTGGGAGGAGGTGCGCTCCTCCTTTCATTGGATAAAATCTTTCCTCCAAAAATTTACATGTTTTTGACATATTAAATGGATAATTCATGAATTATATACTTCATATAAGTTTTTTTAGAAATTAATTTTTCATTCACCCTCCAAATTTCAGCTTCATGTTAATCAGTATGTAGAAGTTATGAATTTTTTATTGAATGTTATGTTTTCTGTCTAATATTCTGAAGAATATTCCGTCACTGTATAATGTCCACTTTCCAAATTAATGGTTAAAAAATCCATGTAATTTATTAATTGAAGTAAAATATGTGTCTGAGTTCAACTCTAGGTGAAATCACCTCAGTTCTAGGGGTGTGGCCCAATTAATGCTTCTATTACAGGGGGTCCACACTGTCCGCTCGAACAACATTCCAACATGAATGTTTTTTTTTCAGGTCTCAATATGTTTTAATGAGATCTTTCTTCTCAAGTTAATGTTTAATTAAATTGATCATGAAATCCTAAAAAAATAATCAATTAAATTGGAATAATATTATATAAGTTATTTCCAAATTAACTTTATGATAAAATTATGTCAAAACACCAGATTTAACCAATTTTTACATTTTTGTTGAAAACACACCATATATCAAAAATTGATCCACATATGCTCAAATTGATAAATATGGAGGGTTTGATTAAATGAAATGAATATATAAAATAAAGAAAATATTACCTCTATCAATTCATGCACACTTAAACCACACTTTTCCTCAAGCATAAAATCTCAACATGGAATTCAGAGGACACTAATGTTAGCATCATTCAAATTCCAAAGTAATAAAATAAAACAATTTTTAACATAAAATGAAACATTAAAAAATAAACCTAAAATATCAATTTAAAAAATTCATATAATTTAATTTTCCCCTTTGAAAAATAATAGAACTTCTCATTTCATTAATTCAAGCTCCTGAATTCAATATTAATAAACATGACACATCTTGATTTACAACACCTTTGAATATTTCCTCTCATGTCTCATGATAAAAAACAATTAGATTTATGCTCACATTATGAGAACATGTTACTTATACATAGGCTTCTAAATTAGCAACATTCTACACTTTGTAAATACAAAATGCACATAAAATCATGAGGACTTACAAAAATGGTTCAAATAACATTGAGGCTTAAGGATGACATGATTTTATGCTTTTAAATATTAAATCTCAAGGATAAGGTTTATCTCTTTTGTAAGATGAACGATATCACAAATTCTAATGAAACTATCCCCTTCAATATAGAAACTCCAATTTCCCCTAAAATCTAATTGAGTTAGTTATCAAATTATGTATAATGAATGATTTGTGCACACTCTTGATTTTTTTTAATTTTTTATTAACCTTTTCATTTTTTTATTTTATCAAAATTTATGATCAAAATAAAACTCGCATCCACCACCTAACCATGTATGATAAAAATCAAAAGTCTATTAATGGTTATTTTTGGTTTATCAAAATCACAAACAATTTTTCTCATTTTTTTGTTTTTTTATTTTAGATTATTTATATTCAGGAGGGGGAAAATTGTAAAATGAAGGAATCTATAACCTTTTATAATTCATAAAATATCACCCCACAATTTTTCAATACAATTTATAACATCACATTGAACATGATTCTCCTTACTGCCACACTTCAACTTTAAAATATCAAGAAAATATCTAAAGTGGGGTATGAATGGATAAAAATGGCTTAACACATTGCTAATTGTGATAAAGGTAATTCATGGTCTCTATAGGATAAATAAGGTTTTATGAAAAGGTAATATTTAATGATAATGTCTTTTCAAAGTATGCCTCAATAATTTCAAATGTGTTTTTTCATAGTAAGTAGCTTTGATAAGTATCAATACATGTTCTGGCAGGTTACATGTCCCAAGATCACTCAATATAGATGCTCATGACTAAATAAGAAGTAATTGGTATATAAATCCTCTTGGGAGAGAAAAATATGATTTTGTAAAAAATTTCAAAGTATGATTAATAATAATAAATCAATTCACATGAATTTTATAAATTCAATGCATCAAAAAGATGGTGAATTTAGTTTACATGAATCAATTAATTCCTTCAAATCATGAGTCATAATTTCAATATCTATGCTTCAATTTTAAAAATTCAATTATCTATTTCTAACATTCAAAATCATTAACAATTAATTCTAAAACAAGGTATCACTAGATTCTTATGAAACTATTGTCTCTTAGATAAGTCAGGTAAAACATTAATTCAAGTGTGGGCATGTAATTATTATAATTAATGCTCAGAAAATGTATTGGATCGAAAAATTAAAGGAGTTTAAAAGTTTAAACAATAAAATGAACTACCTTTCCCATAAAGCATAGTCATTTTCCACTATTTGAGGCTTCCTTCTTCTATCATTAACTTAAAAAAGAAAAAAACTCAATTAGCCATAAATATCATGTCATTATATATTTAATAGATAGGTGGGAATGGGTTGTATGCTTGACTAATTCCTAAAAATTAATTTTAATCTAATTTCCTAATATTGAAAATGAAAGTACCAGAAATCATGTAAAGGACAAATCTTGGTATGGTCCCCCAAGTGGACCATATATTATTTTACTACCTCTAGAGGGAATCACCATATTATATCCATAATATATCAGTGGGTGGATTTTCATCGATTTGAACCACCACAAGTGTTCCTTTCCATCATGGACTTCTTTTTCATTATTGAGGAGGACTCCATGGATAAAGTACACCAGATATTCCCCTATCACAATGTTATACACCTTGCATGGTGGGGGTAGGACGAAGTATGGATCATCCCATTATTTGGTTTCTACTAGTGAAACCTTCTTCATATTTTCAAGTGCAGGATCAACATGTTCTATATTAATTTAATGTTAAAATTTAAAGTAAGAAGGATATTTTCCTTGAATAAAATTTAAATTTGAATTATAAAAAATATTCTCCCTTTCAAAATGATCAGTCACTATCTTAATTTCCTCATACTCATCTTCTTGGACTTATTCATGGGCTTCCTCAAATTAATGTTCAATAATTTCAGGGTGTTCCAAGTGTTCCTTAATATGTGTGGGTGTTGTTTCTTCATCTTCATATTAAGAAAATAAACGATTGACTAAACCTGAAAATCAAATACCCATAGCAGTTATCCACAAATATGATTGAACGAATTTAGAAAAAAAAGATTTCAAGAAAGGATCAACTCCCTAAGTTGGTTATTATTCAATCCTTTATTCGGTGATAAGTGCCTCTTTAATGAGACTATTAGTGGATTGAAGTAGGTATTCGGGATCTTCCATCCTTTCATCAAATTATATCATTTTTTTGGCTTCCCCCACTTCCATGGCTAGAGTGACATGCAAAGGTACTAGATCTTCTACTTTATAGGTATCAGGGAGATCATGTTTTACCTTATACTCATTACAGAATTCATCTAGATATTTTTGATCTCCCACACATAGATCAATATGTATGTCTCCCTCATCATGAATCCAAAGTAGCTCATCATGGTTTGCTTGAATCTAGTTCCTAAAATGGTTGGGTTGCTGATATTTCTTGAGTATGGCCTCAACATATTGGATGTATTTATTGAAGATGGGGGAAAATTTTGTAACATCCTTCTTGTCCTTGAATAATTGTATGTCAGTTTGGAGTTCATCGTCCATGGCCTTAAAATTTTTAGGTGAGATCCATGTTTTTATGCAAAATTTATTATGCTTGACCATTATCATGAGAGAATAAAACTTTATTTGGAGGGCCTCCTCAGTGTAGTCTGTTTCTTATTCCTACACCTATGAGTAATTCCTCCATGTATATAAATAATTATTACTTGATAAAATTATTGAAGAAGAATTATTTTCTATGGTTTTTGCGAAAAAAATAAAAACAATTAAAAATATGAAGATAGAAAAAGTAAAGTAAACAACCGATTATCTCCCCAGAAATGGTGCCATATTTTATGTACACTGATCATGGGCATGGAAAAACAATATTTAATATTAAATATGTATAGTATAGTGGATATACTATGTTTTCGTTTGAAGAAGAGTACAAACAATATAATTTTTCACTTTTGTTTGATAAATATGGTGACGATGTTTTTTAAATTCATTGAGTTTTAATAAAAAGAAGAAGGAAATTTAAAATAAGGTTTTGACACAAGTGGGAGAGTGAGTGATTGATTCAAGGTATGATCTTCTTTTGCAATGTCATCATGGTCACAAATATTAGTTCCCATCTCTTTCTATTGAATGAGAAATGAATAATTTCTCGATTGAGTTTTCAGTCACCCTTGGTATAAGGAAGCAATGAAAACTACTCCTATGGGCATTGTAGTTTATAAATAATTTCCAAATGAAAAACTAAAGTATCAATAATTAATTTTTTTATTTTTAGAAATATATATTCAATTCACTTATTTCACACATATACCAATTATCACTAGACAGTCACCACCTAACATGGTCTACTCGATTGAGGCAAATTGTACTAGGATGAAAGAGTTTGATGTTCTACCTACAATGTTATGAAAAATTAAAGAAAAAAATCCAAATATGGTAAAATTATGTGAATTGTACACAAATAAAAATAGAGATCATTCAAAAGAAAAAAAGAGAGTTTTATGTTAAAGAATAAGACTTCGACTATACAAAACGAAAACTCTCACTTCCTCAATCAGTCAAAATCATTACCCCTCCATGAAAAGGTTAATCAAGCTGAATAGGGTAGAAGAATACCTTAAAATAGTAAGAAAAATAAAATAAATAAAAGATAGAAATCCAAAAAATTATCCTCCTTGGTTTCCCAGATATAATGGGATGGTATGATATGGAATGATTTGGGAAAGAGGGGCTCTCCTCCTTTTATAGGGTTGAATTTTCCTCTGAAAGTTTCCAGGCTTTTAACCCACTAAATTGATGATTTATGGGTTCTATACTTCATAAAAGTTGCCCATAAATGACTAGTACGTTTACCCTACAAATTTTACCTTAGTTTCAAGTGGTTTGTAGGAGTTATAATTGTTTTGTTGACTATTATATGTTCTTTCTGAGAGTTTTAGGAAGCTTCCTTCAATGAATATCATCATATTTCCACATTAATGGTTTCCAAACTCCATGAAATTTATTAATGAAATGAAAACATGCTTCCTAGTTCCATTCCATTTGTAATGACCACATTTAGAGGTATTTATTCCGATTTATGCTTCTGTTATGGAGGTGAGGTCTATATTGTCCGCCCAAACAACTTTTCAACATGAATGATGTTTTAAGGCATAAGATGGTCGAATCAGATCTTTCTTCTAAAGGAAATTTTGAAGTAAATTAATCAAGGAATCCTAAAAAATAATCACTTAAATTGGAATAATATTATATTAGTTATTCCTAAATTACCCTTGTGATAAGAATCTATAAAAAATATAGATTTAACCTATTTTTACTTTTTTGCTCAAAACACACCATAAATCCAAAATTTACCCTTATATGCTAAAATTGATAAATATGGAGGGTTTAAATAAATTAAATACATATATAAAATGAGTAAAATATTATCTCTATAAAAATAAAAACAATTAACGAACTCAACAATTAATAAAAATGTGAGATATTTCTTACCCATAACTATTTAATTCATCCTATGTTCAATTCAAAGGGAAGAGGGACCTAAAATATTTCACAAGGACTTTCTAAGAATATTTTCATATAACTTGTGATAAAAATTATGAAACATGTATCTATATGTTCTCAAGAAAAAATGAATTACAAGATAAAGTAAAATCATAGAAATGAAAAATTAGAATTATTGAATCCAACTGCAATGAATCTGAGATGTGTCACCTCTGGTAAAAATAACAAGATCTTGGATGTGAGACCCCAATAGATGTAAAAAAAAACTTTCTAGATCCAAAATTCCACATCAACCATCCATGGACCAATGAAACGAAATAAAATCACAGACTATATGAAGAATGAATCAAAAGGAAAAGTGAGATAAAATCACAAGAGGAGAAGAACTTACCAAAATAGAACCACTTATTCAATTTATAATTTAAAACACAAAGTGATGAGGTTGGGAGTGCCATAACACCTCTAATAGCATCCATAAAGCAAATAGATTGAATTAGGATTTAGTGGGAGGAGTTTAGGGTTAATTAGAGGGGTTTTAGGATTTTAGTTACATTTACTACATTGAAACCCATTCACATAGTTTCTTTGGTTAGGTAGTATGGTTAGTATTAACTATGTGTCTAACCATGTTCCCCAAATAGAGCCACTAAAATATTTTCATGGTTAGTCTACATGGTTTGTTTAACCATGCACAAATTGGTCGACCCTTTCTTTTCAAGATATATGGTTTGGTTGTATGGTTTGTATAACCATGTACCAATAGTTCTCCCATAAATGGGCTACTATAAAGGTTTCATGTTTCAGAAGAATGGTTTTTAGAACGATGACTTAACCATAAACAATCCCACAAACTATTAAAAAAACTCTAAAAAATGGATACAACCTACAAAGAGATCCAATCAATGGATGATCAAATAAATGGGTAAAAGCACCCAAAATAATATAATTAGTTGTTAATACCTCTCCATTACAGAAATTTACATCCCTTGAAAGATTTCTGTCTAAAAGATTGAATATGATGACATAAGAATAACTCCCCCACTCATCCTGTGAGGAAGAAAATCTACAGTTTATAAGAGAGACTAATCCAAAGGTTGAAGTCACACAAAAATCCATGATCAACACCCCAATATCATCAAAATATTTCAAATAGGATAATGACTAGAGATTATCATTGGTATCCCACCATTTAAAGAATCACCAAATGGTGTAAGATGAAAAAATAATGTCCCTTCATTCCTAATAATTGACTTTAACCATTTTCCAAGGATATCATTTAAGGGTCGATACTAAAAAGCTTAATATAGTGGCACATACAAGAAACTCATGACATAAAAAAGAAAAAATTATATCACGGTCCATATATGATTAAGAAACCACAAAAAAGGCATGAAACTGATAAGGACTTATACCTTGGGTTTGTATGTGAAGTAACCTAGTATTTTAAAAAATGAGTCTCACCCCACAATGAGCTCATCAAATCAAATTCCAACAGCCATGGGTGCCTAGTCCATCAAAAAACCACATCACCCAAGTTAGCTCAGTATATTCCCTTGGTATTTTCATGTACATATTAAAATAAGTCAAACATCAAGGAAAATGAACAAAAGAACACTATATTCTCCCAAGGGGGATCCTAAATCACAAAAAAATTAATCTCTAACCATCAAGAAAAAAAACATGATAATACCAATAGAAAATAATCAAAACAAATATTACATAACACTGAAAATAATAATATATACATAAAAAAGAAATATATGGGATTTTGAAGAACAAAAAACCCAAAACATCTTGAGGTTTCTCAGCACAAGGTTCCACTCCATAACCCGGAGAAAGACAAACATCAAGGAATTAAGTCATTAAAAAGAGGTAGGTTAATAATTTAAGACTTCACATCCCCAAGGAATAACTATATATGTCATAAGAAAGAAAAACCATCCACATGATATTAATCAAGGTCAAAATAGATCATCCACAAAAATTACTAAAAAAGAAACCAATATCTTTAAAACGAAGGGTTTCCAAAAATAGAAAATTTAAAAAAACTAAAATCTCAATTAATTTATACATTGATTTTAGAAACAACCAGCTAGATCAATATCAACAACCTCCAATAGCTAGAAGCTCTTCCACCATGTGAAAATATTCACTCTGAGGATTAGAAGTCTAGCCATATTATCTTTTGGCATATTTTTTCCATAGTAAGGATCTAATGATCCCCTAATAAAGAATATATTTCATATCTCCCAACTTACAGTACCACTTTAGGTGACCCAAACATACACACCTTTTACTATCACTTGGTTCTTTCAAATAAAACTTCTTAGGATGACCAGTTGCTTCACATTTTTGAAGCACATGATATGCCTCTTCATTTCAAAAGATAACTATCCTTCCTTGACCATGAATAAGGAACTCTTACCTTAATATCATTTTCTAGCTCCACTTAATCTCAAATATTTCTATCGAGGGTCTCCTGATAAGAAATCATCGAGTTCATAAGCATGAAAGTTAAAAGGTATGGGCGAAGAACTATAGTAAAATAGATTTCCTTATGAAAGTCATTACCAACAAGATCACTTAAGAAACATATCAAACTTGAGAATTTATAAGAATAATCTACAACTGATATATTATATTGAATGAAACCCAATAACTCTGTAACATTATTTTTATTCACTTCCTCAGGATACTTCCACTGAATAAAGACTAACTTGACAAATTCCAAGAAATAATTTCACACATTCAAGAGATTATCATAACACTACACCACTCTTGGACCAACCCATAAAATAAATAATTTATAGACTTACCTCTTATAGAATCAGTATTTTTAAGAGAGTCAATGATCCCATAATCTTATTCAATCCCCATTACTACCCCAATAAAACCATTTACACCTTTATAATAATGTGGGTGATAATTAAAGAAGTCAAGGATGGGGTCCAAAGTCTGAAAGTTCTTTGATCTACCACTCGATTTGGATTTTGGGCACAGTCAACAATATTAGATAACACAAAAGGAAAACATGAAGAACTTCCCAAGGTACATTGGACCAACATTCTATCATTCATGACATACTTTCTGGGAGACATTTTGAACATCACAAAATAGAATCATATCAAATTAGGAATCAAAGAAGACTCATGTAGAGAACAAATATTTTCATCAAATTCAAATCCGACTTTTATCAAGGCATCATTGATTTAAAAGTACACAAGATTTTCACAATTGTAAAACATTACAATTTTCTTCAAATTATGATATCTAGATATAGCATTATTAAATTTTCAAGAAATCATTTACCACCTCATGGTAATTATTAAAGGGTTTAAAAAACATTAATCACATTTCCCAATTTCCAAAACCATTATCATTTTAAATACATTACAAAAAAAAATTTAATTTTACATTATTCATTAGAATAGCACAAAAGATTCATTGAAAATAAGTTTTCCAAACCATGAAATTAATAAAACTAAATTTTTGGTAATTGAAAACATTTATCAAATACTGAAATCAAAACTTTTTTAATCCATAATTTTGTTTTTGAACGGGATTTAAAATTAACAACATGGTAGTAAAACTAAAATGACCAAAAAAGAGCATGAAGGAAACCACATCCATATCCCTTCCAACTAACCTCACATAAGTGACGTTATCTTGGAAACAATGGACATGACACCCAGTTTAGTTTAGAGTATAAAAATTCATGGGATGGTAACACGGGCTAGTCAACCACACACAAACCTCAAAATATCTCCTAGAGTATCTTTTAGAATAGTTAAGCGAATTCCTCATAGTTTACAGGACCATGAAGGCACATTGTAGATCTATTCATATTTTAATTGCTACCAAAATTTCATAAGATATTCCCAAAATCAATGATAACATCATTAGGAATTTAACATTAATTAATAAACCTGAATCAAATAAATCAAAATAAATACTAAAGTCTTGAATTTTTTCTAAAACTCAAGTCTCATCATGATTAGGTGGTGATTAAGCACCCCCTCAGGAACTAACTCTTGAGGCCCAATACATTACAATTGTCTTTTTTACCAATACTGAACCAAAATAACAAAAATCCTCAAGGAAAAGGATTTATTTTAAGTAAATAACTAATTTGATACCATTTTTCATAAACCAAGCTGGGATTCCATCTAAATCGACATCAATGTCAATTAATCAAAAAACCAAATATCATTCTTGATCACCATAATATGGATAAAATCACATATGAATCTAGAATATAACATTTGGGAATGTTTCATCCCAAAAGATAAAAAAACAATAAAATTAAACTATTGAAATATCATCACTTAATTAAATAAATATGACTATAAAATGATATAAAATAGAAAACAAAATAAGATTACCAAGATCTTATCTTCTGGTTGTCCATGACTACCCATCATGTCCCGAGACAACTTACCTTGTCCAGACATGCATGCAACCATAATGGAAGAAGAAGTAATCAGAAGGACATTCTATAAGATCAGAAAGTCTCCAAACACCAAATTGTACAAGTATGGTTTAATATATAGATCCAATTAGGTTTCCACCAAATTTAATATATAGGTACTTCCTAAGGTAAGTCAAATATGATAATTGAGGTGTATAGAAAAGAGAGTAAAAAGAATAGTTTGAAAATATATTTTCACACATTTCAAAATCATTTATCAAACCGAATCTGTAAAAAATTACATTCAAAAAACTAATAATTTTTTTTTGAAAATTTATGAAAACCAATTCAAAATATAAATTTAGATAATTAAAGAATAGTAATCTATCATGTAAGGATACTCTAGTACCAATTGGTGAAAACCAATGATTTCATCTATCAAGTATCAATATTTGGATTTCATGGGTGAAACCTAGATATAATTGTGATTCCACCATAGTAGACAAAATAAAAATACATCAGGACTTGTCAACGAGCATACATCTAGTCTCAAGGGTCTTATTAAAACTAGTTCCACACACACATGGTTTCTTGGATTCGTGTTTGTATCCTGAAGTATTCAGGTTTTCTATGGATCCACTAGAAGGGGTGTGAGTCTACTAACAAATAATATATCAAATTCGTCTCATATAACTACCAAGGGACCCAAGGATAGTAAAAAAGGTGAGTGAGATTATCAAGTTACTCGTATCAAAATGGGGATCCTTATCAATATCAATCATGAGATCATGCCATCAATATTTCAATCCAAGGAAGATTCCATTAAATCATATCTCACTCTCACCCATGAGTTCCCTCGAAGTAGGTAATATCTTTTTTGATACCTATTAATGGAAATTAAAATAATTAATCAAGTTACCCCATGGGATTATTACAAGAAAGGATCATCATAAAGTGCCAATCGGGCCATCAAACATCATAAATTCAATTCAAACATTTTCATAAATTAAACATTTAAAATGGATATCTCTACTCAATTCCTTTAACTACCCTATATGGTAATTCCAAAGAGTCTTTTAAAATAATCATTTATTTCAAAAAATCACAAATAAATTCAAATAAGTTTCAAAATTTAAAGAGGATTAATGTTAATTCAAAACATGGGTTTTCACCCTCTTTCCATGAAAAGTAATCACCCATTTAAATTACCCAGCAACAAAAATTTGAAAAAAACTAACATCAATCATATAGAGTTATTGTTAATTTCACAAATTCATGAATTTGAAACTCTTTAGAAACAATCAAATAGTTTCACTCATTTCATAAAAGTCATGGAATTTCATTTCAGGAATATAAAATGGGTCCAAACCCACAATTTCACCAAATAATCCATTAAATTTCTTTGAAAAGAATACCAAAATATCATTAAATTAAAACAAAATTAAAAAAATATTGGAAAGATCATTATCATTGTGATTTGACTCATTACATTATCAATTCAAAGAGTAGTGGTTCAAAGAATATTTCACAAGTAATATCAAGAGAAAATTTCATAGAACATGTGTTAGAAATTAGGAAACACATATCTATGAGTTCTAAATCAATAATGAATAATAAAAAGAAGAGAAATAATATAAAAACCAAATTGGAAATTCAGAATTTATCCACAATGAATTTAATATGTGTTTCCTCTAATAGAGATCACCAGATCTACGAAGAGATATCCTGATTGAAGTGAGAAATGATTCTAGAACCAAAATTCCACAAAAATCATCCATGGAACAATGAAACACAAATCCAAAATAACATCTAGGAATAGTTATAGAGATCAAATTATGAGAGATAAAAAACATATTGGAATAGGGTTATCATTTCGATCGACACTTCGATCCTCTAATAGATTAGTTTTTGTGATCCAAAACACCTCTAGAGGGATACCAAAAGACAATGGATAAGATTAGGTTTGATCGGGATTGTATTATAGTTAATTAGGGGTATTTAGTAATTTTAATTAAAATTTTAGGGAATTAAAATCCATCCATAGGGATTTCTTAGGTAGGTCATATAGTTAGTACAAATCATGTACCAAACCATGCACCTCTAACATAGCCACTAGAAGAGATGCTTAGTTTGTATGAATTATTTGTTTAACTGTTAAAAAACCTTGTGGACCTTTCTATTTTGGATGCATGGTTTGGATTAATGGTTTTTTTAACCATGTCTCAATCATGTCCCCCTACCTGTCCTATAAGAAAAGATTCATGGTTTGGCTTCATGGCTTTTGAAACCATGAGACAACCACACATAGTCCCAGAAACCTTCAAAAGAACTCTGGAAAAACAACCCAAAATAGATCAAATCTATGTATGATAAAATAAATGTGTAGAAGCACCTAAAATAATGTAAATATAGGTTATAAAGCTCATAATACTTACAAAAGTGTCACCATCGATCACCATCCGGAATAACCTAATTTTTTTTCATATGATGCTAAATGTCTGATCAATAAAAGTCAATATAATTATACTTATAACCAGGATTTCCACCACAGAATACTTAATCATTATAATGAAAAAATAAGTCTTCAATCTATCTATAATCACCTTCAATCACAAATATTATTTTCATAATTTATTTGTAATAAAATATCAAAATGATCCAATAAATGGTTACACTGTGGTAGACCCATGAAAACATACCAATTAAAAAAATTGAAATTTATTCAAGTTAGGTTTCCAATATTCTTGATGTATGATATTTTAAAATGATAAAACACCACTTATATATAATTTTATAGCCTTGAAAATATTACCATCACAATCTACATGAAACATGAGTAAAATTGATTATTTACATGACATAATCAATCACCGGTATGAGAAAATATATTTCCCCCATTTATATATGTATGTATAGATACATAAATAAATTTATTAGTAGTAGTACTATTAATAATAAAAATAAAAAAAATAAAATAAAAATTAGTTGTATTATTACTATAAAATATTAAAACATAATCTGAAACATATGACCTTCATTTTCTATTAAATATTATACATATATTAATTTATATATGTTTGATAAATAATGATAATAATTTGTATATAAAATATGATATAGTTTATTTTTATATAAATATAATGTATTTTATATTATTTGAGGCAATTCCTAGTTAATTAAAATAGAATATAGGGATATCCCATATGACTATCACCTACCCCTTCTCCCTCATCCCATGTGATCAAATTAATTAATTATTACCTTATTATTAATTTTATGCTGGATTGGGAGATCCTGAATACATAACCACTTTGGATTTATTGGTCGACGAAGTGTATACCTCTACTATGATGATCTATAATCTCTAAACTAGGCCACCCAATTCACTACACTCCCATTTAGTTCCTACGATTTCCACATTCTAGCAAAAACCTTCACTATAAAGAAATAAAAATCAATCAACGTCCCTTTATTTCCACCTCACATAAATATCATTCATTTTTATTCTTCAATTCACCTACCACCATTCCACCACCTAACAATAATATACATATAGGTTTTTTCCTTACACAATTTACAAGGGACACATATGTAAGACCATGGTGAGTTTCATTCTAAAGATAGGGGTTAGTGTTCATCAATGGACATTAGCGGACATTGATTGCCAATAGAATGAACTACTAACAACTATTTATCTATAAAGATGAACAATTGGACACATTAAATAATTTATTTAATTAATAATGTAAATAAATATATAATAAAAAGAAACTCTAAAATGTAAATTAATTTGTATCTTTTTGAATAAAGAATTTAATATTATAATTTATCATTTCAATCAAAATGAATTAACAATATGGAATGGGTGTTTGATCCAACCTCAAGGGACCCCTATCTCTTTCCTCTCACCTCATAATCATCATTGTCATAATCCATATTATGAATGAGTTGTTAATAGTGTGAAATCATCTATTATAGATTTGTTGGTGTATGTTGGTCTTGGGGATATCCCAGAGTCGAACAAGAAATTATGTTAGTATTATGTGAAAAAATTTGTATTGATAAATACTATGATTATATTTTTTTCAATTAAATATCTAGTTCAAAAGATAAAATATTTTTTCCTAAAAAACATAAACTAAAAAATCAAATAATTAATATCATTAATTAATTTAAAAATCAAAAATCAAAAATAAATTAATTCAAAAAAAAACATATACCCCATGGTAACACTATATTTCTTGATTAATATAATCATAAAAAAATTTGAGGTCATTTAGTAGCTTTAATTAATATTTTACCAATTATATTATGACTACCAAAACACCCTAAAAAATTTTAAAACTCTAAATTTTACATTTATAGACATTTATATTATATTTACTCATTAAAAATTTATTCCTTGAAAAGAAAAAAATAATATGTATTTATTCAAAACCTCAAATTATTGAAATTTCAAAAATCTAAAACATTAACTTCGATTAAATTAAACCTTATAAGTGGCTCCATCTATAATTCAAAAACTTGAATCTCAGCAAAAAAATATTCCTTCAAAGGTATGAATTATAAAATATATAGAATTATAAGTTAAAAATCTTTTTAATTTAATTGTATATAACAAAAACATATCCTCAAAATTTACCAAGATGAAACAAATAATAAATTATGATTTTTCCTAATATCCAAGATTCTCCTTTCTTCTTCTACATCTCCATCTAATCTGAACCAAATGAATCATCAAATTCCATTTAAGTGTCCAATTTGTTAATAAATTATGTACATTTATTTTACCATAATTGATCTAAATCTAATATCTCAAAGGATTACAAGACCATACTAGTAAATCATATTCAATATTGAACCTTCTCTTCAACATTATAGTAAAAAGAAATTCCCGAAAAACAAATAATACATCTCCAAAAATCTCATTATCTATTCCATAAGATGCGTCACAACTATAAATTCACCAATAAAACAAAACGATAAATTAAACCTTTAATTTGTGTAAAAATGAATTTTTAAATTTCTCTTAATGAAAAAAATATAGTAGAATCTCTTATACTAATATTTAAACTGTCACGTAAATCCCACATCCACCTTATAGGAAAATAATAAATTCCATTGTAGTGAAATCAAAAATTACAGCTTGATAGTAATTTCAGTAGTGTTCTTTTAATTACCTTAATTTATATATAGTAATGTTTATTGAATAATTAAATTACCTAAAATAAAAACTAATGAAATAATAAAAGATAATATATTTGATAGTTTCATCACTATCACCTAATATAATTTTCAAAATTAAAATTTTCATAGTTTTTTAATCGAGATAAGGAAAACATATTGTTCATCATTAAGAATATGTGACCATTGAAGCAATTACCAATTAAATTGGATATTTTCATAAATCATGGTACAAACTTTTAATACTTGAGTGAACCACAGAGAATGTCAATATAGTTTAAAATTGCATTATAGAATTTTTAAAATATCACCATTATTATTTTGGGTGAGTTACTCCTCCCAAAATAACTATACTAATACACATAATCATTTTCAAGTCTCATTTACACATGAGATACCACTAATAAATTATTATCTAGATGATACACCAAAATGGAAATCTTTTAATGTCAATGACATTATAATTTCAACATATTAACCTCATAAAGTTACCATTGGTCAAGAAATGTATTGTTTTAGTAGTTCACATACCCTATTATTTTTTGTTTCCATTTTCATCTTCCTAGAATTCCCTATAGATGTATAGAATATGTCACTAACCTTTTTCATTATTTATAATACCAAAATACAAAAAAACCATGATTCAATAATTATCATCTCTTTTATGATATTGGTTACACATAAAACCACCAGTACTATTATGGATATGTGTTTACTATTAAACATTTCGTTTTTACCATGGTTGTAATATTAAGGAAGTTTTAGTGGGAAGAAAAATCATTATATTAGTCATGGAGGTTAAATTTTATTTAATAAAAAATATATCCATAAAGGGGTATCTTATTCTATGAATTTATCTCGTGCTTTATATTAATTATTATGATTTGGAGAAGAATAAATGCGTGAATAATGGTTATTATGGATAATAAATTAATCTATGGGGTTATTGATTATGTCATAAACATTAAAACTACCCCACAATGTTTTGTGTGAGATGATTTTGGTGTGTTGGATGGTCATTATGGGGAACTGATTTGGGTGTTGTTTTAGGTCATGATTTTTAGAGGATTTTATATTACACTACAACGATATATATTTCATAGAGAATAACTTTTTATGGTCAATGTTTATGAGGTATTGATGTTGTGACAATTAAGGATGAGAATGTGTTATACCGTAATTTTTGTAACAAATTTTTAGTAATATTTAATTTATTTTGTTAAGAAAGTGATTCCTCTTGAATAATATATTTATTATAGATTTATAATTTTATAATTTATATTTTTTAATATTTTGAATAATTTTATAATGGATATTGATAAGAAATAATATTCCCAACAAATACTAAATACATTGCTTCGTGGATGTTGTGGTATATAGGTACATATGAGCCACATTGTCATTTTCCATTTTATAAAAATAAATAATGAATAGGTTTATACTTTTATAATATTAATAATGTTTTAAATATAATATTTGTTCTTAAATCCTCCATTTTATCATACCATGTAAGATGGTTATGAAAAATAGATCATGTTGCATACAAAGGTAGTAGTACGCACATAACATAACCTACATGTTTTGTTTCATTAATGTTTAGGTGTAAGTTAGAAAATTGTTACACCAATATCATTATAAAGTTTTATTATAATTTATAATAATTTATTCATTTATGTCTGGTTTTATTATATTTTGAGAAAGTCGTATGAAAAATAACAGAAAAGTAATGAAAAATATGTAATTGGGAATTTTAATAAAAAATTCATAATAAATCCTTTGAAAAATTGATTAAGTATTTGAGAGTGTTTATTTTGAGAATAAAAAAACCATGAGGATGTTTATAAGAGTATTAGGGATTTATTTTGGTAAATTGTGGTCGAATCTATGTGATATGGAATGTGAGGAGAAGTGAGGTGGTGTTAGATCCTTTTATATAAGAGTGGATTTTTTTTAATAATATTAAATCCCAAGTCAATATTGAGTGGTAAAATGGATAAAAAAATGGAAAATAATGGATTTGGGATAGTTTTAATGCCAGTAAAAACTAAAAAGTACAATTTAAAATAGGTTTTTACCATGTTTTTTGGTCTTTTACGTTTAAATAGTTCACTTTTACCATTTTCATTTTTATCGTGGTAAATAATATTTATCTATGTACAGTAGTTTTAATTACTAAAATTAAAATGAAATCTATAAAATAATTCATAATGAAATATTTTTATTATAAATCTATTTTTTTAAACAAAATTTCCAGGGGTGGCAAAAATTAATTTTAATATTATAACTCATAATGTGTATAAACCATTTTTAGAGAAAGTGTATTTTTATGATTAAAAATTTTAATTAAAAAAATTATAAATATTTTTGATTTATATAAAATTAATTGCTTTTTTATTAACCAACTAAGTTTTTTGTGGATTTCAAATCATGTAAAAATTTTATTCCACAATTTTAATAATAGTTCAAATAAAAAAACAAAAAATAGTATCTATTAAAGTAACTTGTTTCCTATGCCTCCAAAAAGTAAAAAATTCCTTTTATAAATTATACATTTTATTTTTAAATTAATTATTTTTTGTTTTATAAATACAAATTCTTATATAAAAATTGGTTCATAAACATTCAAATCATTATTTTATCATGAAAATATCATAAAAGTGAGAATATTTGAAAAATAAATATTTTTCACTAATCAACAAAAATAAATACATTTCAAAAATAATCACATATATTAATCCTAATATAAATTTCAAATGATAAATTCCCTAAATAATTTAAAATTTTAAAGTTAAAAATGTAAAATTTATAAAATTATTTTTTAAAATTCAAATAAAAAATATATAGAAAAATAGTGTATATTGAAATATGAAGTTTTATGTGATGCCAATATTATTTCATATAATTTTAAAATTTAATAAAATTTAATATATTTGTTCATATATAATAATATTTTAAATTTGGTTATAGAGAATTACAGTGATAACATATACAACACTATAACAAAATTATTTTTGAGGAAGAACATTTCTATTTAATATGAAAACATATTAATCAATTACCCTTAAATTATAATAAATTTTAGTTCATTAATGTCCTCTTATTAACTATATTTTTTATTATTCTTATAATTTTAATAATAAAATTGTTATATTTTTAACATCCCAGGTAAACAAATAAATACTAAATTTTCATTTTAATTAATATTTGGTGAATTAAATATTAATTTTACCTTATAGGGTTTTCTATGTTCGATTGCCTAACTAATACACAACAATGGGTTTCATTGAAATCTTACGTTTGCACACTGACAATATATTATTATTATTTTAAATGGTAGTTAACTCCTAGCCTTTCTATTGGCATGAATGAATAGAACGAACTAAAATATGATTATACATGTTTGTTAAATGTTTTCACATTTATCTAAAAAAAGTTAGAGGCTTAAAATGTGAATGAATTTCATTTTAAGCATAATTTACATTAAAAGGTTGATTTACCACCTTTTGATAGCGAACCCTCATAAAATGTAGTTTTTTTTTCATTTTTATATTTTATATTTGACTTAATAAAATTCTTATTTAGTATCGGGATATCAAAATTTACTTTGGGTAAATTTTTGGTATTTTTCTGATAAAATTCATATTTTAATGAATAGTGGAAAATACTGTACTTTATTTCAAAAATGCATTATAATATTATTTATTTATATGGATAGATTATCTATTTTATTGTTTTTAAAGTTTAATTAGATTATTTTTTTACCATTTAATCCAATATTGGTCATTAGAATTAATTTCACTTTGAAATTGGGCATAAACAAGTGTCAATCTTTTGATAGATATTGTTTCTTAAAAACACGCAATTTGTTTTGATAACAGGAATTAATTTTAAATTAATTAATAAAACATCTATGTATTGAATTTGGTAAAATAGAAATCATTTTTTAATTCTAAATATCAAATATTTCTTAGGCTTAAGTTTTTTATTTTTCTGAGAAACATCAATTTTTGATGAATAGTGAAAATACTAAGTAGTAGTTAAAAAGCTAGTGTTTTTATTTAAATGAAATTTTACCACTTCTATAAATTGAATTTAGAAAATCCTACATAAATTGTAGTTATTAGTAATTAAACTTTGGTTCAATAAGATAAAAATATTTTTTTGGTGAATTGTATCTTTTGACTTTTATTCACCACAGTTAAAGGTAAATAGGGTAAATCAAGGAAAAAAGAATATCATAATAATAAAAAAATTCCATAAAACTTGTCCTAACTTTATTGGATGAGTCACTTCCGATAATGGTCATATTTGGGTAAATTTGGGGACCCCAGGGGGCCACATGGGCATAATAATGACACTTTATTTTAATTAACTTAATGTAAAGACAAAATTGACATAAACAAATATCTTTTAGAAAATTAATTTTTATATAGGGTCATATAAGTTATCATGTGTACTGTAAATATTATTTGGAAATATAAAAATATTTCCTACATTATGGTATTTTTTTTATAATTTTTAGACATCAATTAAATTAAATTATTTATAACACAATAATGATGCAGTGTTTACCTTATTATTAAATGATTTAAATAAATAAGATTATAAAGATTAAAATAATATCCAAAACCAGTTCAATTACAATTGGATGATTTTATATAAACTATGATTCATCTTACATTTTACTTTAATAAGATTTAGACCTTTAGAAACCTAAAATCATTATATTATAAAATAATATTTTCACACTTTCCTAAAGAGCCCCTCCCCCCTTATAAAAAGCCCTCATCTCTAACCCATTACTCACACCTATCAAGCCCCTTGGCTCATCTATCCTGTACCCAATTAATCTCCCTACATCCCTATCCTTCTTAGAGATGCCTTAAATTAGGCATAAGTCGCATCAAGAAGTCATTTAGGTTCAAACCAAACAGAGTTACCCGAATTAAAGGCAACAATTTCTCTTAAATTCTATTGTTTTATTTTGTTTTATTTTAATTATCCACCCCCACAAACTCTTTATATTCCTTTATTTTATAACCGAAATAGTATCCTCATTATTCTAGGTTTTTCTTATGATAAGTACTCTAACTGCACATACACAAACCTCTGTGTAATGAGTAAAGAAAAAACTTTTTCTGTGGACGGCGAACTACTGCCTCATGAAACGATGATTATTCAAATATCTCCAACCACCACTCATGGTGACCATTACGATGGAAATGTAACTATATATGATATATATTATATTTAAATTTTTTCTATTCTTATGTATTTTTCAATTATTTAATACCTTTACTGTTTCCCTAGTGGGTATATACGATAATCTCATTTGAGGAAGTGCAGATTATCGCCCCTTCCAAGTGATATGACTCGTTAATTCCATATGTGGGATGTATAAAGGATGGAGTTAATGATATTATATATGATATTATACTGGAATTATAATATAACTATGTATAATTTTGTTTCAATTCCATTAAAATAAAAAATTGAAATGAAAGTAGTGTTTATGTGTACGTATGACTCACCGTCTCCATGAATGGTGCATTTCATTTCTTATCTCCAAATTTTATGTACTATTATAAATACATACATATACTGGATATATATAATATATAATATATATAAATCATGAATATCATTCTTGATATATTGAACTTTTGACCACATAGACAACTTGTAAATATAAGAAGTTCATTTTTGACTCAAGTACCAAATATCAACCAAATGACCATTATTAACATAAATGATTACATGATATTTATAACATGGTAATAATTGATATAAAATGTATAATAAAAATGAAAACTGTTCTTAATCAAATAAAAAATAACTTTAGTTTATTATTCGGGAGATTAAAGAACGAACAGGTCAAGTCAGACATGAGGTAAGGGACTTCGTCTCAATTTCCTTTCATGGAGGCATATTTTTTAATACATGACTTTATTTTATACGTTATATAAAAACCTTTTACATTTATTTTCATTCAAAGTGAAATTCTTTCTTTGAATCATTTTACTAAATGACAAAAAAAATTCTTTCAACGTAAGTGGTGACAATGACCTTCAGCCGCCGCCAGTATTATTTGATCATTGGCTTCCTTAACAAGCCGTAATTTTTTAAAAATGGAAAATAAATACCATATAACCTTTTATGTATTTTTGTATTGAAAATTGGTTTGATAATATATTTGTTAGGTAAATATATTTAAGTGATATATTGTGATTTAAATATGGAAATGTTTTCATTCCTTTATATTATTTGTATGTGTTATGATTTTATAACAGTATTTGGACATTTGATGGGTGGTTACATGATAAACCAAATGACGAGTGGTGTAGTGATAAACCAGAACGGGTGCTTATGTTATAACCATCAATGCATTGGGTATGGAAGTCGGCCGTATGGCTATTCCATTTAGTGATATGTTTGGAAGTCGACTGTATGGTTATTCTATTTAAGTATGATTATGTCCCAAGTTACCTTTATATGTTATATGTTCTTTATTTGGAATTTATGGTAAACATTTGGTTACAAAATAGTATGAAATTATCTTTTATTCAGTAAAGAGTATTTACTACTTCATAAAGGTGAAAAGTATTACTTATGATAAAGTATTCATGGTTTACTTGTTGTTTTAAAATAACTAATAGTTTTCCTCCTTCATGTATCCCTTAGTGAGAATTTTATGCTCATCCCATATTTTTGAAATAGTTTTCACAGGACATAAAGTGGAATAGGTTCTAGGATGGTATCATGAAAAGTCATTCTATCTAAAACATGAAACCAGACATGTCTCTTTTTTTTTCAAGAATTTTTATTTTGTGAAAAATATGTAAACTAAGTAGAAGTGTCTACTTTGTAACTTTTTGGATGTAATCTAACAGTTATGACATAATTCTCTAAAACTCTAAACTTGAAAAGGTCCAAAATATTAATTATTCATTTAATTCAAGATTATGTAATTTTTTAAGGCTAGGTTCTTATAATATTATTTCTCAGCTCATTTTAGTTTGATGTTTCATGAGGATCATGTTTTTGAAATTTTTTGATTTTTTGAAGGGAGAATATATAGAAAAATATTTGGGCATTAAATTCTCTAAAATTTATATAAATTATATCCTTATAATTCTAATCATTAGTCACTAATGAAAAATGGTAAGGGATATATAAGAAAATCAGGATATATTCCTTCCTGATATACCATCCAGAAAATCATAGATAATAAGAGACATATCATTTCCTATATAATAGACATTTATTGGGATTTTCCTTTATCTCAATTAATTATACCAAATATAATTCATTTTTGTTTTATAAGAGTTTCTATGGAAAACATATTATATATTTATTTTCATTATACAATTTTAATTTAAATACTAAATCCAAATTGGTTATTATAACATCAGAAAAAATCAAAGTATAAACTCCATCTTAATGTGTCCTCTCCAAAAAAATATTAACATCAACCTGTAATTATTTCAATATAACTATGATATAATTTTATCAACCTATAAATCATACTTTTAAGACATGGTTTTTTATGGTCATATTCTTATTAGGTTCTCAAATGTAATAATTAATATATTATATCCTCAAAATCAATTTAAATCATTCATAATGGTTTGTAATGAGTTTGTGAATCGACAAACCATTTCCCTCGTAGTGTAAAAATATGTGTATGGTAAAGAATATTTAGTGTTCATATAGTTTATATTTATTTAATAACCAATACTGTAACGCCCCGACCCCAGCTACCCAGAGTCGGTGCATTACTTCATAACATTGGCATGATCACAAGAAGATCAAATCCCGAAAGACCGATTAGTTTAGTAGCCTTGGAAACACTAGATATATTCATAAGTTTTACATTACATCATAAAATAAAAAACTACTACAACAACATAATGTTTCCAACGTCCACACTATAAACCCCTCATAATATCCCTGCAAGTCAATCATAATTTACTTCTTCACTACCTGGGAAAAATAAAACATAGAAAAGGGGTGAGCTCAAATGCCCAGTAAGGATAACAATATAGCGGAACATTCAAAATAAGCATAAACATTTAAGGCAATGAATTACTAAAACAAAAGCCTTTTAAAATTGAACTTCAACATAGTATGGAAAAAGTAAAATGAAATAATGCCATTTACTTGTTCACATGGATATTCTACTAATCGAATAATCACATGCAATATCAATAACCACTTTCATAATGTTGGAATGCATAATGCTAAACGTTAATTTCTTTGTCTAGGCCTCATCCCAAGACCTAGGGGTTACTTCTAACCGGAACCCAACCCGGAGTGCCTCTAATAACCGGACACCAACCCGGAGTGCCTCTAATAACCGGACACCAACCCGGAGTGCCTCTAATAACCGGACACCAACCCGGAGGGCATACTTTTACCAGTCCCTAACCTGGAGGGCTTACTTTAACCAGTCCCCAACCTGGAGGGCTTACTTTTACCAGTCCCCAACCTGGAGGGCTTACTTTTACCGGTCCCCAACCTGGAACATACTTGTTTAGCACATTCATCTGAAGAAAAGTTTGAAATATAACATAAACATTCGGATTAAAACTAGCATACGAAATGTCAATAGTTTCACCATAAACTATGAATGGTATAAAATAGCACATCCACAGTCAAAAATATCACAAAACCTTCAATACAATATAGAAGTTTTGTATTATAATAAATCAACTTCAAATAAGCGTAAAATCCATTAAAGGATGTTGACATAGATGAAATCAAAACACTTTTTAGAGAAATATCTCTTTCTATTTTTGAAATCATTTAAGAGCCATATAAAATAAAACATTTTCTTGAAAATATTCTTGTAAGCTTGTAAGGAAAGCTTTGACGATTTTATAACGGCGTAAAATAACCGCACCCGCCGTATAAGTTAAAAAAAACATTCTTACCTCAATTCTGTCGAAAAGGTTAAAAAGGACCTTGTTTTGAAAACGACGGAAAGATTCCTTTATAAACCTCTTATAAAAAGTCAAAAAGGGTATAAATGAATTTAACTCATATTCTAGTAAATAGTAAAAATGTTTTGAAATGCATTTTTAAGAAACATGGATGTGGATGATAAAGAGATCCCAGTAGATTATTACGTATAAACAACCTCGGATAATGAAGAGATTGTGAAATAACCCTTACCTTGTACTTTTCCTTGGTTGGGGTAGGTTAACCTCCTGTATAATGGTGAAATAATTGTTATTAAATTATACAAGAATCATATTCATTAATATGATATCATATATGATCTTTTAATATTGATTTTATAATAATATCTTAGTATTATCGCCGTTTCGGGTGTTAACTTACTCATTTTCTTTTATATGTTTTGTTACATAAGTCATGTTTGTTGTATCTTATTCATATCCAGAATGATATCAAGTCCTTAAACATCATTTTTAAATCATTAAATGATAATTATACTTGAATGGATACGATGGAGAATGAATCTCATCGCGTTCGTGGAGACGGTAGTCCGTACGTACGCACGAACGCTACTTCCATTTAATTTTTATTTTAAAAAAATCGAATCCAAATGATACATAGGTATATTACTATTCAAGTATAATATAATATTTTATATATGTTACTTAAGTTCATTAACACCATCCTTTATACGTTCCATGTGTGGTATGAACGAGTCATATCATTTTAAGGGGGCGGTAGTCCGCACTTCCTCAAATGAAATTATCGTATGTATATACAACATGAAACGAATAATGGTATGAAATAAAATGGAATTACAGAAGCTTATATATAAAATATATATCATTAATATCATATTTAATTACAGTGCCATCATAATGGCCACCATGAGAGGTGGTAAGATGTATTTGAACAATCATCGTTTCGTGAGGCGTTAGTTTGCCATCCACAGAAACATTATGTTCATCATCCATTAGATGGAGTTGTGTGTATGTGTAGTTTTAATCCTTCTTATAACAACATCTTAGTATATTGAGGATACTTGTGTTGTTACAAAAGAAAGGAAATAAAAAGAGTTTGGGGGTTGGAGAAGCAAAATAAAGGAAAATAATTTAAGAGAAATCGTTACCTTTAATTTAGGTAACTCACTTTGGTTGGAACCAAAGGACTTGTTGAAATGCTTTCTGCCTAAGGGGAAGCTTCAAAGAGGAGGAGAGGGATGTGGGGAGCTTAGTTGAGCGGAGTTTGGACGAGCCAAGTGGCTTGAGAAGTGTGAAGAATGAGTAGAAGTGGTCTCCTTTTATAAGGGAGAGGAGGGGCTCTTTAGGAAAGAGTGAAAGTATTACTTTATAATATAATTATATTCGGTTTATAATGGTCCGAAAATCATTGAGGTCGAAGATAAGATGACTCATATTCTAAATAACATCAACCAATAAGAATTGGACAGGTTTTAGATAATATTTTAATCATTATAATCTTATTTATTTAAATGATTTATTAATGAGGTAAACATTGCATCATTATTGTGTCATTAATAATTTAACTTATTTGATGTCTAAAAATTATAAATAAAATATCATCATGTAGTAAATCTTTTTAGCTTTCTAATGAATATTTATAATCGAAAATCCAACATGTATAACCCTATGTAAAAATTGTTCTTCTAAAAGATGTAAGCTTATACCATTTTTATTTTTATTTTAACTTTATTAATATAATGTGTCCCTACCACATACAAGTGGCTCCAAGGGGTCCCCAAATTGACCCAAGGATGCCCATGGTCGGGTATGTGTGAACCAATAGGGTTACGACACGTTTTAGGGTAATTTAGTATTATTATAATATTATTTTTTAACCCTTATTTACCGGATTTACCCTTAACCATGGTAAATAAAATATTTACCGCAGTAATTATTCAAAATGTCTAAAAATAAAAGTTACCTATTTACACAATTTGAACATCCTGATTCCAAATATGGAATCCATTTTCCTAAATTCAAAACAAAGAAGTGGCAGAAATTAATTTAAAATTAATTCCCGCTGTCAAAACAAAAAGCGTGTTTTTAAGAGATAATAACTATCAAAAGATTGACACTCGTTTATGTTCGGTTTAATTGTAAAATTATGTCCAATGACCAACATTATATTAAATGGTAAAAATATATTCTAAATATACTTTAAAACCACTCAAATTCATAATTTATCACTATTAATTATTTTGATTAAAAAAGTTGTTTTTAATTAATACTTAGTAATTTTCACTATTCATCAAAATATGAAAGTTATCCGAAATGTACCAAAATTTCACCTTAGGCTAAATTCGATATTCCGAATCCAAAAATGAAGTCAATTTTCAAATATAAAATATATATAATTTCGAAATTTAGGTATTACTATTCATAACGGCTAGTTTGATCGGTTGTGGTGTGTGTTAAAACTCGACGTTGCGTACAACACACGCTACTGTTTTATTCAAAGGAAAGCGTACCGTGGAAGCTTGGGATGTTTCATTCTAAATTTTTTGATGTCTCCATTTAGTCAAAAAGCTTAAAATATTGTATTTAAAAAGGTTTCACTATCAAATGTTGATAAAAGTGCAATTCTGAAAATGAATCTGTTCTTGCATTATGACTAAGAAACTCATAATATGGATTCTAAAATTATAAGGATTATATAAAGTTAAAAATGTAGTTAATTCTATTCATGACCTCTTTTAATGTCTTTTTTTTTGGTAAGTCATGGTGCAATTGAACTCGGTGTTGCGTGTAGTGCAAGTTATTGAATTATTTTGAAGAAATAACACACTATGAAATCTTGGGGTGTTACAATAGAGGGAACCAAATACCTAGTGGCCCACTGGAACACTAATAGATCCATTTTAGTCCTGATAGTGCCTAATAATTTTTTTCATTATATTTAGAATTTTTTTATTATAAATTTTCACTATTTTATACCCTTTAGGGTTCCCTTAGGATTGATTTTCTCTAGCTATAGACATACAAGAAAAACATTTCTCATTTCTCACATTCTTCATCCATTTATCTCTCTTAAATCTAAGGAGACCAAATGTGTTTTATCTTTCTAAATAAATCTATGTTGTTACCTTTCCCATCCTTCTCCTATTCTTATTATATTTTCTCTCATTACATTTTACAGTTTATGGATACCATTCTATGATTATATTATATAATGGTAATTTGATTTTTTTTGGAACTATATTTCTTATGTACAAAAATAGAGAAGGTCAAGAAGTTTAAACACATTATGTTTATTACGTTTGGACAAGGGACATTTTTTAGTGAATTAAATAATGGATTTCATTATCATAGGTTAAAATTGTATAATTTTTTGGATTCTAGAATGTAAGTATTTTGATTTTGGTATAGATGGAAGGTTATAAAGAGTCCACAGTGGGGGTTTTACTTTATTTTTTTGAGAAATTATTTATAAAATATCATTCATCACTTGTACGGAGTGAATTTGTGTTCATTGAGTAATGATAAGATCATGAGTGAGTTATAAATTTAGGTTATCAAACACCCCGATTGGGTTTAATTGGGTATTTTCAATGAAGTGGATATATTATAATTTTGTAAACATTAATACAGTTTAAATATTTATTTTAGAAATATTAATGAGACGTTCTGGAGAATAAATTTCCATATTGAATTGAACTTTTTTTTAAATATTGTAGGAGAATGTTTAATTATTTATTTGATATTTTTTACGATCAATATCATTGTAGTGATTTGAAATGAATGTTCAGTTCATAGATATTTCAGAATTATTATGATTTATTTTTGTAATGGTACGCAAATTGTTTGAATTATTATCGAATATAAAAGGAAATATTATTAAGTATTTTTAAGGTTATATCACAATGTATACCTCTATAAATATATGTTTTTCATTGTAAGAGCAGTGGATTTTTCTTGATCTAAGATTCTATTGTGTATAATATTTTTTTAATCACTTCCTCTTCTAGTCTGTAATAAAATAATTTTGTAAATAATTTATTTTCATATATTACTGAAATGAAGAACAATTTATGTACCAACACATATTCCTTAGTTAATAGGTATGGATAATAGAGATGTAATGGATAATATTGATATATTAAGAAAAGTAGTATCATTATAATAAAATCATTGCATTGAAATAAATAATTTTTAATATATATTTGAGGGAATATCTGATGACATTTCCCTTGGTAGATAAAATCAAGGTAGTAACTTATGTATAGGTAATTAAAATATTTAAATTTTCTATTAGGAGACATGGAATATATGAATTGAAGAGTAATTCTTTTGATTTGAGTTAATTTATCTATGTTTTATTCCTTTCATACTTTTATTCATTTACCTTGAACATCGCTAGTCCCTTAATTCATTGTGTTCTCATGAATGTTGTTCTTGATTAATCTAGGTAAAAATCCTAAGTTAAGTTGGATTGTAACTTCTCAATATTTATTGTGTTTTGGAATGTGGTTTTATTTTGATCAAGATAGTATTATTATATTCTATAGATGTTGTAGTGATTATTTGAGTTCCTCTAAGTTTAGTTGTTTTTAATGACATAGGAACATATAGGGAGTGTGAGAAGTTTTTGTGATTATGATATGGATATATATATATATATATGATTATATTACTTTCAAAGAGAAGAGAGACATAATTAGTGGGTATAGATATATAGGTGAGTGTGTATATATATATAGATGATTATATTCCATTATATGATAGGAGGGACCTCCAAAGTGATTATTTACACTTATATATATTTGGTTATTTCACTCATATAGAGGATGTCCATTTTTTACCATCTTGGATTTTTTAATTCTTTTTAAATTTGGTTCAAATAACCCAACCCTAGTATCCGAGAGTTAGTGGTTACTTTATTAAATTTGTGGTAGATATAAGTAATCACATACCCAAGGACCAAATAGTTTAGTAGTGTTGGAAAATAAAATAAATGCTTGAAAATCGTATTACATTTAAAAATGAAAAATAATACATAGAATTTTCACTGAGAACAAAATTATACCCTTTATCATATCCCTTCATACTAATCATAATACACATCATGGCATACAGGGAAATTAAAGATAAGATATGAGTGATCTCTAATGCTCAATAATGGGATGCTTACACAAAAATCTTCCATAAAAAATAAGGCATTATCAATATAAAAAGTTAAATAACTGAAACACATGAAATTTAACCAATAAATTAAACATAAAGAATTATATTATAGGAATAAGAAGTGAAAAAAATAATTCCATATAAATATTTACATAAGTTGAAAAATATTAATGGATATTCTAACTAATCAAACAATCATATGAAAATAAGTAACTGTTCTCATAATGAGAAAATTCATAATTCTAGACATCATAACCTTATCTTCAAAGACTTTTTCCATGAAATTGTATATAAATGGGTATGGCCTTATTCAAAACCCAAGGTAGTTTTTCTTTTGAGACATACTGATGCATAGAGGGGCTATAATGGGCCTGACTCGTCACTTACTAAGTCCAATGAATTACTCATATAAAAGTTGGAAAACATAATCAACATAAAAAATAATATTGAAAAATATCATGATTTTTTTAATAAATTTAACCAATCAATCAACATGAAAATTCATATTTTAACGTCTGAATAAAAATTTTAATACCTTACCCAATCAGTAAATATAATCCAAAACCATCCAGAGTACTATGGTGAATGATAATAAAATAGTAAATCCCAGTCAAACTAATCATAAACCATATTGAGAAATAATAAAGATAAAATATTTATAGTATATTCCCTAAGGATAAGAAGGAAAAATTATGTTTTTTTCATTGATGATTATAAATAAAATTAAAATTACATTAAAAACATTCATGAAAAAAATAACCTTTTCAAATTATAATACGATTTTTAAAAAATAGAAATTGAAAGAATACAAGAAAAATTATTTTCCATTACAGTAACGTTGTAAAATTTAAAATTATTCTTCAAAAGAATTTTTGGTCATGAATATATGAATATTTTTTTCATTCCAATTGTGTTTAAAAAAATATTCATTTCAAAATTTTCTATGAAATTTTAAAAAGAACCATGTATGGAAAATGACATGAATATGAATTTTAAATATTTTTTATGAAAGAAAAATTGGGTAAAAATCTCTACAATAAAAAATTATATGAATTTTAAAAACATTTTTTAAAATAGTTTTAAAAAACATGTATATGATAGAAAAATATTTTTGACTATAGAGAGAAATGAAGACATATTTTCTTAAAAAAATCTTAATAATTTTAAGTAATAAAGAGGGTAAAATGGTACTATTATATTAAAACATAATAAATTACCATATTGTAATAAAATATACATGTATTATGAAATAAATAACAAATATGTCCTCCAATGGAGACTTAAATATAAACAGTCCAGAATAATGATGAGATTATATAACAATCCCTTACCATTTTAGTCATTAATGAATCATACCCCCCCATAACATCAAATGAAACTTTAAAAACCATTAATATGATTATATTCTTGATATTAAATATATTAGGAGAAGTATATATGCCTTACAAAATAAATATGGGTATAATATGACATATGTATCAAAGAAGTCAAAGATAAATGAGAAACCTTTACCTTAGGTGTGATTTCCATCATATGTATCTGAACCTCATTCAAGATAAATATATATTTATTTTAAAAATATTAATGAAGCATACCCATATACAATACCCTATATTATTTTATTTTAACTTTTTCTCACCCATTTATTCAAAATTCATTATTAAAAACACTATTCTAGGGGACAACTACTTCATTTTTAACCTATGTTTTAGATTCATAGTTTCATTCCTTGTACTTTGACCATGGTTCAATAATTTAAAAAATTTTAATAAATAAATAAAAAATATATATTTTCATTTTATACCTATTTAGGTTAATATATCTAATATATATACACAAATTAATTACACTGCTCATGGAGATGGTAAACCATACAAACATATGAATTCTATTTTCTATTTCTTTGATGGATAGAACCAAAAAAGTTAAGTTATAATTAAAACTTCCAGAATAATTATTATATAATATATATCATATATATTCATTAAACCTTCCCTAATCACTATCCAAGTCAAAATAAAATTAAAAACATATCACATTGCAACGTGGAGGCGGTAGTCCACACATGTGCACGAGCGACATTATCATTTTCCAATGGATATTAAGGTAAGAAGTTAGATGTGATGTTATAATTTTAGAAGAATAATTGTGTTATATATATCATATATATATATATAATTCATTGTTATATCCATCCATGAGAGGTGGTGATGGAAACCGAATTACATCAGTTTTCAAGGTGGTAGTCTGCCGTACACATGATCGATGATTTATTTTACCATTTGATATAATAGGATGTGGATATAGTTCATTAACTTATAATAAAAACATATCAATATATTTTAGATACATTTTATATTATTTTTCATAGTTTATGGTTATTTGAAGGAGTTAAAGGGGGAAAAATGAAAACACATGGTTAAGAACTATACCTCTTATTCAAACAACCTCCTTAGGTTTATACATAAAGCCATACTAGATTGGTTTTATGATCAAAAAAGGACTCTAGGTAATTGAATGGTTTGAAATAAAATAATTTGTGTACTTATTTTTGGAACCAAATGACTGTGGAAGTGAGAAGATTATATTATAGGGATTTCCCTTATATAAGCGGGGGAGAAGGATACATTTGGGATTTTGTAAAGGAATAAATTATGCCCACATATTTTCACAAGAACCATGGTTAAAAATTTGATAAAAATAAAAAATTATAATATATAAGGTCTAAATATTCCCATATAATAGGAATTTTACAAGTTTTTAAGTTGTTTTAACCCTTTTTATTTTAGTTTTACCCCTGGTAAACCCACCTTAATGGTAACTATGGTCATAATTATTTTATCATTTTACTACCAATTAAAAAAAAATTATTGTTTCCTTACTATTTAATAATAATTATTAAAATTAAAAAAACATTAATCCATTTTTCCAAATTGCATTCATAAAAGTGGAATAATTTAATTTATATTTAATCATTTTGAGATGACGAAAAGACTTCTTCCCAAAGAAATGTTTTCATCAGTATAATTTTTTTTAATATAATTTATAATATAATAGATTGAAATGAACTAAATTGTATTAATTATGATATAATTGAACAAATTTATCTTTTAAGACAATTTTAAACAAAATTTATATTTGAAAATTCTTAAAAAATAAAATTTTTAATAAAAATAAGTATTTTTTTAATATTCATTGAAAAATTACTGTTTTCATAAAATATTAATATAATAAATGTAATAACATTGTAAAATGATTATTAATGAAATTTATTTTTTAAAAGTAAATTTCTCAAATTTTTTTTAAATAACTTTTAAAATTAGTGCAAAAAATGTTGTTAAATAAATTTTTTAATAAATATAGCTTTTAAGAATAAATCAATGTTCAATAATATCTCATGCCTATAAAAATATGAGATGAATAAGGAATCATTTTATTAATCATATAATATAAAAATCTTATTAAAATCATTCACCAATAGTAAATAATGTAATTTATTTAGATAAAAACACATTATGCGCATAAAAATAATTTTTTTTCATAAATAATATTTCTTTTATATAAAAATGTTTTTTAATTTAATTTAAAATTGATTCAAAACTAACAAATTCTTTTTATACAAGTGTAGACCATATAATTTTATAATGTAGTTAGTCTTATTCATACCCACCAATTTAACAGTTATGTTATAATTATCATAATTAAATAATATATTTCATGAGTCATATAAGACTAGTGTTGCAAGTCATATACACTATCAAAACAATATTTTCTTAATTTTAAATATCCATGATACATCTACTACGGGTTATAAAATAGGTTAAATTTATTTAAAATAAATATATTTTAAATTCTTGGTGTGTTACATTCTTTCCTCCTTGAATATACTACATCTTAATGATTTGTACATTCACTTGGAAAACTAGGGTTTTCAATTTGAAATATCCATTGTTGGGAAACCCACATTGTAAAAGGGTAAATAAACTTACTCTCAAAACAATGGGAAATTTAAATAAGAAGTTCATTTTCAATGAAACATAACTCAGTTTCCAAGTTGGAAAACATTTTTATCATGTCAAAATATAAAAATGGAAGAAAAGACTATATAATTATAGAGTGTGATAGATATCATTGATATAAAATGTGAATGCTCAAGGGAAAGTCAAGGACTACAAAGAGAAAAATTATATTGGGTGAAAAGACCATTTATTCATCTAAAATGTAGGTAAATGTATAAAATTATTAATTCAAGAACCTTTTCTTAATGTTGAGTGAATATTTTACTATCAACATAGATAACACCAGAATATATACTTGATATCATTTTATTTCATTACCACACCTTCAATATTGGGTTTTTCTTCAATCCACATTCACTTAATTTCTTACTCGAAGAAATGAATATCCTAGAGAATTGTTTTATCCCTAAATAAAAAAAATTAACTTTTAATAGATTATGGGATCTATAAATGAGTGACAAGTCTTTCTATATAACATAAAATATTTATCAAAACCAACAAATGGTTTTCATAAGTTATCTAATATTATAACATAATCTACAAGGATCAATAGAAACACCCATTGTTCAACTTATTAAATTAAAAGTTATTTATTCCTAAGACCCTTAACCTTAAATCTACAAAAAAATAGAATAAAATTACTAACAAATAATCCACTATGTCATACCTAATGGTTATATATGTATCTTAACCCAATAAAACATCGCCCAAAATACTAATAATCACCTCAAAATCACAATAATTAAAAAATATTTTATTAAATAAATGTTTATGAATAAAACCATTTGAGTAAAAATAATTTCATATTAACTAGTACATCATGTAGTCTAGTGGTTGGAATTTAACCCTTTCCACTCATCGATCGTGGGTTCAAACCATGCGGCCATGTGATATGTGATGGGTTGTCACCTGACGTGTAGGTTGTACATTTTTTAAAATTATATTAAATTTGATTCATATAATTATCCCAAAAATATGACAAATATCCTAAAAAATAACCTAAACCATCAGTTCAATTTTTAACCAATATGTTTTTTATATAGATTAATTTTTTACACAAAAAAACTATAACATTAATTTAATATTATTTACTTAACACAAATGATAATATTAAATGAAAACATAATCAATACATTTATATTTATGTATGAAAAATTATAGGTAATTCTTTACCAAATAAATTTATCACTAAAACCCATACTAATCAAAAGTGTAACATTACCATAAATGTCTCACAAAATTATCTTAATAATCTTGGACTTCCATCACATTAAATAATATAAGTGCTTTCAAAAACATCAAACTTATGATGAATCATTAAATAATAAACCCATGATTGTATCCATAACCATTAATTTTTTTATATGTATATATATATATATATAAATTAACCAAATCCATATATGTTTTTGGATTCTTATAATAAAAATAACATTGATAAAAATACTTCTTCAACATTATTATTGGATCCCGATACATAAATACATCAACCATTTTACTTCAATTATTATTATAACATAGGTAAATCATTATAATAGGAGTCAACCTATAAATAAGACATTGAATTGGATAAAACCTAGGTTCCATACATCTAATGAAATGAACAATAAATGGATCCCTAAGATGAAATTTATTTCCTTCCATATTACTCTTAATTTTTCCGTGACAATTAATTTCATTATGCCCTTATTTTACACAAAAAATACATTTTCAAATTATTTTGATTCATTCTACTAGTCATATCTTTCGACATATCTAACTTGAAATAATATTTATTCTATTTCGCCCCCATGATCTACGACACTGGAGCTCTTATCATAATACATCCTTCACTTAGTTGTGAGTCTGAGAGTTGGTTAAGGTTTAACTTGTTAATCATATATCATTATAACTGATTATGAATAATCCCATTACCATTATATCAAAAAACAATCCCATTTGGTTGCTCATAATCACCAAATTTTCTATTATATTCAATATTAACAAGATTCTTTAAAGTTATAACCATTTCATGAAAAAATAATATCATGAGAAACAATAATCATAGTAGTGAACTAGATAATCATTTATAGGATATCTAAACCATGAAACTCTCTTTTAAATCTATGAATAATTAGGTTTAACTTAAGTTATTTATTTACATTATATATTAAAATCCTTCATGATGTTTTGTAAATAAAATGTACATCATCACAAGAATATCTCCCAATAGTGTCAAAATAGGTGTGAAATAAGGCCCTTTATCATGAACCAAGTGAAGATCGAGTCAAAGCCCAATGTTCAATTGTTAATGATATTACCCCTAGGTACAACTATTCCAGAGCGACATCCACATATGGTATTGAGGAATGGATGTTTTTATATTAAATAGATATAATATATACCTTACCAAAACATTAAGATGTTATTCTATACTTAGACTTATCCTCAAAGTCATTCATAGTGTTATGTTCTATAATATACATTTTGAAAAATCTAGTTCCCAAGGATTCTACTAAATATATTCTGATACCAATTATAAATTCCATATCCCTATTATTATAGTGTTAAGTGTCACTTTTTGACATAGGTTCTAGATACAATTTATCACATCTCAAAGGATCTTATAGTTCAATAGTCTTAGAAAACTATATAGATACTTGAATCACACATTATATTGGAAAAAATAAAATAAAACCTATAATTTTTTTTTGATAAAACCATTATTAGCTTTATTATATCCTAGTATATCAATAATAATACCCTTCATAACATCTTAAGGAATGAAAACATAAGAAATGGGTGATCTCTAATGCTTATTAATGGTAGGCGTAAGACAAAATTTACCATGAATAAAAAGGGCATAATAAATATGGAAAGGTAAAAGAATAATAAAAATTCCATTTAATCAATAAATTCAGCGTGGACGGTAATATTTCAAGAATAACTTATGATAAAAATAATTCAATATAAATTATCAGACAAGTTGAAACTTTTTCATTTATGTTATAACTAATAAAATAATCACATGGAAGTAAATAACTAAAATCATAATTAGGAAATGAATAATTTCAGAAATCATAACCATAACCTTGAGGCCTCATTCCATGAAATATTATATAATTGGGTAGGGCCTCATAAAAAAACCCAAGTAATTTTGTCTACTGATACCTAAAAATACATCGAGGGGCTATTGCAGGCCTAAATCATCACTTACTATATCAAATTCATTCCTCATATGAAAGGGGATAAACACATTCAACATAAATATTTTTATTATAAAATTTCATATAAAATATTAATAATTTTTCCCAATCCATAAACATAAAAAATTTTATTAGAAAACTAACATATGAATGTTCATAATTTCTCTAATCAATAAAAATGATTATAAACCCTTTAGAGTACTATAGATAATGATATCAAAACAGCACACTGAGTTAAAATGACATTAAAACATCTAGATAAATAATAATGATATTATATTTATGAGATATCCCAAATAGATCATAGGTTAAAATGATAAATTTTGTGGTTTATAAATAAAAATACCATTAAATTTAAATTTAAAACATTCTTGTGGAAAATAACATTTATAATTTAAAAATCACCTTTAAAAACTACACATTTCTAGAATATTCGTGAAAATTTTTATTTGAAAATAAACTTTTAAAATGGTAAATAAATATTCAAAACAATGATTTGTCATGAATTTGGTAATATTCTGTTCAAGATGAGTTTGTTAAAACAAAGATTACTTTCATATTTTTGAAAAAAAGACAAAAAGTACCTTGTTAGGAATGCAATAGGAAGATTAATTATAAATAAATTTTAAAAAAGTAAAACATTGTTAAAAATTTCTTTTATAAATAATTTTAGTAATTTTAAAACAATTTTTAAATTATTTTTAGAAAATTTGTATACTGATGAAAACGTATTTTCGCCCGAAGAGAGAAATAAATTCATCTTTTCTTAAAAAAAATTTATCAATCATTTTATTTTCCAAAGTGATGAAAATGGTAATATTACATGAAAATTCCCAACATAACTAGATTATAATAAAATATATATGGTTTAATGTTGAAACATAAAAAAATTTCTCCAATGGAGACATAAACATAAACAATCCCAAATAATGATAAGATTGTGAAATAAAACCTGACCACACTATGATTTTTGAATCATTGACCCCATAACATAAAATGAGACATTAAATTTTATAAATATAAATATATTCATTAGATTACATATTTATTTATATGTATATAATAAAAAAAAATAAGTGGTTAATATGACATATTCATCATGTAAGAAAAAGTCGGATGAGAAACCCTTACCTCTTGTCTGATTTCCTTCATACATGTCAAAAACACATGTATAATAAATATATAAATATGTTATAAATATATTTAAAAAACATAATCATATATATATATATATATAATATCATATACAATTTTTTTATAACTATTTAGCACCTGTTTAGTAAAAATTCTTCGTTAAAAATATTATTTTGAGTGATAACTAGTTCATTTTTCACGTATGTTTTAGTTTGGTAGTTTTATTACTTTTAAATTGATCATGGTTCAATTGTATTTATAATTTTAATCATGATATAAATATAATATATATTCATGTTTTATTTTTTAAGTGAAATCCTCAAAAGATATATAGAAAAATGAATTACACTATTCATTGAGACAATATTTCATATGTATGCATGAACAATGTTTTAATTTCATTGAGAGTTGTTAAAAAAGGGTTAAGTTATAATTAAACTTTATAGAGTCAGAATTATATAATATATATCATATATATCAATTAAATCTATCCTTATAACTACTAATTTCAAAATTACATGAAAAATGTATTGCATCACTATGTGGAGGTCGTAGTCCACACGTATGCACGAGTGATGTTATCGTTTTACAAAAGATTAGAAGGTAATAAGGTATATAATATATTATAATTATAGAAAAATAATTGTGTCATAAATATACTATATATTCCTTAACGTCATCTTTATATCCAATATTGAGAGGTAACAATGGGAAAAATTACATTGGTTTTCGAGGCTATAGTCTACTGTAAAAATGATCAAATATTTCATTTCACATTTTATTAAAGATTAGATGGATATTTTACAAGACATAAACCTAATAACATCTCATTATATGATATATATGGGTTTTATTATATTGATATAGTTTATGGGGAGAAAGTGACACATGAAATATTTGAAAAGAATAAATTGTACACACATTTTTCATGTACCACAAGGCTCCCAAAATGGAACATTCTCAAACCATAGATGAGATAATATCAAAATATTTATAATCAAGAGGAATTTAACAAGTGTCTATATAAGAACCTAGATTTTCTATGAGATACATAACATTTTATTTTTAGTTTAAAATCTTTATTTTTATCCTAATAAAAGTTCTCAATGAGGTAATAGGGGTTATGATGGTGTTAAGGGTTTATTCAATTCCTGATTCCCTATATTTCAGAGGAATAAATTTGGCATATGGTTAGTAGAAACCATGAATCATAGTCCACATAGTTTTATTAAATTGTTTGGGGTGTTCTAGTGCTCTTCCCAGGGCCTCACTGTTTGTTGTAACTATACTACCCAGGATGCACAACTGTGTAAGTGTTGTAGGCCTATTCACATAAGGGTTTTTTCATGATATGTGCATGGTTAGTCAAATTATAGACATAGTACATATGAGGGGGTGTCTATCAGTAGTGGTTTTTTCATGGTTGGTGCATGGTTTTTAATACTATGTGATCAAACCATGAGACCAAACCGTGCGATCAATTTTAAAAGGGTGAAATAATGATTTTACCCCTCATTTTATTTAAATGGGTAAATACTTTTATTTATTCCTCCACACATAGTAGGCCCTCCTACTATTGGAGAGCTATTTCCACCTCAACGTAGGAACTAAGGATTCTCTTCCATCTGGACTCTGATCAGACTGTAGTATATCATATTGGATAGCCACTAGAAAGATCTCTATTTCTCTCATACCTTTCATCATTTATATCACTATCAAGATAGACATATTAGTGAAAGATCATATGCCCTAGTTTTAGGGTGTTTTTCGATTTACTTTACTTATTTCTCTCTAGACCATATTATAGGCCATCAATGGATGATGAGTCTACTACCATGAAAAGGTTGGTGGTCTGGGGATTTTCCAATAAAGTCTTGGTGTTTAGGTATTACGACATTTTGAAACACACCAATTATTTTGACCGATGCTTGTAAAATGTGCTTTACCTTAAATAAAATTAATAGGCACGACCTAAATAACATATGTGACATATTTTATATATCATTAAGGACTATGAATTGAACCACCCCATGGTCGTGTTGTTAAATTTGATAAGGCCACTATCGGTGGACTATGAAATTAATTAACCTATAATGTTTTTCCTTTATCCACTTATTTGTTATGTTAAATTAATTAATTAACATGGAAATTGAATTAAATATAATAGGGAATAAAATACCATCTTCCTATTCCATTGGCCTTTGTGCCTTATCACTTAGGGTTGAGATGTTCTTCAAAACTAAAATTCTCTTTTAATATGAATGAGCGGATTCATGGGATGTGAGACCTTCAAAGACATTGATATGTTTTAGCCTCCTTTTTAGGCGAGTACATTTCTTATAATAATGTAATGATTAATTGAAATTAAATGTGTACTTAAATGGTATTTTTAAACTAGTGGCCCATGACCATTCATTTTTCAATGCAGAGAGTGAAAATGGTTTCAAATTCAAAATTCCACAAATGGAATCATTGGAATTATTTTTTTATATGATTTTTAATGAATTTATCATGCATTGTGGGTGACACATGGGTTATTATATAAAAAAATGGATAGAATCACTTAGATGATGGATCATTATACATGCCTAAGGTGATACTTGTACTCCCTATGTGGACTTCCAAGGACAAACTTGGAGGAAATATCATTATATATACCATTTGTGATACTTTCGATACCTATATGTGATAATAAGGATATAATCATAAGTAATATCATTATATATTCCATTAGTGACACTTGGGATCCCTTCATGGACCACTAAGGATGGAATCAGAGGGTGAAAACATAATACCACACCTAGTTTGATACCAGGGCCCCTATAAAGAATGACTATGAAGATATTTTAAGGTGATGGGTTCATGTAATACATGGAGTGATACATGGTTTCAAAATTATGAATTCTATCAATAGTCATAGGCTGTATTTGAATTGAGTAATAAATTAATTACACGATGTGACTTCCAAGTCGAAGGACAAGCATGGATTCAGTTGTAGCCTAACATTTTATGGATGAAATTATTATACATATATTGCTTAAATATATATCCTGGTGGATTATTAGAATATGATTCAGATTCTTAGACATAATTATAAATTATATCATGATTCACTGTTTACCTAGGGATATTTCTACATAGGGTGAAGCAAGTAGCATAGGATGTGTGTTACATGGGAACTTGGACCTATGTGGGTTAATGATTTACTAATTTTAATTTACATCTTTTATTATTAAATACAGACTAGTTATTATATATACTCATGGTTTGAGTGGAATTAGATACCAATGGTGGTGTCCTACTCAGTATATCTCACACCCAATTCAGGACACTAATTTGTAACTGGCTAGACTTCATGGATCTAGGTAGAGAGAGGGGAAATTATGTGATTATTTATGACTTATTGATTATAGCATGGGAGTAGGGGGAATAAGAATGAGCTATGTCTAGTGATTCTAAATGGATATATTTTATTGGTCCTTTTGGTTCTTCTAGAATACCTGTATATTTGTGTGTCTCCATTCATGTCTGCCTATACATTTTTTAGATATATTAAATTACATCATTTTATATATGGTAGTGGATATCTCTATTGATAATTATTTACTATATCTAGATTATTATATTCCAATATTAATTGAAATTTTGATTGCACTATTTATTCATTTATTATACCATTGTGCGACTCTGATTGTGAGGGTGTAGTCTCCCAACTGTACCACTATAGAACATCATTTTTATTCGACATCCTATGGAATACGAGGATGTAACGACCCAAGTCCGGAGCCCCTCCACTGGTGCCCCGTACCCGGTTTGCCACATGACCTCAAGCGCGTTTCCCCGAACGCCAGAGGCTGTCAACTAGCAGCGAGGGCCTTGGTGAGTCGGTGGGGAAACTATGCCCTAATTAGGTAAGGTATGCAAGTTAAGAAAACAACAATAAACAGCGGAAGCATTAAACAACATGCATAACAACAGAAACCCAACAGCGGAAGAAATGTAGATATATAACTATGATGACAAAGATGCAGTAGGTACAAGTATCTAATGAAAAACGCAAACACAACAACGTGCTGAAATACAACTGAAACCGAGTGCAAAAGAAAAAAACTAAGCTCCTCAACATCACGAGCCATGGCGCGGTCCAATTCTCCCCAGCTCCTGGTGAAATCAAGATCCTGATGTAGAAGGGCGCTTGCCCTTGTCTATACCTGCAGCAACATAGTCTGCTTGGGCCCAAAAGCATGGCCGAAACAGGGTGTGAGATACATTCCCAGTAGGCAATCACCCAAAGATCTATGCCTTACAGTCAAATGAATACATGGAAGTAAATAAACAAGAAGCAGTAAACAGGAAAGCACAAGCAGCTACAATCCACAGCTCTAACAAGCAAAGCACACAAGTAAGCAGTCAGCAACAAGAAGAAAACAGGTAACCCTCTAGGTAGCTCTTACAGCCTAACCACTATGGTTCAACCTATAGTACTAGCAACCCTCTGGGAGGCACACACAGTATCACCCCTCTGGTTCAGCTACGTAATTAAGCAGACTCTCTGGGGAAGTACTCACCGTCAATTCCCTCTATAGTCTCGTATCATGCTAAAGTCTCTCTGGGGAATCACTCAATGTCAATTCCCCCTGTGGCCCGTTTCGAGTATCTACAGACTCTCTAGGGAAGCACTCAAGGTCAATTCCCCCTATAGTCTCGCATCATAATTAAAAGACACTCTGGAGAAGCCCTTCCGTCAATTCTCCATTTGGTCTACTAATCTAGGTTCTCACAGTACTGAGTATAACTAAACATGCTCAGCACGTGTATATCATCCAAGTAAACCTAAAGAACTACTTGGCTATCATTCAATGGCTCAACAGAATAACAAAACAACAGTTCCTTTATCCTACAACTAGGTATGGAAACTAGAAAAACGCTCAACAAGAAAATCAAGCATATCAAACATCCAAAGTACAGTAAAGCTACCATAATCACAGGAAAAACATCTACTCTAGAAATCAAGAAAAGTAGGAAATACAACAAGGGAAAAACTGGAACAGGAAATACCCCGTTCAAGGGTATTGGTGGAAATTGCACAAAATATTCATCAAATTTCTACAGAAAGGCACAAACCACCTACCTCGATCCGAGGAGATCGATATATATGAACCACGATGACAGATTTCTCTTAGAACAACATAGATATGAGAAAACACACAAAACATTCATCCCACAATAACTTGGAAATGAGGAGGAATCAAGAAATGAGGCTAAAGAAGAAGGAAAAACTCACCGGTGTGATTCCAACACAACTGAACGTGCTCGAATAGGAAAATGGACGGCAAGGCAGGAGTTTGTTGAAGATCCGACTGTACGGTCGCTCTCAGACGGACGAAATCTGGAGAAGAAGATGAAACTGGGGGTCAGGCGCGACCCTAGTCCGTTTAATGAAAAAAAGAAAGTACAAGGCATGTATTTATTGAGTACATGGCGTGTACTTCAATTTTCCGTACTCCAAATTAACTGGCCTCTACCTCAGCCTTACACACCGTGTGTGTGGCCCAGACAAGGCCAGCACACGGCTTCATTCCTGGGATGAGTACACGGCATGTACTCAGAAAGTACACGACGTGTACTTTGAAAATTCCCAGAAAATTTATTTTCCTTAAAAACTCCAGAAAAATGGAAAACATACCTGAACGAAGATCTGAGTTCTGACAAAATTCCCACTTAAAGAAATTTGTCCCTGAATTTCCCTAACAAGGTGGAGAAGATGAAACCCCGAACAACTCTGGCCACTAGATCGTACATCGGCCTTCCTCTCCCAGGTCTCGTCCTGTACTCACCCGTGCTTCCATAGCACTCGTACCAGAGGAACAGACCACCCACGGAGAACCTTCGTACTATGATCGACAATCCGGATAGGATGCTCCTCGAATGACGCATCCTCATCAAGCTCAACTTCCTTGGGATGAATGACATGAGAAGGGTCTGAAAAGTAATGTCGGAGCTGAGAGACGTGGAAGACATTGTGCATGGACCGATACCTATGAGGTAGCTGAAACCGATAGGTGACTGGCCCCACTCTCTCCAAGACCTCAAACAGACCGACGTACCACGGTAAAAGCATACCCTATCTCCGAATCCTATTGTGTCCAAACCTCGGTGCGACACCTAGGAAAACCTGATCACTGACCTCGAACTACAGTGGTCGTCTCCGCTGATCAGCATAAGACTTCTGCTAAGACTATGCTGTAGCCATCCTCTTCCGAATCAGCTCTATCAGCTCTGAAGTCTTCTTTACAGGATGAGGTCCCAGCAAAGCTGCCTCTCCTAACTCCAGCCAGAATAAGGATGATCAGCATGGCCTACCGTACAAAGCCTTGTGTAGTGCCATCTGAATGGTCGCCTGAAAACTGTTGTTGTAGGCGAACTCCACAAGAGGGATATGATTCTCCCAAAAAACTCCAAATTCAAGGATGCAAGCTCGGAGCATATCCACAAGCACCTAGATCGTGCGCTTGGACTGGCCATCAGTCTGGGGATGGTAAGCTATACTCAAAAGTACATGTGTACCCAAGGCCTTCTGAAGTCCCTTCCAGAACCGAGAGGTAAAGCGTGCATCTCTGTCTGAAACAATAGAGCACGGAACTCTAGGCAGGCGAACCATCTCTCTTATGTAAGTTCGTCCCAGATCATCGACACTGAAGGTCTCTTTGATCGGTAAAAATCTACCAACCTTCGTAAGCCTATCAAATTCAACCCAAACAACATCGTTTCTCCGAGGCGATCTCGGTAACCCGGTCACGAAGTCCATCACAACATCGTTCCACTTCCACTATGGAATGGGTAACTGCTGTAAGAGCCCTACTAGTCACAGATGCTCTGATTTCACCTACTGACGAGTAGAATATCTCATGACCAAACCAACAACATCCTTCTTCATACCTGGCCACCAGTACTGGAGATGAAGATCCTGATACATCTTGGTGGCGCCATGATGAACTTCCCAAACTGAGGAATGGAAATCCTGCATCAACTCCTCGCGTGTGTCTGCTGGCACCCATAAGCTTCCTTGGAAACGCAATATCTCATCCTCACCCATTGTCCATCCATGAAGAGGGTCCTCTACTGACACACTGTCCCACATGACTATGCCTTCTGAGTCTGAAAGATGCCTCATCCGTACCCAATCAAGTAGCATGGAGGTAATATCTACAGAAGATAGAAAAGTCTATCCCTTCCTGTCGTGCACCTCCAGATGCATCTCAAAGAACAGAGCCATCAGCTTCCACTCACTACTGGCCTCCTGAACTACCTGAATCTTAGTTCTCCTACTCAACGCGTCTTCCATGGTGTTGCCCTTTCCCGGTTTATAGGGAAGCTTGAAATCAAAAGACTGAAGATACTCGACCCACCTGTGCTACCTTAGATTCAGATCACATTGAGTGAAGATATAATTGAGACTCTTTTGGTCAGTGAAGACCAAAAAGTGCTCTCCCAGAAGATAGTGTCTCCAACAGTGCAAGGCATGAACAAGAGCTGCCAACTCTAGATCGTGCATAGGGTAGTTCCTCACATGTGGCCTCAACTGCCGAGACTCATACGCAACGACTCCATCTCCCTTCATAAGCACAGCTCCCAGCCCTATACCCAAAGAATCACAGTAAACAGTGTAGCTCTTGCCTGGCTCTGGAAAGACTAGTATCGGTGCTGACGTCAACCTCCCTTTCAAATCCTGAAAGGATGACTCACAAGAATCTGACCATAAGAACTTCTCCCCCTTCTTGGTCAGACCTGTCAAAGGTGATGCTAGACGAGAAAAGTTCTAAATGAAGCATTTGTAGTATCCAGCCAGCCCTAGGAAGCTCCATACCTCAAAAACGTTCTTCGGATGCTCCCAGGAAACTACAAATCTCACTTTCTCTGGGTCCACAGATACTCCTACCTCAGAGATGACGTCACCCACAAAGTGAATCTGATCCATCCAGAAGTGGAACTTCGAGAGTTTAGCATAAATCTGATTCTCTCTCAGTGTACTCAGAACGATCCTAAGATGGGTGGCATGGCCGTGTTGAGTTTGAGAGTACACCATGATATCATCCACGAGGACCACGAAAATGGAATACAAGTAAGGATGGAACACTCGGTTCATCAGTGACATGAAAACTACAGGTGCATTCGTGAGTCTGAAAGGCATGACTATATACTCGTAAAGACCGTACCTGCTCTTGAAGGCTGTCAGAGGTATATCTGATGGTCTAACGCACAACTGATGATAACCAGAACTCAATTATATCTTAGAGAACACCCGGGCTCCTCAAAACTGATCGAAAAGGTCATCGATCCTCGGAAAAGAATATTAGTTCTTGACCGTCAACTTGTTTAGCTTCAGATAATCCACACAAAGCTGAAGGGTACCATCTTCCTTATTTGCAAATAGGACAGGAGAACCCCAAGGAGAAGTACTGGGTTAGATGAATCCCTTAGCATGTATCTCATCCAATATCTTCTTGAGCTCCTGCAACTCAGGTGTGGCCATTCTATATGGAGGAATGGACACCGGTGCCACTCTTGGCACGAGCTCAATAGAAAATTATACCACACGCTCTGGAGGAAAACCTGAACAGTCCTCTGGAAAGACATCCCTGAAGCGATCCACCACTGGAGGAAAGTCCAACTGTGAGTCCCTTGATCATCCAGGTAGAGGCTAGCAATCTAGGCTATCACCCATCTTAGCCCAAGATGCTTGAGTCCCGCCCGACTCGCTCGAACGACCCATTTTCATCTATGAATAAAGATTAACCCCCTGGTGAGATAAAACTGACTCTACGGTGATAACAGTCAATGAATTCCTCGAAGGGAATCAACCAATACATGCCGAGAATGACATCATAGCCTATCATCTCTAGGACATAGAGATCCCATACGATTTGATACCCTGTAACCTCAAGAGGGCACTCTCTACACTGGCATACACTAGATGTCCTCGTTCCCAAAGGAGTGTATTGTGTCAACGAGTTGGCAGAAAAAAAGATGCAGAGTCTAAGGCTCTCCAAAACGGAAATGGAGATGAAGCTATTCATAGCACCAGTATCGAAAAGGGCTAAAGATAAAACTGAGGCTACTAAAATTGTACCTCAAACAGTAGAAGGGCCGAGATCCTGCTCATGATATGTCTGCTCCACGATGAAAGATTGGCCTGCACTGTGGCCCTGCGCCCCTAACTGACCACTCTGAGTTGAAACTCTCTGCTGGTGTTGAGGAACTGGTGACTGACCGCCACAACCACGACCTCCACCTCAGCCCGAACAGCCGGAAGAACTCCAGTTTCCCGATTGGTGAGAGACTGGTGGGGCTGCTCCTGAATGAGGAGTCATGGAAGAACCCCGGTCACCAACTGCTAGTGAGAAAACCTGGCAGAAACACTGAAGGTGACCCATCTTGCCGCAATATCGACACTCCATGGGGTCTCTCTGGCACTACGGCCTCGTGTGCCCTGTCTGGGCACACTGGTAGCATGTCACCTGGATGCCTGATGATGCGTCTCACTTCCTCTAATCACCGCATGTAGGATCTATAAAATAATTCTTGCTATCATCTGAAGGAAAACGAGTTCTGGAAGCAGACCCACCCTGGCTTGCAGCTCCGGAGTCTCTCATATTGCGCTCCACAATCAATTACTGGTTGACGATTGAAGTAGTGGAAGTCAGCTGGAAGATGTTCACCTTCCAGCAGATCTCCCGCCTGAGACCATCCTCAAACTTCCTCACCAAGAACACCCCACTCCCATCCCGAAGGGGTGTAAAATGCTGTACCTCAGTGAAACGAGAGGAATACTCCATGATAGATAGAGTACCCTGCTCTAAGATCATGAACTCCCGGGCTCGATCGGCCCTCAGGGTATCCGGGTAGAAGTAGTCGTAGAACACACACTGGAACTCCTCCCAAGCCATAGCCGGCTGCTGACCCACCTGTGAGATCACATCCCACCACCTCTTGGAGGATTCTCGGAGCATGTAGGTGGCGAGATTTACCCGCCTCTCGGGAAGAATCTACAGATGCTCAAAGATAGTCAGCATTACTTATAGCCATGAATCTACAGCCCGAGGTCCTACCTCCCTCGAGAACGTGGGAGGATGCTGCTGCCAGAAATCCCACGTCAAGTCTGCCATAGATGAGGCAGGAGGCAGTGCTCCCTAGAAGTCCTACATCATCCTCACGAAACCCTCCCTGAACTACGCATTAGCGCCCGCAACTGGTACAAAAACCGGTTGCAAGGCTGGCTCGACTGGGGGATCGACATGAAGTCCCTGATCAGCCCTGTCTGGCGTCTGATCACTGTCTGACGACGGACGTATGACCGGGGGACGTCTCAAAGGCATAGCTCTGAAAGATAAAAAGCACAAATTAGATCAGGAAAACAGGGACAGAGAACACACGAGTACTAAATGGAAACAAGGGATGAAAACACACAAGATTGCAAAACACAACTACACGACGTGTATAAAACTAAATGACGTGTCTTCTTAAACCACTGACATGGGCGTGTACTCTCACCCTAAAAGTCGTGTAATGCCTCAACCACACGGCGTGTTGACCCCAACATGCGGCATGTACAAGAAAACTATCCCCTGCCTGAGTCTCTTTACACGGCTAACCCACACGGTCCGACTTATCCCGAGACTACACGACGTGTTCTAAACAAACACGGCGTGTACTAGAAAAGGCTATGGCAGCCCGTGTTGTTGAGTACACGGCTATATACACGGCTGGAGCTTACATGGCATGCTCCGAACAAGCTCGGTATGTATAGGTGAAGGCGACACCGTCCCGTGTTGTTCGTGACACGACCGGGTACCTGGAAAGGCTACACGGTGTGTTCCTAGAAAACACGGCGTGTGGAAGGGAAGGTAACACCAGCCTATGTTGTTCATGACATGGATGGGTACCTAGATATGACTACACGGCATGTTCCCTATGGAAACGGCGTGTTCTACCCGAGCTTCCCCGGCCCGTGTTGCTAGTGACACGACCGGGTACACGGCTCCGAACTCACACGGCGTGTACCAATGGTACACAGCGTGTTCCCGAAGTTACTCCCACGACACCGTGTTCTGCTCACACGGTCAGTGACACAGTTTGAATACTACACGGTGTGTTCCCGAAAAGTACACGCCATGTATTCTGGTTTTTTCTGGGCAGTAGCTCAGAAACTGCGCAAGAATTCCAGAAAGACTAAAAACAAGGGAAAAGATGCCAAATTCCGATATCAGAGGGGACAAACACCTCAAGAACCAAAATTTGGCATTCATTTTAAGCAAGGAACAAAACAATAGTTTTCTAACACAACAGTAGAGAATCTATCAAGCATATATCACAAAAACATGCATAATCTATACAAATCCTTTCACAACAGCATGCATAATCTACACGGAGCCTATCACAACATCATGAAATCACTAATGCACCCTAGATGGCACGGAAAGAATGCATGACATGTGATTTCTACAAGTGCCTATATGACGCATGAGATGGAATACCCTCATATAGTCCGGTTGCGATAGAAATAGAACCAAAATATAAAAACAATAACTGCACAAGTCATACGAATAACTCTAGGTGAAAACATACCAACCATAAAATCTCAAAACCAGAAAACTGCAATTAACGGGGTAGTGTGGATTATCCCTGTACATGGGGTAGCTACTCCCGAGAACAACTTAATACCAAGTACTGAATCCATCCTATCTCTGGCTAAAGTCTCCAAAAGGTAATGCAAGATAAAAGAACTTCTTTAATACCACTTTGTAACAACCCGAGTTCGGAGCCCCTCCCCTGGTGCCCCATACACGGTTCGTCACATGACCTCAAGCGCATTTCCTCGAACTCCAGAGGTTACCGACTAGTAGCCAGGGCCTTGGTGAGTTGGTGGGGAAAGTATATCCTCATTCGGTAAGGTATGAAAGGTAAGAAAACAACAATAAACAACAGAAGCAGTAAACAACATGGATAACAACAGAAACCAAACAGCGTAAGAAATGTAGATATATAACTATGATGACAATGATGCAGCATGTAAAAGTATCTAAAGAAAATAGAAAACACAAAAACGTGGTGAAATACAACTAAAACCATGTGGAAAAGAAAATAAAGTAATCTCCTCAGCATCGTGAGCCATGGATCGATCCCATGCTCCCCAACTCCTGGTGCAATCAAGATCATAATGTAGAAGGTCACTTTCCCATGTCAATACCTATAGCAACATAGTCTTCTTGGGCCCAAAAGCATGGCCCAAATAGGGTGTGAGATACAATCCTAGTGGGAAATCACCCAAAGATTTGTTCCTTATAGTCAAATGAATACATGGCAGTAAATAAATAAGAAGCAGTAAACAAGAAAGCAAAAGCCGCTACAATCCACAGCTCTAACAAGTAAAGCACACAAGTAAGCAGTCAGCAACATGAAGAAAATAGGTAACCCTCTGGGTAGCTCTCACATCCTAACCCCTATGGTTCAACCTATAGTACTAGCAACCCTATGGGAGGTACACATAGTCTCACCCCTCTGGTTCACCTACGTAATTAATCAGACTCTCTAGGAAAGCACTCACCGTCAATTCCCCCTATAGTCTCGTATCGTTCCAAAGGCTCTATGGGGAAGCACTAAACACCAATTCCCCATGTGTCCCACGTCGAGGATCTATATACTCTCTGGGGAATCAATCAACTTTAATTCCCCCTATATTCTCGCATCGTAATTAAAAGACACTCTAGAGAATCCCTTCCGTCAATTCTCCCTTTGGTCTACTACTCTAGGTTCTCACAGTCCTGAGTATAAATAAACATGCTCAGCGCATGTATATAATCCAAGTAAACCTTACGAACTACATGGATATAATTCTACGGCTCAACAATAATAACAAAACAACAATTCCACTATCCTACAACTAAGCATGGAAACTGGAAAAACACCCAATAGGCAAAACAAGCATATCAAACATCCAAAGTACAGTAAAGCTACCATAATCACAGGCAAAACATCTACTATAGCAATAAAGGAAAGAAGACAATACAACAAGGGAAAAACAGGAACACTCAATACCCCGTTCAAGGGTATTGGTGGAAATTGCACAAAATATTCATCAACTTTCTACGGAAAGGCACAAACCACCTACCTCGATCCAAGGAGATCAATATATGTGAACCACGCTGACAGATTCCTCTTAGAACAATGTAGATCTGAGAAAACTCACAAAACGTTCATCCCACGATAACTTGGAAAAAAGGAGGAATCATGAAACGAGTCTAAAGCAGAAGGAAGAATTCACTTCTGCAATTCCAATGCAACTGACCGTGCTTGAATCAGAGAACGGACGACGAGGCAGGAGTTCGTCGAAGATCCGGCCATACGTTCACTCTTAGACAGAGGAAAACTGGAGAAGAAGATGAAACCGGGGGTCAGGTGCGACCCCAGTCCGTTTAATGAAAAAAAACTACACGACATGTACTTCTTGAGTACATGGTCTGTACTTAAATTTTTTGTACTCTGAATTAACCGGCCTCCACCTCAGCCTTACACATCGTGTGTGTGGCTTGGACATGGCCAGCACATGACTTCGAGCCGGGGAAGAGTACACGTCGTGTACTCAGAAAGTTTGAGACATGTACTTTGAAAATTTAAAGAAAACTTATTTTCCTTAAAAACTCCAGAAAAAGGGAAAACATACCTGAACGAAGATCCGGGATCTTACAGAGGAGGTGCTCATGAGGGCTTGTGAGCAATAAATATTTTTTAATTATGAGTAGATCGGGTCTAGGAAGTTACAATTTTGGATCAAATGAGATTTTTATTTATTTTTTATTCCATACTAATTGGGATGATAGAATGTAGAAATATTGTGTGTTCGGATTTGGACATAAACTTGTTCCTAGGAGTAGCTAACCCACATAAAACAAAACAAATACCTAGGATGGGACATGTTGTACTGGATTATATATTTGTATAGTTGTATTAACTTCACCATTAGATTATTTACTTGATATTTCATGTTCCTTATAATTTTAGTTTTTTATCCTTTGTGAAATAAAGAAAATAAGAATTATATCCTACATAATTATAGGTATATTATAATTTATTTAACATGCATATGCGATGCCATGTTTATATTACTACCTATATTACCAGAAATATGTTTTTGTGCCTTGATTGATATGTAAAAGGAATTGGGATATCATTTAATGTAGGTATTTGAAAAATAATTTTTTATAGTAAAATGGATGATAAATTTCATTTTATAAAGTGTATGTGAATTTAAAATTTTGAAATTCTGATCTATATAATTCAATAATTTAAAATATTTTTTGTATCAATGTGGAAGAAAATAAATGAAATTGAATTGTGAAATGAAATTATCACAGTTAAATTGATATTCCAATTGAAAATTATAGGGTGTTTTCCTCTATAAATTTCAATTTACACTCTTTAGATCAGGACCTTTGACATATATTAGAGAACTTAACCATGACCCAACTTAAGTAGTGGGAAATAGGAAGTGTCTCGAGGAAATTTTAAGAAACTAATTTTTCAAAGACTTATCTTTAGGACAAAAATATGGGTGTGACTCTTATATATGCAGGATTATACATGTACTATTTTTATATATGTGAATATAGAGGTTATCCAATCCTACTTTGAGGTGTGTGTTTGGAATTTGTAGACATACCACCAAGAAGGACTGGATTCATCCACTAGAAGTTTGCTGATGGAAATGATATAGAGGTGGTGGGTCCTAGGACACAGTAGAAGCTCTATTACTTCCACTTTAAGAACATCCATTTATACATAATGTGGGCCCCAATGACCGGTTTTCAGAGGGGTTCTGATTCTTTAGGCAGACTGTTTTGTGAGTTCCATGACCTTCCATGACAAGGAAAACATTCAAATGTGAGTCTCAACAGTATCATCTACTAATGTTTTTAAGGGATGGATATCAATAGTCCACTGAGTCAATTATAGATTCTATGTTGTCTACATTGAATAATCTTGGGATACCTACAGAGAGGAGAGAGAATCTCGCTATGTATGTGCTTCAGGATATTTTGAAGAGATAGTGAGATGTTTTTACATAGAAAGAACATCATTAAGATATGGATTGAAGATATTTTCATATGTAATTATAGGATTATTATAATTCCTAGACATCAAGGGCTGATAGAGCCATAGAGTTTACAGACATGGAGTAGGGTGCTTTATCAATCATAGATTATTCTTCCCATTTCACAGAGCACAATTATTTCTCAAATAACTAAGTAGGTGACGATTTATCCAAATCTAGTGAATTTGAAAATGGATTTGGGCATGAAATATGATTGAATTTGAATATCATTTGGATTACTATCATATCTGGGAGTGTGAATCAGGTGCTTATCATTGAGCATAACATGATAGAGGCTGATGGTGAAATCCAGGGATGTTTGAAACCTAGATTTCTAACTAAATAAACCAACTGTAGGAATTGTCATTTAGAGATTCAACATAGTGATACTAGTAGCCAAGGATCGCACTGAGGTAGCTAGGTGAGGTTCTATCAGTGTAGTAGGATGATACATATGATACCCCAGTGTTCTAGGGACTAAGTCAAATTTTCTTCTTGTGGAAAGATGGGTCATATTGAAATATTTTAAAAATATTTTCATCTATTATCAAGTGAGAGAGGGTCTGCATTGCCTCCACATTCAAGATTGGGATCAGTAGGTTGTTTTTTGGAAAGGAGATGGAGTGAGACAGACCAATCATGAAGAGGTGGTGGCTATGGGTGGGGTATCTAGGAAAAAGAATTATAGATCCAATAAATAGGTCCTACTTAGGAAGCTTGTAATTATGTTAGGACCTTGGATCCGGACATAAATATATAGTTAAACTGACACCTATGGATTGGTGTGCCAAGCCTTCTATGGTGAGAGGAATTATTGTAGTATCATGTAATTTAGAATCTTGTATTTTTGATATAGTTGCTTCTGAATCCTTCATATTTGTTCCTATTGTAGAGAGACTTGGGTTCAATGTTCATTTTTTTACGGTGTGATGACACTCGATGATCCATTAGGGATTCGATCGAAGTGTGTTTATCAGTGCAGGGAGTGACACAATAATATAATTGGGTGTATCTTTTTATGGGAAAACGTTTTCCTAAATATTAAAGGGTTTAAAATCATTATCAGAATGGACTAGTTGGTTCCCTACCTTGATTAAATTGATTGATATCACTGAAGGGTGACTTTCATGTATGTATAAGGCATGAATTTTGTTTATAATGGTGAATGGGATGTCCAAAAAAGTTGAGAAGGAATGGAGCCTCATGGGATGTGAAAATGATAGCCCTGATTACTAGATTTTATATGGATGGCTAGGGAAATCATCATGGTTATTTTCCTCTAGTGGTAAATAATATCAGGGATATCTTCCTGGGTGACTTTATAGGACTAAAACTTAAGAGAGGTAGAATTAGTTATCAATATAGTGCCCCATGATAAAACAATATCCATTCCTAAATACAAAATAACTATTACCGAGTTATAGGAGTTCAAGAGGTGTTTAAATGATTTATAAGATAAGGTTTTTATATGAACCGTTTATTTACCATGGGTTTTATCAAACTATTTTCAAAAGAAGGAAAATGAAACCCTCAGGATTTTCATGGATTTCCATCAGCTAAACCTGATTCTGGTTAAAACCACATATCCATTTTCATGAATAGAATATATCTTTAACCAGCTATGTGGAGAAAGGAAATTATCTAAGATTAATCTAAGATTTTTTTTATCATTAGGAGATTGTTATACCATCATATATATGTTGTTTAACATTTCGTAGAAGATATGTCTTGTACTATTATTGGGTCATACTATTCTGTCTCATGAATTTGATAGTAGTTTTCATGGAATTGATGAATTAAGTATTCCAACTTTATTTAGATTCCGTTGTCATGGTCTATGTAGATGATATCTCGGTGTATTCTCACATTCTTTAGGACCATGATAAATATTAGGAGATCATATGCAATACACTAAGGGATAATCAATTATATTCTAATATCACAAAGTGAAACATTTTCATGGATAATGTCTCCTTACTAGGTTACATTATCTTAGAGAAATTATTTTTAGTTTACTTAAATAAGTTTAGAGATGTAATTTCCTAAGAGTATCCGAAGAAAATATTTGATATAAATTTTTTCTTGGGCTTTATGGTTATTACTAGAATTTCATTTAGGAATTTACAAGATGAAGAAGACATGTTTCGATCTTAACTAAGAAGGGTGTGAAGTTTATATGGTTAGAATACTATGAGATATCCTTTCATGATGGGATTTACTAGATCACATTTGGACAGTGAAACCATATGGGTGAACATAAACAGATTGAAAAATGTCACCTACTTCCTACTGATTTGGGAGGCCTTTACAATGGTTGACCTCAGGAGGATCTATATTTGGAAGACCATGCATCTCTATAGAGTTTCATGTTCTATCATATTATATAGGGATTCATTAATTACATTGTGGTTTTAGAAGTGGTTTCATAGGGCACTGGGTTCATAGGTATTGTGGAGTATAACATATCACCCACATAATAATAGTCAGTTTGAGAAAACAATATTGGTTTTGTTGGATATTATCTAAGAGTGGGTCCTTTATTTTGGAGGTGCTTATGAGAAAATTTTATTTTTCACTAATTTCTCTTAAAATAACAACATCCAAGAGACCATACATATAGTTCCTTATTAGGCCCTATATGATAGTTAATTCTGATCACCCCTGTACTGGTTAGAGGAAGCAGAGGTAGTGCAACTAGGTCCTTATATCGTTCAAGATACTTCATTGATGATTAAACTCATTAGAAAAAAATATATCTACAACAGAATATATGTAGAAATCATACACTGATCTTCACTATTGACACCTAGGGTTTGAGGTGGGGAGTCATTTTTCTTATTAATTTACCTATATTAGTTCATATACGGATTCAAAAACAAGGGAAGATAATTCTTCATTACATCCAGCCCTTCATGATTATAGATAATGTTAGGCTTATAGCCTATCATATATAGTTTTCTTAGTGGTATCAGGGAATGTATGATATCATCCATGTATCTAATTTTTCCTAATATCATTCAGCACAATATCATATTCTTCATCCTAAAGAGGTTGAACTAGAGGTTGATGCATCCTATTAGGATCACCCTATCCGAGGTTGCACGAACATAGAATTGGTGCATACCTCTTTATTGAGGTGTTTATCATGGGATATAAATAGTTATTCAAACCATTCACTAAGCCTATGCAAGTGAGTGTCGATAGATAGTGGTTTTTTCACAGATGGCATACATTTTGGAAAACCATGTGTCTAAATTTTAAGAGTCCATTAAAATCAGTGAAATGTTTATTTTCCAATACTTATCATTAAATGGTATAACCCTTTTATTTCTTCCTCCATATACAATAGGCCCTCTTTATGACAGAGATCTCCTTCCACCTTAACCAAGGAATTAATGAATCTCTTCAATATAGACTCCAATATGATCACCATTTGTTGTGTTGGATAGTCATTTATATGATCTATATTCCTCTTGAACCTTTCATCACTTATCTCACTACCAATAGAGTTATTTTTGTGTGAGATCATATGTCCTATTTTATGGTTTTTTTCTACTTACCATATTTATACCATTATATCTTATATTATATTCAAAAATGGTTTAGTCATCGACTACCAAGCGATGGTTGGTGGACTCATTCTTTTTTACTGATCTCTTTGGGTTTATGAATTATGCCATTATGTTTCAATCTGTTTATTATGAGAAACTATTTTTAAAAGTTTTTTTCCTTAAATAAAATGAATAGTAATGACCTATATAACATATGTGACCCTTTAATTTATCATTGGAGGTTATGGACCTTGAATTAAACCACCCATTGTGAGTATTGTTAAATTTAATAAAACCACCATGGGTGGCCTATGAAATTGATTCACCTCTTAATGTGTGTTATTTTAACCCATGATTTGGGATGTTAAGTAAATTGATTAGAATTTATATTTAATTATATTTATGAGGAAATGGAAGACCATTTCCCTACAACATTTTCCTTTATTCCTTATCGCTTAGATTCTATATGTTCTTTAAAACAAAAATTCCCAATTAAGATAAATAAGAGGATTCATGGGATGTTAGTCCTTTTAAGACTCGATTATGTTTTGAGCCACATTTTGAGTTGAGTATGTTTCTTATAATAATTTTATTGAAAGTTTAAATTAAAGATGTACTTAAATGGTATGGTTATACTTAGAGACCATGAAGATTCAAATTTCTACAATGAGAGTGAAAATGAGTTCTGATTCTGAAATCTATAAATAAACTCATAAGGATTATTGATTTAAATGAAATGTAATTGCATTTATTATGTTCCTGGGTGAAAAATTGGTTCTTATATAAATTCCATAGATGTGTTAACCTGGTAGCTGGATCATTATATATTCTACGAGTGATACTTAGATTCCCTATGTGCACTACCAAAGAAAGACTCGGAGGGAAGATCATTATATATTCCATGAGTGATAGTTGGACTCCCTATGTGGATTTCCAAGGATATACTTCGAGTTGAAATCATTATATGTTCCACAAGTGAGACTTGGTCTCCCTTCATGGAAAACCAAGGCCGGACTCAGAGGAATGTAAATTCATACAACACCTAGAGAGATACTAGTGTTCCTATTAATAATTCCAAGGATGATCTTATAAGGTGATGGGTCCATGACAAGACTGGTGAAATACATGGGTTCCAAATTATGAATCTCGAGGATAGGATCAGGTCGTCTTTTAATTAAGTAATAAATTAATTACATGATATTACTACCATGATGAATAATATTAATAAATCCAGGTATAACTGTACATTTTATTAGCAACCTTATTATACACATCTTGCTTAGATATGGTTCAAGTGGTAAACATTGGCTTTGATTTATTTCCCAATACATAATTCTAAAATAAATAATGATTCACTATTTATTCAGATATATTATAGATTAGGCTAATTTTGTTAGTATAGGTAGGGTGTCCCATAGGACCCTAACCCGTGTGGGTTATCTATTTAATAATTTTTAATTATAGTTTTTATTACAACACACACACACACACTGATAATTATATATATTCACATATTAGAATTTATTGAACACCGTTGGTGGTGGCCTACTTAGTATATCTAACACCCTATTTGGTGCACCAATTGGAACCCTATAAAACTACATGGATGCCTGTAGGGATAAGGTAAAGTGACTAGGTGTCAATGATTAATTTATTGTATAATTGGTGAGGGGGGAGGCAAGACCTAGATATGGATATTTATGCTATATGGAGATAGATATTTTGGTATTTTTGGTTCTTTTGAAATACATGTATGTATCTGTGCCCCTTTCATGTATGTATTAAATATTTTTTGAGATACATGGAATTATATGATTTTGTATATGGTAATAGATATCTCTGTTGATGATTGTTCATTATATATGGATTATTTATCTTCTTCTATCCATTGAAATGTGATTCCACTATTTATTTGTTTTTTATATCATTATGTTACTCTTATTATGAGGGTATAATCCCATGATGTACAAACTTAGACTCTCTCTCCTAGTTTTTAGCCTCTAACATATAGATAAGTGAGTTTGAGACCTTGTGGCTATCTAGGTTTGGTTACTTATGTGTGAACTGGGTCTATGATGTAACCGTTTTTGTCATTTTAACCATTATTGTGTTAGTTTAACCCTTTTGAAATTTGTTTTAACCTTAACCGTGATAATTATTTTGTACTTATTTTACTATTCATTATGAAACAAAAAAAATTACCTAATTATATTATTAAATTATCCAGATTATAAATTTCGAAATTTTTTCCCAAATTCAATGGATAAAAGTGGAATTATTTAATTTATTTTTAACCCAGAAAGTAAGATGAACAAATGTTTTCAAAAGAAAATGTTTTCATTAGTATAATAAGTTTTTATATTCAAATTGATTATATAAATGATTAAAATGGAAACAATTGGATAAATTTTAATATAATTTTAAAAAATGGGTTTAAAAGAATTTTAAAGAAAATTTAACTTTTTAAATGCTTTAAATAAAAAAGTAGTTTTTAATAAAATTATTATTTTATCAATATTAATTGAAAAATTACCATTTTCAAAAAATTCACAAAAAATAACACTAATATAATTTTAACATTATTATTTGAAAAATGAATTTATTTATTTTTTAAATATATTTTTTATAAGTGGTAATAATTAATTATAAAATAATTTGACAAAATGTGATGAAACTACTTGTTAGAAAAATATAGTTTTTAGCATGAAACTAGGTTTTTATTTATCTCATGATTATAATAAATATTAGATGAATGAGAAAAATTTAATAGAATATATTATATAAAATTTTCATTAAAATAATTCTTTAATATATAATAATTTAATTTATTAAAATAAAATCCCATTGTGCGCATTAAAATAGTTTTTTTGAAAAATAATTATTATAGATAAAAATGATTATTATTATTATTTGTAATAAATTTATAACTAATGACATTCTGTAAAACATGTGTAAGACATATTATTTTCATAATTTAGTTAGTTCTATTCGTACTCTCTATGTTTGCAGATAGGTTATAACAGTCATATTTAAAAAATATATTTATGGGTAATTTAAGCTTGATGTTGTGTGATGTACATGATATTGAAGATAATGTTATTATTTATAAATATTGTTGTTTGGGGTATCATAATTTATCCAAAATTATGATATTCTTTAAATTAAATATATCCTAAAATATCAAGGTATTATAGTAGGTACGAATCCTCTTAGTGATACAAGAGTTATCTATTGTTATTATTTGATTTATTATTTGGATGATTCCTAATAGATATGTTTGATTATTATTTTAAACCTATATTTTATTATATATTTAATTTAAACACACACTATCATTTTTTCACTTGATTATTCACTTTTAAGAGTTGTGGAATCATTTTGGTTCCGACTTGTTCATTCTAATCAAACCATTCTTGTGCACCGCAAAAAATATGTAATTTTATATATGTAATATCATATATAATAATTTATGTAAATATATATTATTGGGTATTATATTTATCAATATAATGTCAGAGTAGGAAGATATAAAGATTACCAAAACATGAATATTATATGACCAATTTTGGTTATAGGAGATATCAATGGAAAATTAATACTTTTAATCATTTATAATATTTATAATGTTTATATATATTGTTTTATTATAAACTATATTTAATAATTTTATATAAGGTTAGTTTTATATTGATATACAAGTACTACTAGTACCCATTGGAATATATGTTTCTACTTTTTTTAACATCACATACACCAACATTATATGACAATTTTTTAGCAGAATCTAGTACTGAAATATCTTATAACTAAAAGTAGTTAAATAATTACATAAGGTTTTTTTGTAACCTCAATTATATTTATAAATAATTTGTGATCATATAATTCACTAACGTTATATATTAGTATAGTTTTGTTCAATGAAAGATTTAGGCTAGGTCTTTTGAAATATCCATCAGAGTGGAGTGTGGTTTTCATTGATTTTATATATAGCAGATAAGAAGCATTGGGAGTTAAAAATTAACCTATAAATAGACTTTATATACTAATTTATGGATGATGATAAAGTTACTTAGTATATCTAGGTGTTTTTATAAGAACTTTAGGAATTAGTGATCTATTTGGTTTTATTATCTCATGTAAAAAATGGAAAAAAATAATTTGGATTCATATGTATCAGTTAGAAGATAATTTATATAATTTATCATCGATAATTTGGTTTTTAGTACATAGGATATTCATCATGTGAATTCAAATATGAATCGTACATTATAATTGAATGGATTACACTAATTAAATTCAATTAATAAAATAGTCATCAATTTTCTTAGATAACATCTTAAGGGAAACAAAAGTAATGAGATTCAATAACTTATTATTTTTATAATGTTGATAAATTTTTATGTGATTATTTTTGGTCCATTAATGGTGTTTTATTACATTTATTTGTGACATTTTAGTAGAATATATTTTTATTTAAAAATTTAAGTAAACATTATTTCAATGAATTTTTTTTAATGAATGGGAATGAAATTAAATATTTTGAAAATAATAGTTTACTATTGAAAATAATAAGTTTTTATAAAAATATAATTTCAAATATAACTTTTTTTAAAAAATATAGTGTTTTTAAAGTGAAATATATTTGAATAATTTTATGTAATTAGTATATTTAGATATCTAGTGAAATGATAAAAAATGTGTATCATAGTTAATTTTTATAGTGGGATGTTTATAAAAAGTGGGTGTTTTAGTGAGTAAGTAATTTTAAATTGAATGGATCTATACTAGGTAGTAGTGTATTTTGGTTTTTTTAGTTTCACATCAGAAGTGTGGTGATCATCATGGAATATAATTTAGTGACTTGGTAAGGATTTTGTGAATAAGAGAGTCATAAATTATTGAATGAGGGATTAGTTTTTATTTTCAAGTATGAAATTAATTTTACAATGGGATTTAATGACCAATGAAATTACTATATATGTGAATTAGTATTTTTTAGGGATCTATTTTGGGGTATGTTTTTAAGAAATTTTGAATTTTTAAATTTTAATCTAATGAATTATAATTCTTTTAATTTAAAGAATTTTAAATTTTTTTAGGAGATGATGATATGTTTAGAGAAATATTTAGATTGAAATTCAATTATATGTGAGATTATTGAGGGTGATCTGATATTGAATAAGACAAATGAAACCAAATTGGAGGCAAGTAGAGTTACAATTTCCTTCCAGAGATTTTATGTCTATCTACCATGGTTCTGGTGGAGTGTGTAAGGGCCACATATCCTTTACCATCTTTATTACTCCCTTATTATATCACATATTCAAGGTGATTTTAGGTGCTTTATCATGATTAATCAAGTTATCTCCTAGAATTTATCCACCATTTAATATTTTTATTATGTTTTCAATGGTTTTTTTTCTAGTATATATATATCAATATGTGATTGCACTAGATTATGTAAGATTTAATTCCAATTGAAAGGTATTTTTTATATAAGGAAAATACAATGAAATTAACGGTTGAAATATTTATATTAATAATATTTTTTATTAGGGGTAATTTATTGGTGAATAATTTTAAATATTTTTTAATTTGTGTTAAAAATTGATAACTTCTCATATGGAATAATTTAATTCTATTGATTTGTGGTGTGTTGGAACGTTTTTAGGATTCATATCTAGGGATTTTGATTCATTATTTTTGAGATATCTTTAATGGAACATTATTTATTAATTAAAAGGAGCTTCTCTATAGTTATGTATTATGATGATCTTAATAATGAGTCATAAAGGTAAGCATTATAAACCCATTGGGTTTACTTGGAAATTTCTTGTGAGGTGATTCCCACTTTATTTTCCAAAAAAAAGTAAATTTTATATAATGATTTTGGAAATATATATTGGTGGAGTTTGAAAAAAATTTACATGTTGTGTCAAAATTTTATTTATGATAATATTACAGGATCATGTCTATTATTTTTGTTAAATTATGTATTCCATTTCCTCTAAGAATTTTCACATTATTTTTTATTTCTTTGATAAAAAACTATTATTTTGGATTTGGTATATAATTAAAGTGAAAATTTTTATTTTATTATTTGATATAAAAGGAAGGTTGATTAATAATTCTTATAGATATATCATCATGTTTTCTATGTGTTTTCTTACATAAGTCATTACTAGTTCCTAAGACAATATTCTACGGTGTATACTATTAATTAAATTGAATGCCCTATTTGAGTTATTTATAATGGTCAGAAGTTTAAATTTTATATTTTTATAGAAAAAATGAATGAATTATAAGTCATTAAAAAACACATAATCATTAGTTAAGAGGTTGAATCCATGCTAATGTAATAACAAGGATTGGTGGATACTAGATAAATGACTATATTTGTTGGAATTCAAAGGATATATTTTAAATAAGTAATTTTGAAATATGGAAGTGTTTGGAATATCGATATGCCTTTAACGTAGTAGGGGAAATAGGGAAATATAATATGTGTCTATAATTTTCCTATAAATTTATCAGAGTATTATTTTTGTTACAAATAATGTAAAGATTAATTCTTTTTTAGGTGAGGTAATTTGACTTTTAATTTACAAGTTATACTATTTTTCATTTTATGTAAACTTTTTTAGTCCGTTATTTCCTTATTCTTTCATTTATTAATTAAAGATTATTCATTATTTTAAGCTTGTGTTAATTAGGACTATTCTCTCTCTTTCATTCTTTTATTTGGATACAAGGTTCAATTTTATCCAAGAGAGTTTTAGTACAATTATTATATATGATCCATATTGATGTGAGTTTATTTATGGTATGGTGTTTCTGTTATTATCTTATGAATTTATAGAGTGTGTGATTTTGTGGTTTTTAGGAAATTTATGTAAAGATCTTGGTGATTCAATATGTTTTTTGTTATATTTTTCATTCTGTTTATGGTCATCATTCAATGTAGGGTTAAAGTTGTAAGGTTACTCATGAAATGAGTGATAAGACTAATAATAAATATATACGAATGTTATTTTAATATAGAAAAAATTTTATGTATTATTTTGTTGATAAATATTAATGAGTGGATTATACAATGTATCATTTTATATGGTTATTTTAAGAGAATCTTGGGGGAAATTATTTTAACATTGATGCACTAATATATAACTATGGAAGTTTTTCTTTTAAAAAAATGTGTAAATTTTATATATTTTTTGACGTTATTCTACAATTTATATCATACTATATTTATTATTAACTGTATATGAGTTCCTTTTTGATATATATTATGTGTTATTATTATTTATTCCTATAAATAGAATAGAATCTCTTATAAGTTTAGTATATTTATTGGATTTTTTTTAAATTTTCCATATAGGTTTTATAATATTGGATGATTCTAATTATGGATGTGTAAGTGTGTGTCTTTATATATGATTATATGATTTCCCAAGAGAATACAGGAATCCTCAGTGAGGATGGATTTTTATATTTATGAGGTTATTTCCCTTATATGTAGGATGTCTAATTCTTACCAACATGGATTCTTGGCTAATTCTAAAAGAAGGTAAAGATTATCCATGTGGTGTGGGAGTTATATAAAGTTATTTTTTGATTTAAGCTATGCTTAATTCGTAGAATACAATGAATTTTTATTATCTTTAAATGAGATAATATTTTTTTAAATTACACCTATACTATTATAGACACCCTCTTTCCTTTAGAAGACTTTATAATATTTCTATATATATTTTTGGAGCGAGGAGCTAAGACGGCATGCGAATCTGATGGCTAGAAAGGATGTAATTTATTTTATAAAAATATTATTTATGTTTATAATAAATCAATGAATTTTATTAATGAAAATGGGATAGTATATAAACATAATCTCGAATCCTAAATCTGAGACCATTGTTGAGTCTATAACATGAGTTTTACCCTTGGCACAACATAAAATTGTTCAGTTCATGGAATTTGTTTATCATTTCTGTTGGTGGGAGCATTTAGATTAAATAAAGAATTAAACATATTTATTTTAACTTAATTGACATAATAATATTATTCCTTAAATCCCCTATTATGGAGGATCTACAAGTTTAACCGCATAACCATGGGACTATTGAGAGGCCCTCCTTCCAACAATCATTGGTAAATCACGATACGACATTGATGAAACTCCCAATCGAGGAAGATCATTGAGCATTGAATGCAAGGAATACTCTTATTTTTTTGGAAAGAACCTTCTTAATTAAATGATTATCTAAATCTAGTTAGGACTCATCCTGATGTGGATCGTTCCCCAATTTATTAAACTATTTGATCATGATTGATCATATTTATTGATCTGTATCAATTTCATACCTTTTCATGTGCTCGTGTACTAGTTTTATTTTATTATTCAATTGGTTATCACCCTGGATATCCCCGATTGTGTTTTTTGGACAAGAAAATTTGGGAAAAACTCATACACCTTTGTTTTGGTTCTTTCTCCCCATATGTTCTTTGCATTCTTCACCAATTTTCTTATGGGGTCTCAATTCAACTTTATTGGGTGGGGCAAATTCTGATCAGACCCCCATATTCATATTTAATTCACATATAGTGAAAAAAATGATGAACCAAGGTTATAATTAAAATATTTCTGGGATTTGGGAGATTACATGAAGGGTTGGAATACCAGTGAGCTGTTTTGGGTAACACGAAATACACATGATGTGTTCTTGAGTTGAAAAAACCACTTGGGATTCCATTTTTGGATATCAGAGGGCTATAAATTATAAACAGAGGCCTTTTGAACCAAATTTGGGAGGCTTTAAGGTAATACTAGAGAATTAAAGGCCAGATCTGGAATGCACAACACATGTCTAAGTTTCAATGAAATACATGGCTTCATGTGATGTGGTCAAAAGAACACATGCCATGCAGTAATGTTTCTATAGTGGATAGGGTTTTTCTTGGAGTTAAATAATACATGTTGTCTCCAAGGACCACACTTAGTGTAACCCTAGATGACTGTCTCATTATGCACATTGGATACATGCATAGGAGACCATGTGTTCTCATACACTATGTGTGGCTAGAGGCATACCGTGTAATCAGAAGAGTAAACGAGCTACATTAGGAGGGAAATTCCGAGTGCCAGTCAGACCCATAAACGTCATCTACCTAAGTACAAGGACATATGAAGACTTATACAGACACAGGTAGGAACCTGGGAAGGACCTCAAGTGTATAAGGCATGTTGTGTAGTATACCTACACATTGTGTAGTTCTATATGGTTAGTGATCCATATAATGATAGGTACATGGCCATGAAACTGAGTGGGGACACACTTTGTCTCAAACCCTTACACGCCATGTAATTGAATTTTCCTATTGAGGAAACATCAAACTCTTGTATCACATTCATTTGGCATGGCTTCTGGAAAATTAGTACCTTATCCGGAGTTTCTATCCACATAGAAAATTAAGGTGGAATCCATAGTGGATTTTTGGGAAATGATGAAAAATATTCCAGGTGTGAAGATTATTTAGGTGAAGCTCGATGACAATAGTGATTAGACAGGATCAATATTGGGATTATAGTGGTACCCTCTACTTGGGCTGACCAAGGGTCATATAACAACTATATAATGAGTTGAACCCACATTTGATAGGTCATGAGGGATCCTTACACTGAGTGGTACCCCCTGATGTACTAAGGTGTGAGTCCTCTATCTACTGTCTGATACTCCCTATGGAATTAGGGTATGGTTCCTCTATCTATAGAGTGGTACCCCACAATGACGTTAGGGTATGGGTCCCCTATCTACTGCGTGGTATCTCCCTATGAAATTAAAATGAGGGTCCTCTATCTATATATTGTCCCCCCTTTATGGTATTAGTGTGTAGGTCCTCTATCTACCGAGTGGTACCCATATGTAATTAGGGAACGAGTCCTCTATCAATGGGGTTTCACCCTTATTGGATATGGTGAATGTACTCCTTACACTAATTTCTAAACACCTAATTCATCAGAGAGAAAATCCTCTACCTTCTAAGTTATACCCCAATTAGATACGATGCATGGTATCCTTACACTTAGTGAAACCCCCCAAATTCACTATTGAATGAGTCCTCTACTTAGATATTATTCCTCAATGACTATGAGGAATAGTGAAAAGGTTTGGTCCCTCTACACAATTACTTATATATAAATACACATAAAATTTTGGGCATCATTGATGCACTCTTGGAACTATTGAGACTATTTTATTGGGATAGTTTGTGATATGGTTATACCCTTTCTCTCTAATTTGGTATTTTTTTGGTTTGAGAATATATACATACGTATCCATGTCGTCGGTTTTTGCACACTCTTGATTTGAGTTTAGTTTTTATTATATATTTGTGGTGTATACCTCTACTCCCACTTCAGATTTTGTGAAATCCTACTAGGTATGCTTATAATCTCCCATGCATGGGATTTTCCCACATGTGTCTTGTCATATGCAGATAGAAGATCAGCTGGCAGTGACTACAGATGATCATATGGATACATGGTTTACTAGACAATGCACGGTGGTTTCAGTTTGGATATCAAGAGCTAGGCTCTCTTAGTATTTTACTTTTCAAGTTTTTTTTTCATGTTGGCAAATCAATTTAGTTGGATGAGTATTTTCCCCCTAAATTTTCATTTTACACTATAGTAAACTTTATATTCCCTATAGGTTTCACATGCATAGTAATTTCACTATATGTTTTATGTTTTTCTTTTATTACACTTCACTTTTTCATCAATATGGTTGTGTTTGTATGTATAGGTAAATTAGTAAATGGCCACCAATATTATATATTTCTTTTGATTCTTTTTTCCAACCCCTAGCCTATGAAGGAGGTCTTCGGATAGTCACTTCTCGAGCCCTACTAGGCTGGGTCATGATAGAATGGTATCAGATGTGGTTTCATGCTTGGAACGGTGTGCAGTTTAGTCTATTTACTAGTATTTGGGTTGGATTTAGGTTGATAATGTCAAAGTGTCTCAAGTGTGGGTTTTAGGTCACATAAGTTAGTGATGGGGGGGGGGTGATCGACATATCCATTCACAAGTTCCTTGACTACCTACTTGACAACAAAAAATATAGAGCTATAGGTTACAGGGAATAATAGTACATACATCAAGTAGGATAGTTTATTTTTATATCCTTAAAGAATCAACTCCCCATGGTATATATATATATATATTCTCATTTGACTGTTGTGTGTCTCGACAAATTTTTTAGGATGCGCCTAGGAAACTATCCAGTAAAGTTACTAGATTTGGATCATAATGAAGATATGTTGATTAATGGGCCCTTAGTTTAGGGACCATCCCATGGGATTCTTCTTCCAAATGGATAGGTATAATTACCCCCACCTATCAAGAATCTTACTATACCATCCATAAAGGCTGAGGATGTGCACAGACATAGTACTCTCCATGAGTTCCAGTGCTAGAGGCTGTTGTGGTTCTACATCGATCCATAACCCAAGGTAGTAGAGTATTGTCTAGTATTGGTGGTTTGTGTCTTAAATTTTATCCATACATTGATGAATCAGGTGGTTTCACTAAAATATGTCAATTTACATGGAGAATTTGGGAGCTAGTGGAGTCTTGATAGACAAATTCATGATGAGTTGACACTCTCATTGTAGGAATTACAACAGCTATTCCATGAAGAGTACTAACCCTCTTGTTTGGGAACATATTGAATTCTGTAGATTTTGGATCTTTATTGGGGAGTGATGACAGTGGTTGAGTGTGATGCGAGGTTCATATAACTTATGTTGTACCCCATAAATATGATATAGGATGGCAGCATCCGAGTGTAAATGTTTGAGAAAGGTCTCCATGGAGAAATCCATTCTAGTTTAGTACCCTAGGGAATTCCCACCAATTCTGGGGGTGTTAGACTGAGTTATGGTGATAGAGGTCTTCCATCCTAAGGGACACTAGGTAGATAGAGCTAGTTGTGTCCATTATAAGGATGATTCATCTACATCATCTAGTATGTTCAAATCGATAGTATCTCTACATAGAAGACCTTCTTATGAGCAGAATTAGGCATGTGGTCATGCTGCATATGGACATTGTCGAGGGAAAAGTCATCCCATAGATGGGAGGTTCTACGCATGTGACATGAATGGTCACATGGTATGTGATTTCATGACCTAATGTGTCGATGATAATTAGAAGTTAACTGGGGGAATACCATGACAGAGGCAACACTATGATCAAGGATCTACCATAAGAGGGCAGGGAGGCCCCATGGAGGTAGAGCTAGTAAAGTAGAAGGTGGATCTCCAAGTGGATGAGCTATGGGTGGTGGATGGTTCTATGAGATCCTTCCACCTCCAACAAAACTAGTAATACAACATTATGTTTAGAGAGTTTGTATTTGGGTCAACATATAGCTGCAGTAAATGGATGATTATGACCTAGGGACACACAAGATGATTATAGGTATGATTTGTGATTAGTATCAACATTTTTTATATTAATAGACATAATTACAAGTCATTAATTCAACTTTTTTACTCCTTCTATGATATCTGGAGATCCAAGTTGAGACTTTATCCTAGTAACGTCATCTTGAGGTTCCTATTGGTAACAATTTTTTTATATCATTAATGTGACAGTAGTGTGAGTTATCACATGGTGGTGAGAGGTTATCAATGGACTATTTTTTCATCATGATGGAACCCTGTAAATTCATATTTGGTATTTATTGGATGTCCATGGTTTGAGCCCATGATGACTGTTACCACAGACGAGTCAAATGACTTTTCACTAATGGGACAGGATTCTACTTTTTGGGTGAGATCAATCTCATGGATGGGAAAGTGTGTTGTGAGAGCAGGAGGCTGTATCCCATTACCCATTAGTTATTTAGTGTATCCCTTTGTTAATTAGGCCCTTCATGCATCTATATTCCTTCAGTCATGGATAATTTTATAGATGTATTCCATGAGAACATTCATGGACTAAATCTAAGGAGGGATATAAATTTTCATATCAAATTGCTTCTTGAGAATACTACGATCACTTTTGTGGCATATCAGATAGACCCTAATAAGATCAGGTAGCTTCTGTTGCAGTTGGAGGACAAAAAATAAGGGATTTATTAGGTCTAGTGTGTCTTTCTGGGTAGCTCTGATGTTGTTCATGAAAAAGGGAGTGGAAGCTTAATTTTTTTTGCAGATTATCATATCATGAACTGGAACATGATGAAGATAAATTACCCCACTCATATGGTTGAAAACATCTTTGATTAGTTATTGGGTGTGAGATAGTTCTTAAATATTGATATCTGATCAGGCGACCACCTATTTAGAGTTTGCAAGAATGATATTCAAAATTGGGCATTCTTATGTCGCTACATATACTATGAGTTCCTGGTGATTGTTTTGGTGTGATGAATTCCCCTATTGTGTTTTTGTCTTTTATGAACAAGCTCTTCTAGCTGTACTTGAGTCATTTTTTGGTTTTATTCATTGAATAAACAGTCATATACTTCATGATAGGGGTGGAGTATTCAAAGCACTTGAGGATGGTTCAATATTTTCTTTGATAGAACTATATTTATGGTAAGTGATCGATGTTCCAGTTTTGGATTAATGAGGTTTAAATTCTAGGTCATGTAATTTTTTATCACGGGTTGGTTGTAGTCCTGGTAACGATTGTTTTAGTGATTTCATGTGAGGAAACCAAGATCATGTCATAGGTATGAAGATTTCATGGATTGGTGGGGTACTATTGGAGTTTTATGAAATATTTGTCTAGGATTGTATCCTATTTGATAGATCTAACATGTGAAGAGAATATATTTACCTGGAATAAGAAATACTTGAGGGTCTTCATGGAGTTGAGACATGTGCTCCTATTTTCAGAAAAGCATTGGAGGACATGGAGAACATGATGTATTGATATACCGTAGGATCTAGGATCTACTGTTTATTGATGTCAAGGTAGGCACTTATCACATATGGTAATGTCACTTTTCCCCCTTGAGTATAACTAAATGATTCAAAACCTAGAGCGGGTAGCAGTAGTCTTTACTCTGAGGATGTGGAAGAACTATCTTCTAGGAGAGCACAATGTGGTTTACTCAAACCATCAGAGTCTTAGTTACATCTTCACATTGAGATACCTGAACATGATATGGAGGAATGGGTTAGAGTTAAAATAGGATTACAGATTTTTGATAGTCTATACTATGGGGAAGGGAAATGTGGTTGTATATTTCCTTAACATGATGTCCTAGGATCCTTTGATGTAGGTGGATTCTAAGTAGTTGAATTTATTGCAGCTGACCCTAGTTGGGAAGGAAGGATCAACTATTCTTCAGTCGATGGTGTTGAATCATGTTCTCCTCCATTATTTGAAAGAGACCCAGTTGGGATACATATTCTATTAGGTATTTTATGATCATATATCCTTAAGAGCTTCACCCAATGTATTTTCTAAAGGATGGAATCACATCAACAATTTTGACGGACAAATGATGGTCCTAGTCACAATTTATAATGAGGTACGAAATAGTTCCAAAAATCTCAAATTTATTCATATCTTGGTGTATTTAAGATGTAAAAATACATTCATTAGCTTTTTGGCAGGGCCAACATGAGACATATTGTGGATGATTTTGTCTCTCGGTGCCTCACTTGTCATTTGGTGAAGCCTAAGGACCATGTTCTAGGAGGTTTATTATTGCCCCTTGATTTCCCAAAGTAGAAATGCAATGGAATATCCATGAAAATTGTTACAGGTTTTCCATGGACAATGAAAGTCCATGACTCCATCAAAGGGATAGTTGAGAAACTCATGAACTCAGTACAATTTCAATCTATCAAGGAGTTGATTTTAGTAAAGGGTTTGGGGAAGTTGTTTGTATGGGATATTTTTCTCATTCACAAGGTTCCCTCAACTATTGAATCTTACCATGATTCATAGTTGATGTCAAAGTTGTAGAGATTCATATAGTAGGAATTCAGGTCCCAGTTGAGGATAATTACATCCTTTCACCCTAGACAGATGGTAAGGAAAAGTGAGCTATCCATGCATTGAATGATATGATGAGGGAATTTTGGTTAGACTTTGGCCAGATCATGGAATATCACCTTCCCTTTAGAGAGTTTGAAAATAATAAAAAATACCACTATTGAATTCACATGACACCTTTTTTGGCCCTGTATGGGAGGCCCTAAAATTCACCCCTGTGTTGTAAATAGACTGGTGAGGCATCTCGTGTTGGGACAGATATGGTGAAAATGATGAAAGATAAGGTCCAAGACAATTGTGAGAATTTTTGGATAGCTTAGAAAAAGAATAAATCTAATACAAATCAATGTTTTAGGCCCTCTGAGTTCAAGAAGGGAGACCATGTCTTACTGAGAGTCTCCCCTTGATGTGGATTATAGATATTTTACTAGGAAGGAATGTTATCCCTGAGGATCATCAAACCATTCAAGATCTTTTAGAGGGTTGGTGAGGTTTCAAATTACCACTCCCTACCCCCATAGATGGAGTGGGTTCATGATGTCTTCTATGTGTCACAACTGGGGAGATACATGCATGATCCAAGGAAAGTTATTGCCTGGGGTGAGTAAGACATCGAGGATGGAGACACTTTTTCATAGCACTATGTGTCGATCAAGGATTAGTAGTAAAGGACCATGTGTGGATGGATCATCCCTTTGGTTAGTGTGTTGTCTCATTGTGGGATCATGCAGAAGAGCTCTTAGGAGCGAGAGAGCCATATACGGGATCAAATACCAAGAATTTTTTTACAATTTATTTTTTTATGGATGAATGAAATGACAGAGAGAATATATTAGAGACCATGTAATTCCTTGTAAGACATTGGAATATTTATAGATATATTTTCAGAGCCAAGAGTAGAGACAATGAGTGATTCCAAGTCTTTCTTTTCCTGCAATTGATTTTATAAAAATATTAAATATATTTTATATTATATGAACATCATTTTTTTAAGGAAATTGGGATATATTTTAAATGGGATATCAAACCAAAATTCTGCTACGATGGTTCAAATCGGAAAGCATGAGTTACTCCAGACGTGACCTAAAATTAGTCAGTGCGGGGTTTTTGGATATCACGACCGTTGGTGGGTGCATTTTAAGAAAAATAGATAATTAAATTTATTAATTTTTATTTAATTGAGATAAATTTTTTTTTTCTATAAATCCCTTATTATGAAAGATCTCTAGGGTTAGCTGTATAAGTGTGGAATTATTGAGAGGAATGACTTCCACCTCTCATTAGAGAATCAAGATCTTACATTGATGAATCTTTTGATCTAGGGAGATAGTCATGCGGTGAATTAAATGACTCCATTTCATCAATAGAAACCATGTTCTTCATCTAAATATGGTCCTAATATATGTATTACTGATCAATTTTTATATTCTTCCCTAACTGATTAAATTTTTTGAGCATGATCAAACCTATTTCGTGATCTCTATCAATTTAAAGAATTTTCATGTGTGTATACACTAGTGTAATTTGATTATTCTATTTATTATCACCAAGAATATCCCTGATTGTGTTCATTGGAAAAGAATGATTAGAAAATTATAAAATACCTTTTTTTTGGTGTCTTCCATTATCTGTTCTTTATTTTCTTCTACAATTATCCTATGGGGTCTCAGTTAAACTTTCTCATGTGGGACCAAGACTGATTAGACACCCAAAGTTGATGGAAGATTTGGGCACATTGAATAAAATGATAAATTTGTGTCAGATTCAAATGATTTCAAAGATATGGGTGACTCCAGCAAGGATCAGAACACCAGTGATGTGTTTCTAATAGTGAGAAATATCTATGGTTCTGGATGGATTTGATCCAACCACTTGGTATTCAATTTCTAGATGTTGGGGGTCATAAATGATGAATAGAGTCCTTTTACACCCATGTTAGGAGTCCTAGAGGTGATATCTGAGTAGGAGAGGCCAAATATAGAATGTGTGGCACATATCATAGTTTATGTGAAAAAACCTAACTACACACCATGATGTCAGGGTTTTGTGGTGGCTAGGGTTTTCTATGTAGTTAAATATGACATGAAATGTGTTAGGACCACATTCCATGTAACCCTAGCTAACTGGATGGTGTGTACAGAGGGTATACGCCTAGGATTCCATGTGGCATGAGACATCATGTGTGGTTAGAGTCATGACATGTACTATGAAGAGTAAACGAGCTAGAGAAGGTGGAGCACACAGATTTCAAACGTGGCCCTTATAGAATATGTACTAAAATACATAAACATAGAAATAATTGCATGTACACGGGCACAAATAGAAGTAGGACCCCGAGTGACTGAGGTTTTCCATGTAGTCAAACTACATGCCATGTAGTTATACACTATTAGCGAGTTAGGTATTGGTAGGGTAATTTCCATGAAGTAGAGTGGGATAATACATCATGTGGGTCCCTTACACACAATTTACCACTACTTTTCATTTAAGGAAAATTGAACCACTCATATATCCTTCATTTTGACTCAGATTTTGGCTCTCAAATTTCCTTTCCTGAGTTTTTTACATGTAAATCATTATGGTGGTGTTCATTGTGTCCTTTGAGGTAAAATGTGAGATGTGTAGGGTGTGAATCTTATTTAGGTGATAGTTGATGACATAAATGATTAAGAACGATCTTCATAGGGATTAGGGTGTAACCCTATATCTGTGCTATGAATGCATCCTATACTTACTATCTACATATTTATTCTCCCTATCAGGTAGAGATCAATTCCTCCTTACATTGAGTGGTACCCCTAACATACCAAGGTGAGAGTTCTCTATCTACTGAGTGGTACCCCCAATGGAATTAGGGTTCAAATTCTATATCTACCGAGTGGTACCCCCTTATGTAATTAGGGTGTAGGTTGTCTATCTCTTAAGCGGTACCCCTACAGAATTAGGGTGTCAGTCCTTTATCTACACAGTGGTACCCCCCATATGGAATTATAGTTTTAGTCCTAAATCATCTGAGGGGTACCACCCTATTGAACAAGGGTGTCGGTCCTATATCTATTAGGATATACCCCTACCGGATAGGGAGAAGGTCCTCCTTACACTGAGTGGTACCCCTTTAGGAATTTGGTTCTGGGTCATCATTATAATAAGTTATACACACTATCAGATAGTTCATGGGTGCTTCTTACACTGAGTGGAACCCCATTGATGTAATTGGGAACATGTCATGTTATCATAGAATTTTCCCCCTCGACTGTGCGGTACAGTGGTGAGGCATGGGTCCTCTACATGGTTACTTTAATGGATAGAAACAAGAGATAATGGTAATTGTTGATGTACAATTTGAACTATTGTTACTCTTTTCCTAGGCGGAGTTGTGAGATAGAGATCCCATTTCTCTCTCATCTGTGATCCTTTAGTTTTATTATATATATATATATTTATATCCATGTTGTTTGATTTTTTACTCTATTGATTTCTGTTGAGAATATTATTATTTATATAGTGTCTCTTATTGCTCCCCCTTTAGATTTTACGACGTCATATTGGGTATGTATATACTAATTCCTTCATGGGATTTTCAGACATGTGTCATGTCTTATGCAGACAACGGACATTTCGTACGTGACTGTAAAGGAGAATATGGATACCTTATATATTGAACAACATACAGTAGTCCATGCTTGGACAACCAGATATGTGATATCTTAGTATTTTACTTTTATAGATTTTCAGGTTGGGACATCTACCTCGTTGGACATGTATTTTTCCCTTTACTTTTTAGTTTACACTGTAGTACTCTTTGTATTACCTGGAGTCCTTTCATGCATGTTTATTACTCGATATATTACATCCTTTTATTTTATTACTCAACAATTTTTCATTGATATAATTAGGTTTATGTGTATAGGTACATTAGGTAATGGCATCCCATGTCAGATATTTATTTTGGAGCTTGTCCTCATCCCCTGGACTATGGAGGGGGGCTTGGGTTAGTTACAGCTCAAGCCCTGTTGGGTCGATTTGTGAAAACTATCACATGTATTTACTTTTTTAATAACTTATGGGAGCTTATTTTTTTTGGAACTTACTGAGTCTCCAAATTACTCACTAAATGTGATCCTCAGTGGGCTTTTTTTCTCATAAGTAATTGTGGGTATGTGAAGAAAACAACTTTATTATTATATGAATTAGTATGCTATCAAAATAGAATGATTAAGAATGTAGTAGTACTTTAAGTAAAGGTATCCAACATTGTAAGCTAGATTTGTTTTTATTATATCACTGAATCTATGTATTTGTATTATTTTAGTCTTTCATTAAATTCTTTTATTAATAATTTATTTTTTTGTTAACACATATATATGGGGTTTATTTTATCTTTTCTACAATTATGATGGGTGAAAACATTCATATAATTTTTATTCATTGAAATGTTTTATATAAAAATTATTTATATTGATTTTTTATAATAATTTTGAATTGATTTAAATAATCTCCAGAAGGGGGTAAATAACTTCATAATGATTTGATTATATCGTCACTGTTAGTCTCCACCCCTAGAAATTAAGTAATTCACTTGTGGTATGTAGAAGTTTTATTTTGCGTTGATAGAAGATCTACGTTAGGTTGTTAAAAATATTTTTCAATCCAATGAATAAAAAAAACTTGAAATTTTTTAAAATATTACATTTTACTGTTATTTGAAATCATATAATTTGAATGGTTGAAGGACATGAAATTTAGATAGAGATAAGTAGTTTTGCACCATGTTTTTTTAGATTTATAGTGGATCAACCCTCATTATACAATTGAATTTTCAGTACTATCTGATTTTTAACTTTGTGTTTATATTTAGAATTTTGATTGGTTTCTTATGATGCAATCATTTTCTTTTCCCTTACCCTTAGTGTTAGTGGTACTTTTCTAGTTGTCCTAAATTTTTTAATATTTTGATTGTCTTCCTTTATGTGGTCAAATTCTTGTTAATTGAGGTAATATTTCCAAAATATATTCATCTTAAATCATTAACATATTTTTATTTGGAATTCTATAATTGTGAATGATAACTAATTTATATAATATATAGAATACATTTAAGCATATCTATAAGAACACATAATTTTTAAAATTGGAACTTGTTCCATGATGAACTACTAATTGAATCAATTGATTTAGTTAGGTTATTTTGGATGTTTTAGTTTTACTAAATGATAGTTTAAAAATAACATGATTTGGGTCTCATTAAGTAAGTATTTGAGATTGAATTAATCATGTAAATTAAATAAATCAAGGATAATAAGGAAGTTTTTATGGTAAATCTGATACTTTTTTTAACTTTTTCTATGATTGTTAAAATAAATAAAACCATAGTGGATATATAATATTTATGAGTATGTGGTAATATGGTCTATATGTGGTGATTTAATGAGGTTAGTTTAACTAGATTGTTGAGGATAGTTGTGTATTGGTTAAAATAATGGTGTAGGTAAATGAATGGTTTAAATAAGATGAATATGAAGATAAATTTGATGTTTAATTAAATAAAAGGTTTCAATTTTTTTTATTTATTAATTTTAATTAATTTTATGAAAATTTGGTTAAAAATTATGTCAAAAATGATAAATTCAATTTACATTGAAATAATGAGGTGGTAATCTATCTAATTAATTGTGTGGATGATTTATTAACTTGTATTATGCTATAAGAATAAGTGGTGGTAATATAGTGGTGTTCATGTGGGTGATATGATAGTTATAGTGGTGACCTTTTTAGAATTTGGATCCTAGAATGGGATTTGGGGGTTATTACATATGATTGTATGTTTTTTTATTTTCTATTTATCACCACTCCTGTTGGATAACCTATCTAATGTCTAAATGAGATTTAGTTAACCAGGTTTTCACCCATCATATTTGACATAATGGGAATGGTTAGAACACAAGCCCCAATACTACTCTCTCTTCAAGTTATAGCTGTCATTATTTAATTGTTGTTATGTGGTTGTTTTATAAGGTAGATTGTCATGTTTTTATTATACGAGTTTTTTGAATAAGGTTACATTTATGTTCTAATGAAGAATATAGAAATGTGAAGAGATGATATAATTAGGATGTTTTTTTGAAAGAATGTGACGGTGGATAAATCAGTGGTGAAGTAGGAACTAGGTACCTCCTTTGATATATTATCATTAATTAATACAATTTTATTTTAGGAGGTTTTGTAGAGTCATATTACGCTAATATGTGTTTGTAGATGACCTTGGATGAGATCATGTGTTGGATTGACCATTTATTTTACTAGAGATATAGTATGATTCTTTTAAATTGACATGAGAGGTACTAAGAAGGTAATTACAAAGTATACTTATATAATAACCTATATATTTACATACTAGTTTTTTTATATATGTTTAGGTTAATGTAAGAGTTTAGGATAGAACAAAATAAATCATGACATTGGATGTTGGGAGATATCATAAGAGTGATTTTCTATTTTGTTATATTTTTTTCAATTGGAATTATGTATAAATATATCTTATCACTATGAAATTACATCCACTATTAAAGAATTATTTATATATTATGTTATTTTACCTATGTTACTTGGTGTTTATTGATCCATTTTAGTTCTTTCTTGGGAATAATGTAGGCAATGGAAGATATATTTTATTTTATATACCCTCTTTTCTATCTTCCAAATCAAGGTCTATTGGTGGTGAGGTTATTGATTATACATGGTTTTTTATCAATGTAAGAGGGGTTCAATGGATTTTGGGTTATGAAAAATAGGTATTAAAGAGAGTTTTTTCATTTTCAATAGATCCTAGAGTAGAAATTTATGAGGATTATATTGGTTTTTATTGGGAAAATGTATCATTTGTGATAAACATGATATTTATATTAGAGATATTGGCTAAAACATAGAGATATCTAACAATTTAACAAAAATAATTTGATATTCAACAAAAAACATTTATAAAATGGTGTAAAAATGGAGGGGTACGAATTTATGGGTTTTATATGCATTATCCTTGATTTAATATGTTTTTGAATTATGAAATATTTTTAGGCAATTAAAATGAATTCAGTTAAAGGAAATTGAATTATTCTATACATTAAGATCATGATTTTTTTATTCATTTCTAGACACATATGCTGGTTGAAAATCATTTTTAGCATAAGTGGGTGAGGTGGATCATGATGTTTATGCTATTTTTATGTATATGAATATGGGGGAGGATGATTAAAATATATTTTATGAGATTCAATGGAATAGTTTAATGATGTTCAAGGGATTTGTTTTAAGCTAGGAAAAAAGTGTCGTATTGATGAGGTAGATATTATATTTTGGTCGATTCAACAGGGATAGGTCAATAGATTTTTTTTAGTTTATTGAGAGCGATGATTTGATATTAGTGGATTCTCTATGATTGTGATTGTTATCATTTAGAGGACTTGTGGATGAATTGAACAGTTAGTTTCATAGTAAATTATGTTTTTTCAAATTAAAGTAATAATAATATTATAAGTTTATCACTATATTATAGAGTAATTTGAGTTTGTGGGAGTTTAGTGTAATGATCTGGATGCACTTGTGTTGTTACCCTATTTTCTCTTTTAATGAGGATAAAAATAAATAAAATTTTGATAAAGATTCACAGCAGATGATTTATTATCTAGTAATCACTTTCACACCAAGGACTTATATAAAGGATAATATGAAATTTGAGGTGATTGAAAAGGCCAAAGTACAAATATATTTTATTTGAAAGGTTATTAATCAAATCATTCTTTGGAGTGGATATAAAAAGAGATGTTTGTGTTTATCATGATAATCTATGTTTTAGCTAATAAATATTGGCATTCATGGGTTTAACCTTATTTCATAAGAGCAACAAATTCTATGATGTTTATTAAGAACTAAATCACCATATTCTCTTTTTATTTTGGAAGAGGATATCAACAATATATGCGCCTAAATTTTTATAGTGGTCAATGTTGAGCCAATATTGGGATAGTGGATGGACCTAAACCATTAAAATCACCATACATGCATCAGTTTCATCCCCATAATTATTGGTTTATTTGTTATAAAACATTCAGACCACCAATATGAGTCAGAACATGGATTATATAAATAATAAATATTGTAATTCCTCTAAGATGTTGTGATATGTATGAATGGGGTGGTGAAGGATATCATGGGGGATAGTGTGGATTTATAAAACATGAAAAAATGATTAAGATGGAGTTACTAGTTCTTGTTAAACTAAACACCATTTAAGACACATTCTCATTATATTATACCCTATATTATGAACTTATCCAAATATTATCTTACCACTCCTTCATTTCTCTTACCTTGGTTAAATCATTTGGAAATAAGTGGAAAATATTTTTATAACCTTGAATTTGTCTACACCAGTTAGTGGTTAATCTAGTTTAATTGTGGTGTGTTGAGTGTGGGAGATGAATTTAGGGTACTTTTGATCATTTGAGGATTTCCAATCAGTATAAATATAACGATATCTTTTAATCCTTTATATTGATTACTTATATTCAATGTAACCCAAAACCGATTACTATCAATGATGGGTTATTTTATCGGATATAGATAGTGAACATAGAATTACTTTTTGGGGGATGGATTATAAGATAGATCGTAGATTCTTGGATCCTATTACACAACATTTGGTAGCATTGAATATAAGTTCTATGAAGATTAATGTAAATAATATTATTAGAATTGTGGAAGTGTTCTTATATATTATTTCTAATCTGAGTGTGACAAAACCGAATTAATATGATATTTAATTTAAGATAAAATCAAAGAATGGTATTTTTCATATGACTATGTACCCTTATAAGACTGATCGCTCAAATTTTCTAGAGTTTTGGATTCCTAATAATGATCTAGTATAAAAAGTATTCATTTTTTGACGTGTGACATCACTGAAAGATCTTATATTGATAGCAAAAAAAGGTGGATAATGGTGTATAAATTTTAATATACTATAAGTTGTTCTAGTAGGTGAAATTAATGAATAATAATCTACTCCAAAGTATTAATAACTTGTTTGATCAGTTAAAGGGGTCTACTGGGTTATATAAGATTGAATTGTAGTTGAGATATCATTAGATAAGGGGGAGTGATGATGTTATTTAAAAAGAATCTTTTTAGGTCCCTATAAGAAAATTTTGAGTTCATGGTGATTCCCTTTTTCATTTGGTAATGTATCAACAATATTCATGGGAATGATTAAATGAGTGTTTTGTGAACCCTTAGATCGATTTGTGGTTGTGGTCATTAACAATATCTTAGAGTATTAAAATAAATCGGAGGAGTTTAAAATGTATTTAATCATGATCATGGAGACTATTTTATGATAGGTATCATATAGAATATTATCCAAGTGCATGTTATGGATAAAATATGTGAATTTTATCCGATATGATTTATCTTAATTAGTTATGGTATTGATCCATCATATTTTGTGGAATTATTTTCTTTTTAATCACCTAAAGATATTATATACATGTTTATATTTCTTTGTTTTAAAGGTTACCAAAATAGGTTCATATATGATTACTCTCTAATAACAGAACCTGTTATAGTTTTAACTAATAAAGATCAATAATTATTATATAAATAACATTGTTAAATGGAATTATAATATATGAAGGAAAGATTATTAATATAATTTAACTTTATTTTTATACCAAGAATTTATTTTTAAGGAATGTTTAGATATATAAAACTTATTCTAGGCTATATGTTGATATATAAAAGGTATGTGATTTCTTATAGGTCTTGAGAAAATTTCCACATGAACATAACTCTACCACCTATATTATAGAACATGGAACATTGTTGTTTTATTTTATGTTGTTAGAACAATACCATTTTAGAGAGAACCTCACAATTTTTTCAAATCATAAATTTCTATATTATATCTCTTCACTACAAGATCATAATTTGTGTTAGTAATGATATTTAGAGTTCATGTAGGATTATGAATTTCGGATATCTTATAATATGGGGAAATTAATGTGATAGTTGACTATCTAGACTTAAAGTCATATGTAATAGTTTCTAATAACAGCAGTGATGAGTGGAAGATGATCGAAGAGCTTACAACGTTTTATCCTGAAATTGAGGAGGTCATTAGTGGAGTATGGATGTACTAAAAAATTCTTCAATATCCATTATTCCAATCAATAGAGGAACATTTGGTGAGAGTTAATCAATAAGAGTTTTAAATATATTTCATTTTTCATATAGATTCCTTGGATGGATGTAAATAAGATTGTGATCCTTAGATATTAATCTAGTAAAATTATTTGATCAATAAGCCATAAAATAGTCTATTCAATGTGATTTTCAATGATCATATCTTATATTGTATGTTTTTTATTTAAAATATATATAATTCATTACAGATAATTATTAGTAACTAGATACTAATAGGTTTAAGGAATAGTTTGTGAAGCAATAACTCGTCTATTATCATGTTAAAGTTGACTAATTAGTTTGAACACATTTATTAAAAAAATTGGAATTCTTTAGTATATGTAAGAGGATATTTTAAAATAATTATGAAATTTATTTCTTCTAGTGTTTTTAGGATATGATTTTATTTTGTTTTTTTGGACCAGTTGAAGAACTCATTTCATTTTTTGGTGATTAGGGTGTTGAGTGTAGTGGATGTGTTGATAAGGATTTTTATTGAAGAGGTAGAAATGATCTATACTGTTATAAGGATAATAATTTCAGATTTAGATCCTAAATATTGATTGGATCCTATACCTTTCTCAATTTTGTTTTATGATAAGGTTATACATATTTTTTTTATATTGTTTATAATTATAGATTCTGTAAATTGTTAATATTGAATTAATGTTTTTAGATTTTTATCTTAATATTATTTAGGGGTATAATGTGCTTAAAACCATAGAATTAGATAGTGTCTATTCAGATAAATATATAGAAGGATTATGTACATTTCATTCAACTACATGGAGGTATGAAATAGTTTTTTGGATGTTCACTTTTTGTCCAATGTTACATCTATTTTTTCTGTCATTATTCTTTTTTATATTATATTTGGAATTGATTTTCCATTTTATATTGGGATACATAAATCATATTAATGTGATATTTGATATCTTTGAAATATAATTAAATCATTTAAATATAGTTTAATATTTTTGGAAGTTTAATATTCAATTAAGAGACTATATAAATTGATCGAATATAGTGTTAACAAGTTGATATAGAATTTGTGATGTTTGAGTTATTTGATTTTTTTTCAATGTAAAATAACCAAATATTGTTTGAGTATTTGTAATTTTTGTAAGAAAATAAAATCTATGAATTCTGGTCACCAAGACTATATTTCATGAAAATAACTCTACAAAGTGTAGAATTATATATTTATGAAAAAATGATTATACTTTATATGAACCTTCCTTAACACTATGCGGAACATTAAAACTATGTAACAAAGGAATATATATAAAATAAATTATAATATATATTTATATTTAACTCTATATTCTAATTGAAAACTAAATTATAAATGGAACCCTATTTTAATGTTTTGAACTCATATTACGAACTCTATAGAAATGTCATTTTGACAGAACATATCATTAAAATAAATACATGAGGAATATAAACTACATAAATATGAAACTCTTTGATTATTAGAATATTTGGTTGTATTGAATTCATTTTGTATAAATACGAATAGAAAAAATATTATGACTCACTTGAGTAACCCACATCATGAATGTGTTTAAGAAAATTGACATCATTCAATTTGATATTTATTCGACTTATAAGTGACTCTTTACTAATCTAGAAGGGTGTGTATGCATTTAAAGAAAATGACATGTATGAAGAGATGATACACACTATGTAATACTCTCATAAATCATAAACAGACAAAGATTAGTCCACTATAGAATGGAGATACACATTTTAAAATTAGGTTCCCAATAAGTATAAGGAAATGGAGAAAAAATTCATGAAGTATTGTTTTCTCATGGTTAAAATTGACTCTTATTCATGCTGCAGAACATTAGAGAAAAATTGAAGCTTCTAGATCTTTCCACAACATGAAAATATATATTTTAGGTATTTTTATAAGGTTATGGTGTTGAAACATGCTTTAACATTTGATGTTACGATACTCTATTTTATATAAGATTCACATTTCTACCAATAGATGGATATCCTAGTACAATTTTCCTTAGATAATAGTTTTAAAATTACTAATAGAATTTAATGGTGGTGACGGAAGTGTTTATAAAAGGGATTGATTCTTAATTAAATGTTATCTTTTATAAATTAATTTTATCAAAATATAATTTTTATATTTATTATACATGGAAAATATTCAACACCTATATTAGTTGGGGGATTATTTCATTGGATTTAAATAATTTTGAAATGAAAATATAAATTTAATGATGAATTATTCAACGATGGTGATATATTCTTAGTGAGGTTTTTTGAATACTTGACTTGAAATTTTGTAAATTAATAAAGGGAATTAATAAAATTAATGAAATATTATTTTCATTGTATATATAATCAAATAAGGAATTAATAGAAAGGTAATTATTTCATATAAAATAAAATATTAACATAAATATTGAAAAGATTCATTCTAACTGACTTACTACTACTCAAGGGAATGAATATTCTATTTATTAATTATTCTCTAATTTATCAAAGGATTGAATGTATTTTTGTATGAAATATAATATCATTTTTCCATTTTTGTTATTCAATGATGATTACATAAAAAAGGATCCCATCAATGATATTCATGGTGTTTATTTATTATCTGGGGAAGAAAATAAATATTTATTAGTTTTGGAGGAATAAATATTGCATAAAACGTTTATTATGGTGGTATTTTTTATGTTGATTATATATAAACGATGTAGAAAACTGTGAAACTGGATTTATCACGTTGGTTATTTTTTAACCGAGGTGATAAATGTTCAAGATTGGATTTATCACGTCGGTTATTTTATAACAGACATAAAAAACGAAATCAGAAAGGTTGATCACATCGGTTACATTATAACAGACGTGATAAACTAAAAAAAGTGGTTTATCACATCATTTATAAAATAACAGAATTTATAAACTGAGGATTGGGGTTTTATCATATCGGTTATTTTATAACCGACGTGAAAAACATAAAAAAATGATTTATCATGTCAGTTATAAAATAACGGATGTCATAAATCTAAAAAAAATCGGTTTATCACGTCAGTTATTTTACAAATGACGTGATAAACCGAGTGCCAATGATTTATCACGTCTGTTATAAAATAACTGACTTGATAAACACTTTAAATGATTTATCAGGACTCGTATGATTATCTGTTTTCTTCGATCTGTGGCTTGTGACTCGTCTCTCTTGCACAGAAAAGCTAGAAACCCACCTTGAACACATTCCCTCAATGTCGGTTTTTCTAGATCCTTAATCATATTTATTATTATCAAATATCTCAGGTCGACTCGCAATCCATAAGTAATACTTTCAACCCCCCCTCCCGATTTCATTTCTTATTTTTTGAGGATTCCATTAATTCCTTTTTTTTATTTCATTTAATTTGATTCTAATGTTCAAGTTTATAATCTAGTTTCTCACCTATTTATGTATGTTTACAACGCATCTTGACAGTTAATATAATGATAGAATCAAACTAATTTTCTTCAAATGAACAAGGGTTGTTTATTACAAAAATTGTGGTGAAAAAATTCTAGATTTCACATCATTGTGTCATTATGGGTTAAGCCATTGAGGGTTTTGTATCACCATTTTTTCATTATGGGTTTAGCCAATAAGGGTTTTGTATAATTACATGTTTATGGTTTTTCTTTTTTGTCTTCTTAATTGTTTTTATTGTTATTACAAATAATAACGTTTACACATGTTTGACTTCATTTTTTTATATTTCAAAATTGTTTTGCATTCAAATTATGATATTTTTCATATAAATATAAAATTTTAATTCTTTACAAGATGTCTAATTTTGATATTTGGTATAGGTAATAATGAGTCAACTTTGTATTAAGACACATGAAATGAGTAAGAAATATTAGGAAGGTGTTGATGATGTTTTGGAATTTTTTAAAAGAAATGTTCCATGAAATGACATTTTTTTCTGTCCATGCCTGAAATGTTTGAATATGAAGAAGTTGAAAAGTAGAGAGATCAAAGATCATCTGATTTGTCATGGTTTTAATCCAAGTTACATCCCATGGATTTGGCATGGGGAAATTGGACAAGATGTCAAATCTATTGATGATCATGATTTGCAAGATGATAACTCATATGGAATTGATGAAATGATTTAGGATGTTGCAGAAGAACAAATTGAGATAGAACAGATAGTTGCACGTCTATATGGTGATGCTGAAACACCATTGTATCCTTTTTGTAATTATTTTACGGTTTTTTCAGCAATGTTAGGATTTATTATCCAGAAGGAGAAACATGGATGGAGTGAAAAAAGTTTTACAGAGCTGCTATAATTGTTGAAAAATATTCTTCCAAAAGACAAAAATCTTCTAGAATATCATTATAAGGTGAAAAAAATATTATGTATGATGGTAATGGGATACAAGAAAATACATGCATGTCTGAATGATTGTATAATATATAGGAAAGAATAAAACTTTCTGTCAGAGTGTCATAAATGTGGTACACCATAGAATAAGTTGAAAGAAAAATCACATGCTGATGTGGAGATTACAAATATCCCTACCAAAGTATTTTGGAATCATCCTATAATTCCTCATTTTAAACTTTAATTTTCTAACTCACATGATGCAAAAAGATTAAGATGGAATGTTGATGAACAGATATGCGATGGAAAAATTTGTCATCCTGGTGACTGTCCCCAATAGAAGAAAATTGATGAGCTGTATCCGACATTCAGAAATGAAATTAGAAATATCAGAATTGGATTGTGAACAGTTGGAATGAATCCATATCGAAGTCTTAGTAGTACACATAGTTCATGGCCTATTTTATTGGTAATTTATAACCTCTCTCCTGATGTTTGTATGATGTGAAAAAATGTCATGTTGAGTACAATGATCTCTAGTCCAAAGCAACCCGGAAATGATATTGATGTTTTCTAGTAACCATTTATAGATTATTTGAAACTTTTATTGGAGGATGGTATTAGGGTGTATGATTCTTATAAAATTAATTGTTTTAAACTGCATTCAATGCTTATGTTCACTATAAATTACATCCCAGCGTATGGAAATTTGTCTGGATACAATGTTAAGGGGAATAAATCATATCCAATTTGCGAATAATAGTCTTCATATTTTCAATTTCATCATGGGAGGAAAACAGTCTACATGGGTCATCGAATGTTTTTACCAATGGATCACTCATATATATGACTAAAAGGCATAAAATGAGTCAAAATAATTAGATATTTCTATGAAACCTTTATGCCCTGATGAGTATTTTGAGAGGGTGAAAAACCTTGATGTGACATTGGGAAAGACACATAAATTTGGTAATGAAAGACATGTTTGAATGAAAAGTTCAATATTTTCTGAGCTACCATATTGGAGATATCATGAAGTGAAGCATAATATTGATGTCATGCATGTGGAGAATAATATCTACGATAGTTTGATTGTAAAATTGTTAAATGTTAAATGAAATACTAAAGATGGATTGAATGAAAGATTAAACTTACTATCAATGGGAATATGTTTGGAGTTAGCTCCGACTTCTAATGGAAGATGAACATTTCTTCTGCTGGCTTGTCATACATTATCGAAGAGGGAGAAAATTAGCTTCTGTCAGGGTATTCATGATATTAAAGTTCCTCAAGGTTATTCTTCAAATGTAAAAAACATTGTCTCTTTGAAGGATTTGAAGTTGACAGGTATGAAATCACATGATTGTCATGTCATAATACAATAACTTCTACTGGTTGCATTGCATGGAATATTACCCATCCATGTCAGAAAGACTATAATGAAGGTGTGTTATTTTTTCATTTAAATTTATTATAAGGTGATTGATGTGGATGTATTGAACATTTTGGAAACAGATGCAATATCTATACTTTTTCAATATGAAATGTATTTCCCTCCATCTTTTTTTGATATATTGGTGCATTTAATGGTTCATATGGTTCAAGAAATAAGGATTTGTGGACCTGTATATCTTCATTGGATGCATCCTATTGAAATGTATATGAAAATATTTAAGGGGTATGTTAAAAATCCTTATTGACCTGAAGCAACCATTATTTAAATGTATATTTCTGAGGAGGTTATAGAGTTTTGTACAAGATACTTGTCTGTAGTGGAGCACATAGGTTTGCCTATATCTCGTCATCAACAAGTTAATATTGAGGGAAAGGGGATTCATGGCTTGAATGTCAAATGTTTTCAGCAGAACAGATGAAGAAGGTACATTTATACATCTTGAATAACATAGCTGATGCTTAATCGTATATCACATTTCATATTAATAAGTTTTAATAATGTCATCCAAAAAAGAATGAAATGTGGATTATGAATGATCACAACAAAACATTTTTTAAATGGTTTAAAAAGACCCAATTTGGTAGATTAGATATCTCATAGACATTAAGATGGTTAGTGGGTGGTCCAAGTTTAAATTTGATAACATGATCCAGGTATGACATTAACGACTATACATTTCATACGAAAGCTCAGGACAACAGAAGTGTTGTTCAGAATAGTGGGGTGTTGGTGTTTGCAGAAGCAATGCATTTTTTGACTTCTAAAGACATAAGTCCAGTTTCTGCATCGAGTGAATATTATGGTGTCATTAATGAAATATAAGAGGTTGATTAATTTAAAAATAAAGTTTTTTTAACTGTAAATGGTTTGTCGTTAACAACAGTGTGAGACACGATGAATTTGTAATGACAATTACTAATCTGAATAGATTGGAAGACACAACATATTCTTTTATACTGGAAACACATGAAACACATATTTTCTATATTGTTGATCAATCAGATATGCAGTGGTCTATTGTTTTACAGGGAAGAAAAAAATATGTTGGTGAGGATCAACTTGATGTAGATGCTGATTTATGTGATATCCCTACTTCTATGGAAAGATTAGCAGAAAATAATGATGACCATGTTGTATACATGGGTTTTTCTATAAGGAATGATCACGATGAAGGAATTTGGGAAAACAATCCATTTTTACATTCCTAATATTACAGGTGACATATGTTTACCATGTTTACCATGTTTACCATAGTTTACGATAGTTTACCATAGTTTACCATGTTTAACATGTATACCATATTTTACCATTTCTTACCATATTTTATCATATTTTATCATGTTTTCTTTTACGTAAGTTATATATTTATTGATTTTGATGAAATACCAGTTACACTACCATGTTTACCATTTTTACAATGTTTACCATGTTTACCATTGTTTATCATGAAAAATCATATTTACCATGTTTACCATGTTTACCATGTATACCATGTATACCATGTCTACCATGTTTACCATGTTTACCATGTTTACCATTTTTACCATAGTTTACCATATTTTACCATAGTTTACCATGTTTAACATGTTTACCATATTTTAACATTTTTTACCATATGTTATCATAGTTTATCATGTTTTCCTTTACGTATGTTATATATTTATTAATTTTGTTGAAATGCCTATTACACTACCATGTATACCTTGTTTACCATCTTTACCATTGTTTATCATGATAAACCATATTTACCATGTTTACCATTTTGATATTTGAATTTTTTTATTTTTGAATTAATGGTTCCTTTTTTGATTTCAAGAACAATGACAGATCAATCAGTTGATCAACCACATGATTCTGAAGGTGACCAGCATAATGATTCCTCTGGGGAGGAACATTTACATGATATTGTTGATGTTCCCCAATCATCTCTATGTTCTCCCATAAAAAATAAGAGTTCAATAGTTGGTAAATGTGGTAGCACACGTTTACCAAAATTATCAGTTGCTCGTGCCCAGGAACAGAGGATAATAGTTGATTTTGTTGACAATTATATTCCAAGAGGTCCAAATGCAAAATATTTAAGGAGTTTTGTATCAACTCAAGGAAAAATCAAAGTTACATTTTTTATAATGATTGGGAAAGTGTGGATGAAATAATAAAAGCTCAGTTGTGGGTGACTATTTTGGTAAGATATTTTTCTACTCTTTGACTTATCTTTAAAAAAATATAGTATAATATAAAAACTCTCTTCTTTATCAGATGAAATTTTATATTCATGACACTAGAGGACTGAAGAAGAAATTTTTATTGATGGTAGCAAGAAGATGGAGGGATTTAAAATCGACTCTCACATATGATTTCATTTATGGTCAAAGAAATCATGACAATCCATGTCGTATATATCCTTTCATAGATAAAGACATATGGAGAGAATTTGTTCAATGTTGGAGACAAGTATCATTTTTAGTAAGTGAAATATAACCTTTTATAAGTTTTCTTATATAACTGAACTTGTTAATAATTAGTTAATTATTTCTTATTTTCAATTTACAGCAAACAAGGAAATCTCATCAAGTGATCCAAGCTAAAAATGTATACCTGCATAGCTTATCTCGGAGAGGGTATACATTATTGGAAGAGTAAATGATGGCAGAAAAATTAGTAAAACTTACAGCTGAGTCTTCATAGGAGAGGTTGTTCCTTCATCCCCTCCATCTAGACATGAAAAATGGAAGAGGGCTCCAATGGGAAAAAGGGGGATATATCTTTTAGATGAATCAAGGATCATAGCTGAGAGGATTGTAAGATACTTATTTTATTTATTTAAATTGTTGTCGATGAATTATATAAATTGAATCAATAATTTTTTTAATTAATTCATACAGGATTTTCTTGAGGAGCAGAGCCCACATGGGGCATTTACTGTTGCTGGGAGGCAAGATATTTTATCTGCAGCATTGGGAAAGCCCGAACGCCCTGGTTGTGTACGAGGATACCTGATGGGTGTATCAGTAAGAAAAGTGTTTCCACATTCTTAAACTTCTTAAAGTGAGGGTGTGTATAAAAAAATAGATTATTTGGAAGCTAATGTTCAAAATATTAATGTGACGATGAAGGAAAAGATCAGAGCATCAGAACAGTTTATGTTTGTAAACATGCAAAGAAAATTTCAGACTGTAGCTCCCACTCCTCCAGCTCGCCCTACAGACCCAATATTTTATCCTCCACCTCTAGAAGTAGATCCAACTCTCCCACCTCCAACAGTAGCTCCCAATCCTCCACCTCAGCCTTAGGACTCCGTTGCTCCACCTCAACCTACGTGCCACATTTTTTACCCTACTCCTTCTCCAGATCCTCCTACTTATTGTGAGTTTTATGTGGATGATCCTCACCATAAAATAGTGGCATATGGGCTGGTATATTGTATAGAAGATATGGTTTATCATCATCAGTTAGAGGTAGAGAATCATAGGGTCACTGTACAATATATTATAGATATATCAGCTGGAGTTTTAGTACCTACCGATGAGGTGACGACAGTTGGACATAGTATCGACCACTTTTTAGTTTGGTCATCAACACTTCTGCGAGTCATTACAGTAGAGGTATATGGGTTATTTCTTATATTTTATTTATTAATAAAGGTTTTTTATAATTTTAAAGCAAATATATTTATCAATATATTTACAGGAATACTTAAAATTTAAATAAATACTTTATAGACAAAAACAAAGACAAATGGCTATGACATCAGATACCGATTCTAGTAGTCTTGACAGATTGTCAAGATATTCAAATTTATTAGTAGAGCATTGTTCATTTCCATTGGATGGTCATGTTTTTGGACATGCAAAAAATGTGGGAATTTTGAAAAATAATATCATGGATCTTGTTACTGGAGACAAGTTGGGCGTCAACGTGGTGCCAATTTTTTCCATGTAAGTCTTAACACAATTTTGCCCCTACATTAAATTTATAAAAAACCAGAACTTATTTCTATTTTGTGTTAGGTATCTTTATGAAATTTATGAGAGTAATGACCAGACAGATGTATATGGGTTCATGGACCCAAATTTTATTTCCCCTGATGCACATTAATTGGATGAGGAAGAAAGAGAAATTTATGTTGCTGAAAGATTTATTCAAAATATTATCACACATTATTGGATGATGCCTTATTATGAGAGGTATGAAACATATATCTGATAGTGTTCAATATATTTTAACAAAAAAACTACTATCCTTAAATTTTCGTTTATATCTGTGATCATCAGATGTTTGGTATTATTTTTCCATGGGAGAAAACACTATATTGGATATGCTCTATCCAGGGTGATGCGCGGAAAAGTTTTAAGAATTTGTTGGAGAAGAATGTTTCAATTTCCTAATAGTTCTTTCTATTATAATGAATTATAAATTTATCTCATTCATATTATTTTCTAACAGGGGATGGAACAACTTTCAAGAAACCACAATCAAAAGGGGTTCCAAGATCAAATATGTACAAGTGAAGTTAAATATCCATTTATAATTTGTACTTTTTGATGTATTACATAAAATATTATATTTAATTGACACTAATTTAAATAGAACTGTCATAAAAAACAAGCTGTCATCAAATGAGGATATTATATGTTAAGATTTATGTATGAAATAATTACAATGGGAACACTTTTGATGTTTGACCAGGTTAGATTTTCTTATGAACATTGCCATAATATTTCAGTTGATTTATTCGTTTTACAAGTTAACTATTTTCATTTAACTTTTTAGCTATTTGATGAACTTAATCCATATAGTTCTCAAGAGGTCAAACACATACAAGTTGAATGGTTAAATTATTTTATAGTTTTGATTGGATTTTAGTTTGTTTGTAATGTAAAATGTAAATTTGAAAATTTTAATTGTAATTGTGTATTTGGTGATTGTTTTGGTTGTATTTAAGTTCTCTTTAGTTGACATTGTATGTTTTAAATTTTATCAATGTAAATTTTTAATTTTTTTGGTTCTTTTTTTGGTCTACTTTTGTTTTTCTGGTACGAATTCTTAGTTTGGTTTCAGGTTGTTTCTGGGGAGAGGAGAGGACTGCAATCTATTTTTTTAATGAAAATTGGTTTTGCATGTCAGTAATTTTATAACTAATGTGATAATGGATTGGGGAAGGGTTTATCATGTCAGTTATTTGAATAACCAATGTGATAAACACCAATGTAATGGTGTATCATGTCGGTTATTTAATAACCGACGTGACAACCCCCCCCGCACTGGTTTATCAAGTCGGTTATTAAATAACTGACGTGATAACCCCCCCCCCCCCACTGGTTTTTCACGTTGGTTATATAATAACCAATGTGATAAAGGACTAAGAAGGGTTTATAACATCGTTTATTTGAATAACTGACGTGATAACCCTTGGGAAATGGTTTATCACGTTGGTTATTTAATAACCGACGTGATAAACACTACGCCACTGGTTTTTCACGTCGGTTATAAAATAACCGACCTGAAAAACACCTCAATGTTATTTTTTAAGTCTATTTTTATATAACCAATGTAAAAAACTATATTTATAGAATCTTCTATATTATCGTCGGCTAAAAACCGACGTAAAAAATGTTTTTTTCACTAGTGAATCTATGTTATAAAAACATTTCAATCAGTTATTCCTCATCTATTTAAACATATGTTACCACTTATTTTAATCATTTGTAGGTAACATTGTAGCTAAATAGACTTTTATATTGGATATGTTTCATATATTTATTAACAACATTAGAGTAAATGGAAGCTACATGTAATTAATAATTATTATTTTATATAAAAGAATAAAGAGTCCCCTTAAAAGAATCTTATCTTGGTATAAAATTATTATAGTATATTTTCAAGTACCCCACTAAAACTAACAAACAAAAATAAAAAACCTACATTGTGTGATAATGGAGTGGAATGATGAATGTTCATTGATTCATTGAACCAATAAAATAATATTTGGTGTCTAGAAAATTATTTTTTTCATATTTTTATTTCACATCTGATTAATTTTAATGGATAGTTTATAATTCAAGAGAAACTTTTAAATAATATATTATTTTTGTTGGGACTCAATTCACCCCTTTTTTATGTTTTTTCTCATTAAATTATGAAAAACATTAGGATCATATCTTGGGTTCTTTTCCTAAATAATAATGATTTATATGTCACTAACAAAATTTATTTATTGGTCATGATGAAGATTGTTTTCTATATAATAATTTAGAGAATGTATGTCCCTGATCCAAGATCATTATTTTAATGGTGATAATAAGTTATGTTTGAAAGCTTGGATTATTATTCGCCTAATGAATATTAGTATGAAAATCTATTTGAAATCTGTCAAACCACATAAGAATCCTAAAGGTGAATCAGAGAAGTATCATACTTCCAAATAAGTTGATTCCATTTTAAATTCTAGGTCTATGAATTCAATTATACTTTTTCATATTGTAGTTGAAAAACATTAGACTCTAAGTGACTTAATACTTATAATGGGAGACTATTTTTATCTCTTATTAAGGTTTAAATAATGTTTGAAAATTAAGGTATAATGATGGTAAACTCAAATGGGATAATTTTCAGACCCATGAAGGTGAAATAATTACTTAGAGAAATTAAGGACTTACATAAATAGCATATAATATTGATTCCTTGGGATAATTAGTTATAAAATCCAATCCACCTTTGAAAATCCTTATAGTTTTATCTATAAATGGACTGAAATTTCTGTAGCTATCAGAAAATCCACAATGATTAAGTATTTGAATATGGAGAATATTTTTTGAACATTATGATGTATGAATCTAATATTCAAGAAGAAACAGATGATCATATTTATATCAAGAAGTATAATTATGATCTCAATGTTTTTACCTATATGGTTAAATAAGAATATTTCAATGATTATAGAAGTTTTGATTCATAGGAAAAAATATAAAATATTTTTATAAATTCTAAATCATTATATAAGAAGATGAAAGAGAAATCAAAGAATAATGAAGGAATGGAGGTTATGTTCTATGAATTTAATAAGAGATAACATTTATGTCCTGATTTACCAATATATAAATCTCAAAGGAACAATGAATATGAAAAAAATAAATAAAACAAGTGTATAAAGGATACATGGAGTGAATGAGAAGATTCAAGTGATAAATCTAATTCAATCTGTCCATGGAAATAAAAAAGTAAATCTATGTCTTATGGATCATAAGAAAATTTTAATTTTTTTACCCCCTCAATGTTTTTATTCTGAATAAATAATCAAGTGGTTAGTTTAATGAATATTGTAATATTCTTAATGAAAAATTCAAATATTTTACAAAAAAATAAGATATGTATTATAAAAATTTATGCTTAGGTTTTTATTTAAAAAGGGAAATTATATAAATAAATTTAATATTTAATACATACTCTAAAGGTACAAATGAACTATAAACCTCAACCTACCAAATATCTCAGGTGTACTGACACTGAATGGCACAAGAAGGGTGTGAGATTAAAAAACTCAACAGGTAATCACCACATAGTCCATGAATTTCTTTTCTCAAAATAGTCTAGAAAAAATAGGTTGAAATACATTCATAAAAAAGGCTTTCAAATATTTTGAAAAAATAAACACTACCTTATAAAATTTTTATTTTAAAAACAACACACATAAATTTCCTTTTCAAAAGAAGCTCCCCTTATCAAACCCAGTTCAAAACCAAATCCCAAATGAAAATACATAACAAGTGACATAAAAGGGGATATGTAGAAATTACAGAAAACAAAACAAGAATACATAAATTAATATGGCTAATATCCACATGCAACCAAAATAAACAAAATTTAAAGATAGTAGATGATGGCCATTTTTTAATAATAACTAGAGGAAACCCTTAGATATACTTGATTCAGACTCACATGATAATATATGGTGAAGATACATAGTAATTAACTAATTGACCACCCAATACTTTATAATCTAGTGGCATGTCCCACCTAGAATCTGTACTAATCCAATGGGAACCAACCCATGTAATCGAGGCATACATGAAATATTCACTCGATCCTCCAGACGATGTCCATGAATCCCATGGTAATATTAATACCCAGAAAAATATGGTATAGAAACCATAACCCACTTCATTCTATAGCATGATCCACTAGATTGGAACACATTACATGGTCTAGTGGAATCAGCACCAAAAATGATCTAGTGAACGAGCCACTGGAGGGGAACACATCCCAAGGTCTAGTGGTCTCCAAACATATGATAAGTCATCACAAACAAACATGAAAATCCATTTATTTGATAATAATTCTCAAAGAAACAATTAATAATACATGTAAACCAATATTTTAAATAATAAAAAAACATTCAAAGTCATTTTAATATACCAATTATGAATTCACACTAACCACATTTTCGATCAATTTTCCATAACATGCCAAGATGCCAACCGGGGTCTTACATCACGTAAGTTCTAGAACCCATTTCCAAGTTTACAAAAAGTTACAATAATTCCTTCACATCATATCACACTAAAACGAAATTCCCCAAGGAAACATATGGAACCAAATGATATTTTACATCATATGAGTTTTAAAACAAAACTCTGAAACATCCCATGTTCCAATCCGGAAACCGATTTCCAAAAAAAATTCCAATTCCAAAACCATTTCAAATAAAATATGAAAAAATACAATATACACAAGATTCCAAACATATATTTACAAATAATACTTATTTTCATGTTTTAAATGGGTGATAGTTTCAAACACCACTTGGTTACCAAGCCATATCTCAAAATTCCAAATATGCCATCATTCTAATTATCCACCAAAACATGTCTCAAAATACTAGATATACCATGTTTTAAATAAGACATTTAGTGTCACATTTTTAAGTTACTTGAAGAATAATATCACTATTAGGATATCAAGAAACCATTTTTGGAAAAAGGGAAGATGGGATAAAGGATAATCCTTTTGAAAAAATGAGTCTTAAGGAAAACATAATTTTTAAATTCCATCATCATTTGAATGCCCATTCATGTGTGCACCCCGTGCACCCAGGGATGTTCCATCATCCAAAGAAACACTTAATGTGTCCAATAAATTATCCCAAAAACCATTATCAAGAAACACCACTTTCCATTAAACCAAAATAACAAGTCACACAATTACAACATCACCAATAAGAATTTAGAACCTGAAGGAACCTCTCCAAAAAAAATCTCCACAAACTATCAAGTTGTGAAGAGACATCCAAACCACACATAATACCTAATTTATTATTTCTACCAAGCTACCCAAAACACAAACAAGACCAAATAACACAAAAAATTATCAATTATACTTTTATAAAATAAAAATCATTTCATAAAACACCTTTCATGCAATTAAATATGGGTATAGGTAAATAAACGCTTTAAAAACCAGTTCACAACATGTTTCCATCATAAAATCACAAAATCACAAAATCAATTCATATTATCGCATAAAATTAATGATTATAATATATTTAAACAATTAAATGAAATGTCAAGCTTCAACATAATCTGTCATTATGAAATTGATAAAAATACCTACCTCAACAACATGAAAACACAACCAATACTCGAGAGAAGGAATAACCATGACTGAGAGATAATAAACACACCCTAAAATAATATAAAATGAACCAAATATAATCCTTAAGCCTTAGGGTTATACCAAAAATGTAAACGCCACCAAGAGAAACCAAGAATTCAAGAGAGAAGGGAGAGGATAGAAGGAAATCAACCAAAAACCCAAAGATACTTACCTAGGAAACTTCATGAAGCTTCCATAGTAGAAGGAGTGAAAAATAAATGGATAATGGAGATCCCCCTGATGAACCTAGGTCATATAATGGGATTAAATCCTGAATTGGGGTTAAAACAGCAAAAAGGAAAGGATGGAATTTCACAATTTTAATGACCTGGGGAACTTGCATAGTTTGGATGCATGATTTTCCAAAACTATTCACCAAATGTGTTCCCTCACAGTCCAAGGGTACCATATTTGAATATTTGAATTGGATTGTTTTTTGGACTTAGGATATTGGATTATAGGTAATGATTTTATTTTATGTCTTTTAAGCCTATTGGGTTCCCCCTTACCCATTAAAATGGGACCTATCTTAAAAAATAATAATTTTCAGTCAGTCCTAGGTGAGGGTGTACAATTCCCCTAATCATTCTCTAACCATGTTTCACCGACTGTTAATCACCAAAATATTAAAAAATCAAAAAATTAAACTAGGAACTCATCTTGAACCCCATCCAAAAGAACCAAATCAATGAAAAGAATAAATTAAAGGAAATTCAAAGATTAGTGTGTGATAATTTCCCCCAGCATAGACGCTTTCTACCCCTATAAAATAACCCAACCAAAAGTGGAATATAGATCAATCCAAAACCCTAATTAATCTGAATGAAAGTACAAACCTCGAGGTTACCTTTCACACCACCAGTCACGCCTGAGTAGTCAAAAGAGAAAACATAACAGAAGGAATCACATAAAAGAGAAGGGTTATGCTTACCAAAACAAACCGACTAACACCATTGAATGAATTTTATTAGGCCCAACACATGAACTAAAAACCTCCCACATAAGGGGGAAAATCATAGAAGAAGTCGAGGCCTAATAGTGAACAAATCAACAATTTATCAACTCCCCGCACAATCTAAACAACCCAATCACCAAAATTAAATATTACCCGCATAATAAAAACATCCAAGCCAAAGAGAAACCTGTGAATGAAACTCAAACTAGACATCCAACCCAAAAACAAGCTACAATCATCAATTTTCACCATATCCAAACACAAATATCTCTCAATAAGAAAAATTAAAAACTATACCAGATCTGAAAAAGGATAACCATTAAAGATAAACATACAAGGAACAAAAGTAAGACTATAAGAAAACATGAACACTAAACCTATTAAAAAGATAATATAAATTGGCAACAAGTTGTAAAATATAATAGGAAAATTAAAATATCCCCATTACAACACTGGAGAGAAGGATTGGGTCATGGTTCACTAAACCCATATTCATTTATAACTAAATAAAAATATTTACTCCAAGGCTTATGGATATATCTCTAATGCCTGAAACATCTACTTCCCTACAGTTAGGAGATGACATACCCTGATAAAAAATTATTCTTTATGTAATGATTCTTACAAAACTTTTCTAAATGACCAAAATAGGCACAAAAATGATGCAACATCATAGGATTACATCATGA